>JARHVA010001073.1:2770000-2900000 GCA_037957365.1 Torreya grandis | reverse complement strand
TCTGTTACCTTGTGGATAATATGGGGTGGACCATTTATATTTTATATGAAATTTTTATCAATGGAATTTACATATTTATCATTAAAGGACTTAAAATTATTATAAATGATAGTGAATGGGATACTGTAATAAAAAACAATGTGATTTTGAATGAACTTTACCAATTACATAAGTAAAATAACCTCCACCCATTTGGTGATGTATTTGGTAGTGGTTATGATGTGTTTATGGCCAGTAAAAGAATCTAGATTAATTTTATAAATGAGATCAATCCCACATGTGGAAAAGGGCCATGGAATGTTAATAGGTTGTAAGGCTTGTGATGGAGCATGAATAATATCCCCATGTTTTTTACATACTACACATTTTTTGACATAGCAAAAAGAGTTAGTTTCCATTATAGGCCAATAATATCTAGTTAATAAAAGTTTATTAGCAAAGACTATGTTGCTAGTGTGTGTACCATAATATCTATCATGAACTTAATTGATAATTAATGTAGACTCATTTTAATTTAAACAACATAACAAAGTTACATCATATCATCTACAACACAAAGTTTTACCAAGAAGTGTAAAATGGGAAGCTCATTAGATAAATGATTTTGTATGGTTATGGGATAATTTTAAGCTATGATATTTTCATGTAGGTAAGTGTAGATGTCTTGGTACCAAGGAGAATTGGGACTAACAATCTCACAAACCATTTCAAAATCAGGTCTCTCATATGTTAAAATCATTGATTATTCAACCAAGAAGTGAATTTGATTGGGATTTGGATGCATGTCTATAAGGGAGCCAATTGTGGGTATTGCATCTAGTACTTCGTTATTTTTAGGTAGACCTTTATCAAATTGAATATGTTGGAAGGATTATTAAAAATTTAAACCATCCATTTTTTAAGGAACAAGCTTATCATATTTGGTTTGATTTTCATCATTGACTTATTTGATGATAAGTTATGAGTCACCATATACTGATAGCTGGGAAATACCCCATTGGATAACTAGTTTTAAACTATAAATAAGGGCTTCAAACTCTAGAATGTTATTAAGTCAAGGAAATCTTATTCAACATGCTTTCAAGATGAGATCACCTTTTGGATTAATGAGGTAAATACCTACCCCTAATCCATGATTTATAAAAGATCCATTGAAGTATAACTACCATTTTGAAGAATCCTCTAGAGAGAGAATAGGTTTATTAGGGAAGTCTATGAGAAATTGTTGTTTATCAGTCAAAGGAGTTGTTGCTAACTGATCTATAAAAAAATGACATTTTATATCCTTTTTATTGACATACTCAATGTTAAATTCATTAAGAAACATAACCCATTTAGCCATCCTACCTATAAAGTCTAATTTGGATGGAATATTCTTAAGGGGATAAATTTGAGTAATGATCTTAGTTTGATTGTTAAGCATATACTATCAATTTTTTTTGGAAGAAAAAATAAATTGTAATCATGATTTTTAAATAATGGATTAATTGAGTTCATAATATACAAAATTATTTCTTAATTAATAAATTTCCTTCTCATTCCCTTGTTCATCATGTTTTTCTAAGAGTGCCCCCAAGGCATACTTTGTAGCTAAAATATATAACAATAATGGCTTCCCTAGAGTAGGTGACATCAAATCTAAAGGATTACATAAATATTTATTGAGATTAGAAAATTCTCATTGAAACTCTTAGTTCTAGTTAAAGGTAGAATATTTCTTAAGAATATGCATAAATGGATGACATATATTAGTAGGTTGGGACATAAATCTTCAAATGGTCTAAATATTTCCTTAGAGACTACAAAGCTATTTGAGATTGTTTGGTGGAAGCATATTTGTTATAGCTTTTTTTTTTTGTGTAAACTTCTATGCCTCTTCATGATATAATGAATCCCTAGAGCTTTCTTGATGTAACCCCAAAAACACATTTATTTGGATTTAGATGAACCATGTATCTCTCAACCTTTCAAAAACATTGCTTAGAATGGCAAGATGATCTAATCTTATTTTGGATTTAGATAATATGTCATTTACATAATCCTCAATAATATCATGAAACATGTCATGGAAGATTATTGTCATTACACATTGATATGTTGCCTAACATTTTTGAGACTAAAAGTAATGACTTGGTAAAAAAATGTGCTCAAGATGTAATGAATATTATTTTTTGTTGGTCTTCAGGTCTAGCATTGATTTTTTATAGCCCTAAAAACCATCCATGAGTGACAAATTTCATGACTTATTGTAGATTTTACAATCATATCAAAATCTAGGAGAGGAAATTCATCCTTCAAATAGACTTTGTTGATATATAAAAATTTAATGCATACCATAATTCCTAATAGATAATTACTAACTAGAACTACATTGGAGATCCACTTTGAATAATTAATAGGTATAAGGAAGCATACCTCCAATTATTTTTTTAGTTATTCTTTCACAAGTAGAACTATCTTAGGATGCATTTTCTTATCTTTTATTTTATGGGTTTAGCATCCTCATGAGCAATAAGGTATGTACTACAAGTGTTGGATCTAATCTAGGCACATCTACATATGACTAGGAAAAAATATTTGAATATTATTTGAGAAGGATAGTTAATAGTAGTTTCTCTGTAGAATTGATAGAAGCTACAAGTTTCAAAATTTTAGGTTCTTCATTTGTTTTAATATTGACATATATGGTTTCTTTAATAAAGAATGTTGACTGATCTTTAAAATATGTAGGAGGGGAGGAAGATTAGGGTCCTCATCTATTGATAGTACCTTAGATAAATTTTCTTTAGGGGTTTGAAAAAAAATTGTTATGATGATTAGACTGCTTATGACTGGAGTTTGGTATGTTCCCCAAAATATGTTGAATTAGACAAATTGATGGTAAAATCTTTTTTATTATCACCTACTAGAATATGATCCCTAATTCCAAAGAATTTATTATTGCTTCATCATTCTAAAAATATTTATGTGAGGGTATATCTTTTTGGTCTCAAGATATGAGTTGAGGGTGTTAGATTTCAAGGGTTAAAATAGTTAGGTCATGAAAAAGTTTTGTGAATGAAATATCTACTTATCCACTATGTAAAAAATTAGTTTCAATGTCAAAATAGGAGTCCTCAAACATCATGTAAGAATTTTTGATGTAATTATGTAGCTTCACACTAAGTGGTTTATATCTAACACCTTATTGTGATTAAATTGCTTTGATAAATATTGATTCTAAAAAGCCTTGTTAATGGATTCCAAGACCTTTGCCTTTATAATTCATAAAATTAAACATGATGGATTTAGGTATAATATATGCATTACTTTGAAATTATATTTCAATTTCATCATTATAAATCTAGGGAAGATTGTAATATTTGATTTGTTCATCTAAAAGGAATTTGTCTTTGAAAAAATATATTTTTCTAAACTGACTGGAAATTGGTGTTTCTTTCCTATAGTGGGGTCTACCATGGTTGTTGGGAGACATAAGTATTTTAACAAAATAGAAGGAAACCTAGATTTCATATTCTCCCATGTGTTTGTCAACAATCTTAAAGGTTGATGGAGTTGTGAATTTGGATGTAGGTGATTGGATTGAAAATGTCTATGGTAACTCATCTGGATGGACATAATTTTTGAGCTTTGGTGATTCTTTATTTATTTCATATGTATTTTTTATAATGGGTAAATAATTGGCTTAGTAATATTTTTTTGAAAGGTATTTCTACATGATAACTTAGGCAAGGGTTGTGAATCTCTTCCTCTCCTAAAAGGAGACTTACGTAAAAAAATATCCCTAAGGTCTTAGTTACTAGGTATTCATATGTAAGATAACCTAGTCATCTTGTTGTGACCATACCATATCAAGGCTCATTAGTGTGTATTTAAAATAGATAAATATTCATTAAAATAAAGAGATTATCCCTAAATAACCATTAAAAATTATTTATCTATGAATAAATAGCTGAATCAAAATGAAAATGCCTATCACTTATAAGTTCAAAAATGCATAAATGAGCAATAGATAAGAGCATGAAATTAGTATAAACATTAAAATCAGATTGAAACTTATAAAATAAAATAATTTAAGCTAATATACTAATTAAAAATAAATAAAAAGAGAGATAAGGGAGAGGAAAGAAAATAAAAGCATGTGATAAGTAAAACAATTTTAAAACCACCGATTGAATTCAACAACCAAAAATCAATCCTTAATGTGACCAACTAATCTACAATCACCATGAGAATGATGAAAGGATATAATGAGAGTGAGAGGATGAGAGGAAGATAAATAAACACCATTCACATGCACATATCATCAATAAACCTCCACAATCTTATATAAATCAAGATTTTTGTGTTGATAACAATGTTTTTGTTGATTACAACTTATTACATCCAAATCCCACCAGTGTAAAACCAAGGTTATAAGATTGAGGGATATATTAAGATACTAAAATAATAAATTTCATGAAAATAAGTGTGATTGGATTTATGGTCTCTTTGGGAGAAGAAAAGCAAACCATTTTATAATAATTTTTTTTCCTTATATAGAAACTGTAATCTTTAAGGGCAAGATTTTCCCTCCAAAATAGTCAACCACCTCCATTAATGCTCAACAAACACTTTTCATGTGAAATTAATTCCACTAGATTGCACTTTTACTATTCATCACCTACACAATACAAAAAATAATACACTTTTCAAAATGGAGAACTTTTGGGTCTTTTAAGTGCACTTTACCAAGACAAAATAGAATAAGGTTAAAATAATGGCCATACAAACTTATTTATAAATATTATCAAAAAACTAATTATACTAAAACATTTATGTCAAAACTATATTTATAATGAATTAAGAGGTTTGGAAAATGGATCATTGAGTCAAAATTTATGACCAAAAGACCGTCATCTTATCTGACCATGTCAGGACTCTTGGCCTGTAGTGTAGGCATCAGGGTTTGATGACTACAATGAATTCATTAGGTTTTGATGATTATAATGCAGTCATCAGGTTCTGATGGCTTTAATATAATAATTATGGTTTGATGGTTATAATGTAGTCATTGGGGTCCAATGGTTACAATGCAATTTTGGAACTCCAATGTATGCACGGGAGGTCAAAATAACATTTTAAAGCTAAGGTTAAAACATAAAACAATCTCACATGGATGCACTATTTGAGATGGAAGGATTTTTAAAAGTTAGAATGGCATGACAAATCCCTGAGATGTCTCAATACAGTTGAACATGCCAAAATTAAATCAAGGACCTAACTCCTAAAATTGCAAGAAGGTCAAAATGACATCTAGTGACCAAGTGTTATATATGAAAATTTATCACACAGAATTGATATCCATAACTAGATAAGTTTAAGGATCCTAAAAGGTAAGAATATTGAGATGTCCCCTAGATTAGGATAATAAAGTTGAGATAGCCAATTTTCAAATGTGAATTAGGAGGTCAAGACTCTAATTTTATGCTAAGTGTAAAATACAAAATTGACTCATATAAATGTGGTTTTTATAATGGTGGTTGTTTCAAGTCCTAGTTTGGCATGAAAACTGAGATAGAACACCAAGGAAAGTTGTAGTGATAATATCAATGAACCATGAGTGTATGTTGGAGTAGAAAAAAGGTCAAAAAAGAGGTTCCTTGAATCTTAAAAGAATTAGGGTGTGTTGTGAAATAAAAAAATGGCAACTCCTACTATAAAATACTCCTGAGTATTTTGAGAATCCAAAATTTTTGATTTCACAAGAAGAAATAAAATTAGTCACAAGCATTTACTCATAATAAACCATAATTTAAAGGTACTAAATTTTATAGGAACAAGTGAAATATTAAGCTATAATCTTTCAAAAACCATCTAAATGTGTGATTGAGTGATTTATTCATTTTCTATCTTAACACATAGTAATTTGGATTTTCATAAGGCCAAAACTACTAAAGGGAAAATATTTTCAACTTAGCTTAGAAGGAAGTGGTGTGGGCATTGATCTGATACCAATTGGGTGTCTATAGACCCAACAAAGATACCTCTAATCCCTTCTAAAGGCCTTGATCCACTACCATCTAGGCTAAAAATCTTATGGTGGAGGTTGTGAAGATCACCCTTTCAAGGAGAATTATAAATTTTACATTTTTTAGCTTAATTCTTTTGGAAATTATATTTAGAATTTTCATCCATAAAGGGTTTGGGACCAAGCCATGGGTAAAGGGGAACCATCAAGTTCATGATAACTCAATGCAAACTCAAAATTGAAGCAAAACTACATTTTTATTTAAATATTTCTTTAAGTGCATTAGATGGCTTCAAACAACAGGATAATTATTCTAAAATTCATAGGTTCTGTTAAGAACCATTGACCTTTGAAATTTAGGAAATGAAGAAAGAAATCACAGTAGTTTACACCATATTTTCAAGTAAAATTTACAATTAATCCCTTTGATCACCATTTATGTTATTGCTGACACTTGGATTTGCACCCTTAAATAGATGCTTAGTTCTCCTCATCCAAGTGGCAAAATAGAATCATGTCTCTTATTATGGGTGACAATTTCATTGAGATGAATCTCTAGATTAAGGGCTATCTCCCCTTGATTCACCTTTAAAGCTCTCTCTAATCTATCAATTGTATATGAAAAGGGTATGGAAAATAACTAAGAAAAAAAAATGGTGATGCACCAATGAATAATGTCATCCTAATTTGAATAAAAATACACTACTTAAAGACCAACAAAAATTCTTTCACACAAAGCCCAAAACTCTTTGTGTATTTTCACATCAGTGTTTCACATGTTATATTCAAGAAGGCACTCGACATTCAGGAGAGCAACAAAAAATTCCAAGAAGGAATATTGTCTTAAACCACTTCTAAAATGTCTATACACTTAAGAAGGAATACTAACAAGGACCTGTAATAATACTCTCTATATACATTTGGTAGGTAATAGAGGATAATAGGTTAGGAAAGATAAACTCTCACTAAATAAGAACATGATTTGAACCGATACAAAATAGTACAATATGTGAGTGGTAAAAACTTGTATTATTTCTTCAAGAGTTTTGTAAGTACAAATCTAGCTAGAGTTTCACTATAACTAGTGGAGGACATCAAATGATCCAAGAGGATGCATATTTATATCTTTGAGAGGTGGAGTAATGAAAGGGAGTTCAAGGGTCACTTTATACATCTATCATCTGAAGAGAAACAGTTACATTTGCATGTAGGAGAGAGGTGGGTGAGCTATGCCATGTCACAACTAAATAGATGCACTAGTTATAATTCATCACATCATTAGTTACATTTTTCACAATTGAACCAAAGCCTAAATTACATCTTGTCACTTTTTAACTTTATCTCCACCTTTTGATTCTTACCAAGTCTTTCTTTTTGAAATTCCAAAGGCTAGTCTTTGCAATCTGAAATTGATGTGTTACAGGCCATCATTACTTGGGCATTTCTTTTAGACATTAATTTTTTAACCTTTTATTTGGACAAATTATCTATGGCTATTTTTTTTGTTTACTTCTTCAGAATTTTCATCAAGTCTTTTCCTTTAGGCTCATTTCTTGTTCATTTAATTCAGACAAAAAGTCTGAAGAAATTCTTTCTATTTATTTCCTTCAAACAAAAATTAGGAAGGAATTCTTTTAGAGTTTCTTCTCTTAATGTAATTTGGACAAAAAGTTTAAAGGAATTATTTTGGGGTTTCTCTTTAGTCACTTCTTCTCATCCTTTCTTACAGATATTTGATTGGTCCCTTCGAAGAAGTTGAAATGTCCTTTAGATTTTGGAAATAGTCCTACAAATTTTGGAAATGCCTTTTGGGAGAAATGCAATGATCCTTTGAAAATGCAAGTGCCCCTCTAGAAGAATTAAAGTGACCACTTTCCAAAGAAAATACCCTTCAAAAAAGTTGTGAATGATCCTTCATAAAAACTGAAGTGGACCTTTTCCTGACAAAAGATACCCTTCAAAAAAATGAAAGTGCCCTTCAGAAAATTTACAACCATACCCTTCAAAAAAATTGCAAGGGCCCCTTTTGGCCTAAAAAACTCCTTCAAAAAAGTTATCACCTACTCTTTGGAAAAGTTGAAGTACCTTTTGAAAAAGTTGTAAGTGACCATTCAGAAGATTGAAGATGCCCTTTTCTTTTGAGTTGCCCTTCAAAAAAATTGTTATGGACCTTCAAAAAAGTTGTTTCAGATAAAATGTTTGAAACAATTATTTCCTTCAATTTTTTTGAAATGATCCCTTTAGAAAGACAAGTTTCCTTTAGAAGAAATTCAAATGTCCACTTTCCAAATAAAATGCCCTTCGGGAAAGTTACAAATGTACCCTTCAAGAAAGTGAACATACCCTTCATAAAAATTTGTCTTGGGAAAAATTTCCAAAAGAATTTCACCAAATCAAAAGCTTGAAAGAAATACACTTAAGGAAAAAAGCCTTGGACAAAAAGTTAGAAATAATTTAGTAAAGGCTTAGAATAAAAACCCAAAAGAATTCATTGTAAAGGACTTAGCCAAAAGAGTAAAGAACAAAGATTTCAAAAGAAAAACACTTGGGTTTTCTATATAAAAGACTTCAGACTTTGTATAAAAACACTTCTTTTGAATGAAACTTGCATATTGGACTTGGACAAAGGTATAGACTCAAACATTTTTTACAAAAAAGGGGTGCCTAATTTTGTCTTGAAGGGCCAAAATTTTATCAATAAATTAGTAACTCACAGGGGTAGTATGCCTACTATACTAACCAAACCAGTAGCCTTATCCAACTTAGGGCCAATAGAGTCAATGGATTCTTGAAGATGACCAACAAGGATTATGCCAAAACCAAACTCAAGGAAACACAACACACAAAATTAGCAAGACCTAGCAAAAACAAAACAAGATAAAGACAAAATCACACATGTGCATCAGCACTTAGGGAACACAAGGAAAACAAGAAACTATGTACAAAAGAAAAAAAGAACTTCAATAACAATGCTTTAGATATATCCCATTGATTTGGATATACAGCTCCTCTCCATCCAAATTTGAGATTTGGAAAGCATTATGTTATTTGAATTGTATGATCACATATGGGTCACTCCACAAAGCATCAAACTTTGTGTGATTTATAGGTTTGGCCCTATCTTCATCCCATTTTAGTGCATTGTCTTCTTCTCCAAAAATCCTTGGCATGGAATTTGTAGAGTAATTTCTTACTCTACGCCGTATTCAATTTATTTTTTGGTTCAAGCACTACAATTTTGGTTCCTGTGCATCAAGAATGAAGCCATAGAATTTTGATGTAGAGGACACATTCATTTTGCTAAGTATCAAACTGCAGCAGAAGCTGCCAAGTGTCATCCTCAGAATACGGTTCCTTTTTCCCCTTTTGTTACTTTCATTTCAATTTTGGCCTAAGTATTGGATTCAAGTAGAAGCAGCCATGTGTCGGCCTCCAGGAGACAAAGATGGACAGCTGGCAACTTCTGAGGACCTCGTTGTAGCTTTTTAGAGAACCACAAAATGCACCACGTGTTAGCATCTGCATATCATAAGAGACACCCATGATTCCTATTTTGACAAAGACTTCTAATGAGCTAAGCAACAAAGAGAATAGAAGGCACTAGGTGACAGTAGCGGAGGCCCTAAATTACCTTTTTGAAGAAGCAGCAGAAGACACCACGTGTCGACTACCAAGAACCTTTGTTTCAATGCCTGGGTCCAATGCTTTCCATTCAATGCATAAAGGTGTCATTCATTTTGTTAAGTATCAAAGTGTAGTGGAGGCTACCAAGTGTCACCTTTTGGGTCCCTTTCTACTCCATCCCCAAAGAAAGTAGAAGGCACCACATACCCCCAGTAGGAGAAGTAAAAGATGCCACATATCTTCCTAGGAGTAGCAGAGGTCACCATGTATCAACTTCTAAGAGACCACCTTCAAGCCTAATCACTGAATGAAGATTGTGGTGGGTCTCGAATGATATTTCAAAGTACCAATGAAGTGCTGAGTGTCAACAAGTGAAGACTGCCACATGCACCCATCCTTCTTAAGGGTTTTCAAGGCAAAGAACACACTAAGTTTTGTTTCAATAAAGCTGAAAAGTATCGAGGAAGTGGGCTGTGATAGGTGTCGAAGGTGGGGCATTCCTCAACAAAATATAGAGAAAGCAAAAGCAGCCAAGTGTCATCCTCTGGTGCCTTCTAGATCAAGGGGAGGATTTTCTTGGATTGACTAAGTGTCCTCTTCCATCTTAATAGAATAGAGTGCCTCTTTACCTATTACAGCAAAATGGAGGGAAATTTAGTGGGAGTTACTCTGGGTAGATAGAATAGTGCACTGGGTAGATTTTTGGGGCTCTCAAGCATTGAAAGTGCCATTTGTTTTTCCCCTAATAGAAAAGATAGAAGAGATAGTTGAGCAGCCAAGTAGGGACAGAACAAAGAATTTTAGGCATAAAGAGAAGTACAAGATAGGGATTGCCATACTACAGTTAGGGTAGTTCTTGATAAGACCAGAATGCATCCAAGGCATTAATGCGCCATCTGACTTGTCCCTTGCTAGTGAAAGATGGAGAAGATTGCGTGAAAAGGGGAGTGATGTAGGGAGACATCTGAGTCTATATAAGGAGAATTGTAAAATCAAAAAAATAGGGGGGGAATTCTATAGTTTTAGACTTTCCAAAGTTTTGACCAATAATATCATTTGATTTTGTTCTATTTTCCTGAGTTGAAAGGTTTATATGACTCTGTGTATTTCTACATCTTTTGTATGACTAGAAGATTCAATAAGAAGATTGAACACTATGCCTATGTTGATGTTATCTGTGTCATTTGCAAGGTAGTTTATGCTATGGATTTTCTAGTGTTGTGATTGAAAATGTTATTTGCTTTTGTCTCATTTTTTGGAGTCTGAAGTTCTACATAACTATGCATGACTTCTGCACCTCTTATGTGACTAGAAGCTTCAATAAGAAGATTGAACACTATGCCTTTGTTGACAATTCTTGTATCTCAGCAAAAGACTCCCCTATTGTGAGCCTTTATTTCTGTTATTCCAATCTTTTACATTGATCATGTACTTGTCTGCTCTTAAATTTAATAGAATCATATAATAGCCTCACCATGCTTAGGTTAGGATTAGGATTACACTCAGGTGCATCGCCATAGTTAGGTTTCTAATTCTTGCATTTTGCATTTCTGTTTAGTCTCCTATCCCTTTTCCCCAACAACCATAAAATAGAAGAGACAAGCTTCTTTAAAACCTGGAGGTTGTTTCAAGTCGCATTGTCCCACAACTTGAAACTTCCCATTGTTGATTAGCTAGGATCTAGCACAATTTTATGCCATCAACAATTTTTGGCATGCCTAGTGGGACCAATCTTTCAAGGAGTTGAAGAATTTTGGTGTATTCTATAGCCAATCGACCTTTGGAGGTTTTATCGACACCAACAATGATTATGAGTCATTAGCCAATCAAGTAGTATCATCAAAAAACCCCTTTTGGTATGTATAATTTTGTTACTCATAGTTATGAGTCTTATTCTCCTGATATGTTTAATCAAGGACAAACTTCTCCTGGAATTATGTCAAGTAATGAGGATGCACATGGCCACGAGCTATACCAGTTTTATGCCCAGCCTAATCTCATTTTCACCTTCAAGAA
This sequence comes from Torreya grandis, assembly GCA_037957365.1. Classification (NCBI taxonomy): domain Eukaryota; kingdom Viridiplantae; phylum Streptophyta; class Pinopsida; order Cupressales; family Taxaceae; genus Torreya; species Torreya grandis. The sequence continues at coordinate 2,888,350 of JARHVA010001073.1, read as the reverse complement.
AGCATTGTTGGGGTTTAAAAAATATGTGTTAGATCTTGACAGCAGAAGGGGATATGGCTAAGAGATTCCTTGTCATGTCATCTATCAAGTGAGGGAAGCAATAGACTTGATTAAAAGTGAGTGGGACCCCATTAAAAGAGCAAATTGGCAAGAGCTTACATATGGGATGTTAGATGTGTGTGGATTGATTGCATTCCTAGAAGAGAGGCTAAGCATTCATGAGAACCAGCCTTACCAAGTCTACCAAACTTCATATCCACCACCACAAATCCCATATCAGACATATGCCACCCCTATTCATGAGCAGGGTCAAATCCGTCAAGATCACTTCCCCAATAATGTAGAACTTATGATAACAGCAAGGGAAGAGGACCCTAAACTCTCACTTTCCCCTCAAGTCCCTTCCACACTTACTTAAGAAGCTTCTTGTTTTCCATCACAGCCTTCTTCTTCATCCCCTTTCGAAGAAGAATATATTTTGAAGGAAGTAATTGAGTATGTAGAAGAATATGCTCAATTCATGGCTAGTCAAGAGGATTCCATAAGAATAGATGAGGAGGAAATCACCATAGGTACCCCATTTGATGAGCAAGAGGATAAGTCGTAAGCTTCTTCCTTAACTTTAGATGAAGAGGAGATCATTTCTGACTTCTTTCTCACCTTGCAAGAGGATATGGAGTAATATGGACACTACCTTGACCAAGTCATTGAGATAGATGACATTATCATTCAGGAAGGCTATGGATTGGCTAGATATGGAGAAGATGACTGTGAGGCCCAAATGAGTATGTAGAAGGAAGGCCATCTTTCAGATTTAACCTTACAAGAGGATATAGTCATCAAGGAGCACACTAATGAAATAAAGCTGAAATCTAAAGGAAAAGATCCAAAAGAGAATGGGTATCAAAAGGGATAAAGTGAAGAACCAATAGCCAATGATTTCTTGATAACACCTGACAACATGAAGAACCAGTATTCAATGGGTATTCAAGGACAAGAAGAGTTCGTAGATGTCGAATACACATTTTGCTTAGACTTATTCGAGTGCAGGCAGACCCATGTGACCGGTGTAGAGAACATTCCATCAATGACATATCCGTTGCAATCATTGGTATGGGAACACAAGTTGGCTTGTCATAAAGAGGACGTGGGAAAGATTTTTTTGATCTTGGAGGGATATAAGGATTTTTCATTAATGTAGTTAGGTAGTTTCCATTCCCGCATTGCTTTGTTTTTGTTTTTGCTTTCCCGCTTTCTTTTAAAATAAGCATTTTTAAACACAGAGTCGGTGTCTTAGGAATTCTTTAATTATTTAAATTTTGCTGCAATAAATGCTTCCCCAAATCTTTCAATATTTCTAAGGTACCTTACACCACATAACATGTCCACCTTGTTGTTTCCCTAAGATTGGGTAGGATTTTCTAATGGTCGCCTGAAGTTAATGCTATTTGGGACTTGATAGGCCCATAAATACCCCCTTAGAAAATTTTAAAGTTTACAACTCTCAAGCATTCTTGTGAAAATATCTTGCTCATTGCAATTGTTAGTGCCTAATGAAATTTGTTTCAGCAATCATATTTTCTATCTTGTACAAGACTCATATACCAGATATTGCATAAAAGATACAAGGATGGTGGGAGCATCATCTTCTCAGCAAACAACAGGGGCACTTGGATATCTAGACAAGTTACTGGCAAGCAAATCATATGCCACAGCTCCTGCATAGCCACCAAGAAGTTACCCAAGAACTAAAGCCCTAGGAGTTGGCCAAACCAGTGACCCATCGAAAGTAAGGGACATGTAGACAAGATCATGGACCTGATTTTCCAAAGAGCCAGTGGCAAGAACCTCAGAGAAGGAGTGCACCAATAGTGTCTATAAAGAGCCTGAGTAAGGCAATATGAAACATTTGAGATGAGGATTTGAACATCATAATTGGTTCAATTCATTTTTCAAGCTATGCACCCATGCCTGGATATAATTGAGTTATGTGTGGCCTTGCTCAACCCACAATTTTGCTCCATCCAACAAGGCCCCTTCATGCTACAGGTCACCCCTCAAGCTATCAAGGACATGCTTGCCCTATGATATGATGATACTACCACCTTCCCCACCATTGATAGGATGCAAAGGATGTGGGAAAACATCAACAATCAGACCAGGTTCTTAAGGTCTGAATTACAAATAGCTAATGATGACGCAATGGTGCCCACGCTCCCAGCATCAAGAACTCAGTTCATGCCTGCCAGCCAAGACGCACTGTCGATGATGGCTCTCATCTTTAGCATGAAGGATGACATGGTGATATATGCGTAGTAGATGGCCATCCTCTTCAAGTTAAAAATAGTTGATAAGATGCAAGAGTACTATCTTGACTTCTCTGAGCACCTCACCTTCTTGATGGTCAAGCAACTAACCCAGTTTAGGGCACAAGGGATATTTAGGTATTCCTCCTTTCTATTCCATCTCATTCTACACTAGAACCCTAACCTCTTCTCCCAATTTATGAGCCTAAACCTATATGACCTAGACTTTGATCCCTAAAGAACCATCCCTGTGTCCACATGGACACATATTTTATCAAAAACCAGTGACACATATAACTTTTGGGAATTATTCATCACCCCTGTCCTCTATTGCCTTAGCCCCAAGCCTGTTATACACAGGTTATTCCCAAGTGTCACAAACCTCCTAGTCAGCTACCTAATTCCATGTGACTATAATTTTAAGGCCCATCACACAATCATCAGGGTCCATGGATTCTATGGGGAACTAGTGTTGCTACCAAAAGTTTTGACTCTTTGGTTAGCATTCTTGGAAGTAGCCAGGAAAGTGTCAATTGTTGACAATGAATATGGCTCCGAGAAGAAGAAAAGGAGATTGTATAATCTCTTGTGGATGGCAGGCAGCGTGAGCCTAAAAGCCAAAGAAGATGAGACCGTGCTGCTAAGGAAGCTAACCTCCCTGGGCTTCTTGTTGGTTAAGGATAAGTGGGTTTATGACCCAACAAATTACATAGCCTCCTTAGTGAGGACAAATAGAATTAGAGTTAGGATTGTGCATGAAAGTTGCCCCTTTTGGAAAACCAAGAAAAATCTTGCGAAAGACACCCCTAGTCTCTATGTTGAGTTGACCGACCAGCCTCTCCCACTGAATAGGCCATGGGAGACCTTCTATGATAAATAGAGGGATTATGATCCCAAGGTCAAAATGACCTCTAGTTTGAGAAGGATGCTGAGGAACCAAGGATGGGATGTAGAAAAAATTGAGGCCTATTGGAAATATAGGCAAGAAATCTCCCAGACCACCCATGCCTTCAGAGGCGTGGACTCAAATGAAAGGTGGGAAGAACTTTAGGATGAATGGCATCCATCTCCTATTTCTAGCCCACACACAAGCCATGTGCCAGCATTTGGGGTGGAGCAAGCAGCTGGAGCAGGTCCAAGCCAACCACCATAGGCTTTAAAACAAGCTACAGAGTCCATAAAACAACAAAAAAGTGTGGTATCATCACCACCAAGGGCCACCCCCTAGGTAGGAGTAATTAAAGTCCCTAGTTCCCCACATGTGCCACCAGCAACAATAGAGGCAGAAGGGAGACACATGCAACTTGAGGTAGAGACACCTAGAAAAAGGAGGGTGTAATTCCAATTAGACCCAAAAGAAGACGAAGAGCCTTCACAGCACCCAGTGCAGAGCACTACAACTTCTCCATAGGTAAGTATTCCTCCCCCTCCCCCCTCTCAATCTATTCCTCACCCTGTCAGCATAATGCCTCCACCCATTCAAATGACACCTCCCGCCACTGCTGCGATTCCCATTTCACAAGCCACCCCCTCATCAGCACCTTAGGCCCTCACATTACCCCAATTTTCCCCTTTAATTCCCAAAAAGATGCCCCTACAACTCACCCCTACACAACCAATGGCTCTCCAATACAGCCTACCATAAGGATTTCCTTTTGCAGGGGGACTTATTGCATCCCCTTCCACCTTCCAGACACAGGCTGATGTTATTAGGAAGGCAAGAGAATCCTGATTGGAGAAGAAGAGGAGTAAATAGAATAAAGTGCCAGTGGTTCCAGATTTGAGGTCAAAATTTGACCCCATCCAACAACAACTGATGGTGACCCATTTGTCACCCAACATTGCCAGGCTGAGCGAGCAAATGCAGCCAGAGGACTACACCATGAACATAGTGGCCATTGACATGTCCCTATTCAGGCCTCAAGACAGAGTCGAGCTACTGACTGAATCCATTTCTACGATCATAGAAGATTACTTGAAGAAATCAAGGAGAATATAAAAGATGGAGGCCAATTTGGCTTAGGAAAAGGCAAAATATAATATTTTGATCAAATAAATAAACATGAAGGATAGTGAAATAGCTAGTCTGTAGAAATAGTTGCAAGATACTATTTCCCTCTAGACTCATCGGGCAATTCAGGTCCAAAATGATTCATTGAAGACGAAGCTTGCACTTGCAAAAGATGCAGTTACCACTCTAAGATGGGAAAATGCAACATTGCAGGGAAGAGTTAAAGGACTCCAACTGTAGGTTACCTAATCACAACAAAGGCTATTGGAGGAATAGAATAAGGCTATAGCTTTTCAAGCTAAGTTCCAAGCTGAGTAGTAGAGGACTACACAACTAACAATGGAGCTGGCCAATAGGCCAAGAGGTGTCAGAGTCATGTAAATGGTGAAGGATCTCTATGAGTTGACATGGGCAAAGATCTCTTCTAATATTGTCTAGCTCAGGCCACTTTTCACCTTCCTACACAACACACAGCAACTGTGTGAAAGGGTAGAACATCCAATACAGAGCACTCTGGCCATGATCTCTTAGAGAGTCACAAACTAACATTCTTTACTAGAGAAGCTCTACAACTCAAGGGATGTGACATTAGCAATCATGGGGATCCCTGATAGAATGGCTACTACAAAATGGGTCAATGAGGAGCTCAATCGCAATGCCACGGCCAATAGTTGCAGAAGCTGTCTCGATGTTGTGAAAGAAGGCATCGGTGAAATGAGACACCACATTGAATATTTGGTGCAACTAGGCTTACCTTCCCCATTTCTAGATGGAAAGATGGTCTTGATGGCTGACCAACTTCAACCATTGCTACTAGTTAGACAAAGGGATCAGACAGTTTTCCAGAGCTTGCAGGATGATTCCTCGGCCCCAAAGGTCAAAACTATTTTGATTTCTATTTTCTAGCTATAATCTAAGCTAAAAGCCACTGCCCAGGCCCTACAAACCTTTTCACACAAGGATCTCATTATCTTGGATCTAGCCTTTGATGAATTGTAGAGCAAGCAAAGATTATTTGACCATGAGTGGTCTATCTTCCAAACAGTGTTGTTGAAGCTATATATTTTGAAATTTTGATCGAGCAAGAGTCAGGTTCTTTTTGAGCAAGCTCAAAAGTCCTGGTAGTCACCAATAACTGTAGAGTAATTTCTTACTCTATGTTATATTCAATTTATTTTTTGGTTTAAGCACTATAATTTTGGCTTATGTGCATCGAGGATGAAGCTACATAGTTTTGATGTAGAGGATGCATTCATTTTGCTAAGTATCAAAGTGTAGCAAAAGCTGCCAAGTGTCATCCTCAGAACATGGTTCCTTTTTCCCCTTTTGTTCCTTTCATTTCAATTTTGGCCTAAGTATTGGATTCAAGTGAAAGTGGCCACGTGTCAACCTCTGGGAGACAAAGATGGATAGCTGGCAACTTCTGAGGACCTCATTATAGTTTTCTGGAGAACCATGGAATGCACCACATGTCCGCATCTGTGTATCATAAGAGACACCCATGATTCCTATTTTGATAAAGACTTATAATGAGCTAAGTAATAGAGAGAGTGAAAGGCACCACATGGCAATAGCAGAGGCCCTAAATTACCTTTTTGAAGAAGTAGTGGAAGACACCACGTGTCGAATACCAAGAGCCTTTGTTTTAATGCCTAGGTCTAATGCTTTCCATTCAATGCATAAAGGCATCATTCATTTTGATAAGCATCAAAGTACAGTGGAGGCTACCAAGTGTCACCTTCTGGGTCCCTTTCTACTCCATCCCCAAAGAAAGCAGAAGGCACCACATACCCCCAGTAGGAGAAGTGGAAGATGCCACGTATCTTCCCAGGACCAGTGGAGGTCACCACGTATCAAATTTCAAGAGACCACCTTTGAGCCTAATTGCCAAATGAAGATTATGGTGGGTCTCAAATGATATTTCAAAGTATTGATGAAGTGTCGAGTGTCAACAAGTGAAGACTGCCACGTGCACCCATCCTTCTTAAGGGTTGTCAAGGCAAAGAATGCACTAAGTTTTGTTTCAATAAAGCTGCAAAGTATCGAGGAAGTGGACTATGACAGATGTCAAAGGTGGGGCATTCCTCAACAAAATATAGAGAAAGTAGAAGTGGCTAAGTGTCATCCTCTGGTGCCTTCTAGATCAAGGGGAGGATTTTCATGGATTGACTAAGTGTCCTCTTCCATCTTAACAGAACAGAGTGCATGTCTACCTGTTATAGCAAAATGAAGGGAAATTTGGTGGGAGTTACTCTAGGTAGATAGAACAATGCACCAAGTAGATTTTTGGGGCTCTCAAGCATTGAAATCACCATCTATTTGCCCCTTAACAATAGAGATAGAAGATATAGTTGAGTGGCCAAGCAGGGACAAAATGAAGAATTTTAGGCACAAAGAGAAGTACAAGATAGGGATCGCCATACCATAGTCAGGGTAGTTATTGATAAGACCAGAATGCATCCAATGCATTGAATGCACCGTCTAACTTGTCCCTTACCAGTGAAAGATGGAGAATATTTCACGGGAAGGTGAGCGATGTAGGGAGACATCTGAGTCTATATAAGGAGAATTGTAAAATCAAAAAAAGAGGGGGGGAATTCTATAGTTTTAGACTTTCTAGAGTTTTGACCAATAATACCATTTGATTTTGTTCCATTTTCCTTAGTTGAAAGGTTTATATGACTGTGTGTCTTTTTGCATCTTTTATATAACTAGAAGATTCAATAAGAAGATTGAACACTATGCCTGTGTTGATGTTATCTGTGTCATTTGCAAGGTAGTTTATGTTTTGGATTTTCTAGTGTTGTGATTGGAAATGTTATTTGCTTTTGTCTCATTTTCTGGAGTCTAAAGTTCTACATAACTGTGCATGACTTCTGTGCCTCTTATGTGACTAGAAGATTCAATAAGAAGATTGAACACTATGCCTTTGTTGACAATTCTTGTATCTCAGCAAAAGACTCCCCTATTGTGAGCCTCTATATCTGTTATTCCAATCTTTTATATTGATCATGCACTTATCTAATTTTAAATGTAATAAAATCATATAATAGCCTCACCATGCTTAGGTTAGGATTAGGATTACACTCAGGTGCATCGCCATAGTTAGGTTTCTAATTCCTTCATTTTGTGTTTCTATTTAGTCTCCTATCCCTTTTCCCCAACAACCATAAAATAGCAGAGACCACCTTCTTTAAAACCTGGAGGTTGTTTCAAGTCACATTGTCCCACAACTTGAAACTTCCCATTGTTGATTGGCTAGGTTCTAGTGTAATTTTACACCATCAATAGAATTATTGTCAAAATACTTCTTTGTTTACTCTTGGTGAGTTGTCATGGTTTTCATAGCTTGATATATTATCTCCTCAAGCTCCATCAACTCACATAATCTAACTCCCATGCTCTCATTTTCCATAAATTGTAACTAATAGGTGAGGTCTAAATTTGGTAATTGAAGTGACATAGGAATCCTAGCCTCCCTTATAAACACAAGTATGTATGGTGAGTTCCCAATTGCTCTCTTTGGGGTGATCTTATCAGCCCAAAGGGCCATCTTCAACTTGGTATGCCAAGTCCTTTGATTCTCTTCCATAATCCTCTTTATGATCCTAATTAATTTTTTTTTGTGGACTCAACTAGTCCATTCCCTTGGGGATAGTATTTGGAGGAGGTGCTAATATAGATACCATGTTCCAAAGCCCATTCACTTATTCTTATTCCTAAGAAAGCCAAGGCATTATCTAAGATAATTGTTGAAGGAGCTCTAAACTTGGTTACTATACCTTCATAGAAGTCCAAGACTGAGTGTTCATTTGCCTCATTATGAGATACATCCTCCACCCATCTTGTAAAATAATTAGTGGCTATCAATGCCCACTTGTGACTAGCACTAGAAGGAGGATTGATCAGACCTATGAAATCCAAACCCCATTACATAAAGGGTTGCTTAACCTAGATTAGATGAAGAGGCAAGGTAGCTATATTTTGTTCTCCAAAGAGAGCACACTTCTGGCATTTCCTTACCCAAGCATGGGTGTCTTTGAACAAGCTAGTCCAAAAGTATCCTACCCTCATTATCTTGGTAGTTGTGGTTCTAGGAGCAAAGTGACCACCAACTGGTCCATCATGGAACTCATGCAACACTTTGTCAATCTAATCTAAATCAATACATCTCAACAACACACCTAAAAATTCCTTCCTAAATAATACTCCATCAATAAGTACATAAGGAATGGATTACAACCTAAAATACCTTCTCTTAGCCCTATCAAGACCTTGTGGACACTGACCAGTTTGAAGGAAATGAATCATGTCTTGTGTCCAACTCATTGTTAAAGATGTAAATGTTATAGGGTCATCATATATTTCTAGAACAACCTCCCTTTGCTCTTCCATGTTTGAATTAAGATGCTCACATAGTATTTTTTCCTTCACTAGCTTCATTGTTTTGATTTCCATGTCATATTCCATCACTTTGGTAATCTAACCTACCCTTTTCGCATTCAAATATCTACTCAATAAAAAGTATTTTACACCAAGATGAGGCACAGAAATGTAAATCTTTTTGTTAGATAACATATGTTTAAACTTCTTTAAACTTCTTATGACTGAAAGTACTTATTTCTCAGCATATATGTATCTTACCTCATAGCCTTCCAAACCTTGACTAAGGAAGGCAATAGGTTGTTTAAAACTTTCATCGCTCTCTTGAGTAAGCATGGTAGATATTACCTCTTCATTCCTAAAAGTGTATAAATTTAATTCCTTAAAGAATTTTGGACTTATAGGAGTAAGAACTTGGGCAATGGCTTGCTTGATCTCCTCAATACTATCTTTCTTCCTTCTTGTCTAAGTGAATAGATCATTCTTCCTTAACATGGAGGTCAAAGGCTTGACTAGGTTAACAAAATTAGGAATAAACCTCCTAATGAAATTTATCTTACCAAAGAAACTTTGTAGACCCTTCTTATGTTTAGGTAAAGATAATGCCAAGATGACACTTACCCTTTTTGAATTAATGGATAGACCTTTCTTAGAAATAATATGTCCTAGTAGTTTGCCTTCATGGACAAAAAAACACAATTATTTGGGTTTATAGAGATTCCAAAATCTCTACACCTCTCAAAAATCTGCCTTATGTGCTTCAAATGATCTTTTGCTTCCTTGGAGAAAACTATCACATCATCAAGATATACCTATACAATATCATTGATCAGTCCTTGGAAATCCATATCCATTACACATTAAAAAGTATCTCCAAAATTTGAAAATCCAAATGGAATATTTTTGTACGCATATGTCCCCTATTTTTTAGTGAAGGTTGTTTTGTATTTGTCACTTTATTTTACCAAAACTTGATTGTATATGGAATAACCATCTAGGAGGGAAAACCTCTCACTACCTACCACCACTTGTAGAATTTTATCCATGGAAGGGAGGGGATAATGATATCTCAAAGACACTCTATTAAATTCCCTAAAATATACACACAACTTGATCTCTCCATTTTTTTCCTAATAGGGACTAAATTGGCCAAACAAGAAGAATGGTTGATACAAAAAATGATTATAGATTCAATCAACTTAGTGAGCTCTTTTTTCACGAGTGGTTCAATATTTGGATTGATTAGCCTTTGTCTTTACTTGATGGGTTTGGAATTTTCATTTAAATCTATAGTGTTTTGAGCCAAGCTTGGGTCAAAACCCTTAAAATCACTATACTCCCATGCGAAAATATCACTAAACTCCTTACATAATTCAATGATCATGTTTTTCTTGACTAGTGCATACCTTCCTAAGTGAAAGTAGATTATCTTTAAATATTTATATCCTTTCATATTTATCTTTCTTGGTTGACATGCTTACCTTCTCCTTCTTGAGCTAGTCATCTTCATTGAATATGCTTTCAAGAGTCACTAGGCCTTTGGGGAGCTTGTTAGACTTTAGTTGGACAATTTGCCCTCCATAGTTTTGCAGTAATTTAGACTAATTCTTGGAACAAAACTTAGAATCTTCTTGTAGAAAAAATTATATCTATTGGTCACTAGCAAAGACCTGCTAATTGGTGACATTATCTGGTATGGATGGTCTCACAATCACCTTTAGATGGGCCTGGTTTTTATCTTCCTTTATGCCCTTTAGAACATCAAATTAAGCACCAACAAATGCCAAACTATTAGTGTGCTTATTATCTTCCCTTAAAATAGATATTATGTTAAAATCCATGAAATATTTTATAAGGTCCCAAACTCTATACTTATAGGATTTGAGCAAGGAGTTCTTGGTCAAATTCTGCCCTCTAACTTGATTCACAACAAGCTCGATATCACCAAACACATGCAATTAGCTAACACTTCTTTTCCTTTCCCTTTCAATACCATGAATTAGGGCCTCATAGTCTACCACATTACAATTTCATGATAATTAAAATATGAAAGATGAAAAATACCTTTCCTTTGAAGGTGAAACTAGCATAGCTCCACCACCTACCCCCATCTTTCTTCTAGACCCATCAAAGAAAAGATATCATAAGCCATTCACATCATGAATTGGATTCATAAAATTAGGCATGAAAGAGCCCTTCTCATTCATATAGTAAACTCCAAGACTATATTCTTCAATAAACTTGTAAGGATCATGCTCATAGTTGTCATTTCCCTACTCATTTAGGAACAAATTAGAAACTCCCTCAAGGGAAGATGATGGAGATTAGTCAATGTGAAGCTCCTCATCATCAATGATATCATAGCTAACATTCACCACCTTAGTTGAATATGGTTCCAAGTGATTTATATGGATAGGTTCTAACTCAATATTCACTTTAGTGCCATATTTTATCCTAAACAGCATGTATGACCAATTGGCTACCAAATATCCACCTATCTTGGATGTAAAGTCCCTTGACAAACAAAGAATAAAATAGGGAGTTAAATATATTACTACCACATCATGGGAAATTGAAAAATTATGACAAGAATGAAGGGTCAAATTCAAACCTTTCACTACCCCTAAAGTCTTATCTGGTGATCCATCCAGTTGCAAACTCCTTTAGTCATTGGATCATACTTGAGGCCTAGTGTATCTGCTATACATTTTGACATGACTGATGTGTTTTCTCTACTATCATTGATGAAGTTATGAACCAATAAATCATTGATGATTAAATATAGGTAAAATAGAGGAGTCTTCTCATCTTTATTCACTTGACCATCTATGGATTGAGTTCCATTAACCAAAACCACATTGTCATTTCTAGATGGGCCAGCCTATTTGCCCAATCCATGAAATTCATTTTTAAGTATATATTTCTACCTTGGTAATGTTAGATAATCCTACAGTGAAATATTCATATGAAGCTTCTTCATTTAGTCCACCACATTAATGGAAGGATTACTCACCTTGGGATTCTCTTTATGAACATTAACACCTTGGGATGTAGCTTGTGGAGATGAAGTTGTAGCGACTAGTCTAAAATTTATAATCCTCTAACTTTCTTGTGTTTTAAGAGATGAATTAGGCCCACTTCTCATCTGAGCTGATGTAAGGGTCAAAATAGGTCATTTATTGGTTCCTTGAGCTTCCTCAATATCCTTGTTTTTGGACCTAGTATTGGAGGCAACACCAGATTTCTGATTGCTTGGATTCCCCATGTAATTAATGGCATAAAACTCACCCTCTAAATGATTCATGAGAGTGGAATCAGACTAAACCATAAGCAACTTATTCTTGACCATGTTCAAAAGGTGGATAGTTGGGATGTTCTTGGACCAAATTATTTTAAGTGGGGACAAGGGCTTTAGAGGATGAGGGAGCACTAGGATTATAGCTTTGATAAGGCTTGACATGTGTAATTTGGCCTTGTCCTTGTGCATTGACTTGAAAAGGAGTTCTATTATTTTGTCCAAACTAATTATAAGATTGATATGGACTATATCCTTAGGCTTGTTGCCTTTTGAGAGCAACCAATTCATTAGTAACACTTTGGAGTAAACTTTTAACCTTATGGATTTCATTAGTATGGGCAATGGTAGATTTTTCTTAACTAGACAAAGGAGCTAAAGTAGGCAATGCACTTTGAATAGGAGAATTCAAATTAGGGAATAGTGGTATTGGAGCTCTTGGAGCTATCTTTCCCATTTGGACAAGAAAATTCTTAGCATTTATGGCTATTTCATAGGTAGTAGGCACTATTTTTCCACCCATGGATTGAATCATCATGGTAATGTCACTATTCAACACTTTCAAGTAGTACAAAAATGCATAGTTTGTGATTGGCCTCACAAGAATTGGGATTCTATCCTAATTTTTTTGGAACCTAGTATTAAAATCTTGCATTAGTTCATGTGGTGCCCTTTTGATTGTGGTCAATTGCTTAGCTAGTGATAGGTGATCACTCTTTTCCCCAAACCTATCAGTCAATAGAGTCCCAAAATCATCTCATGAGCCTATAAAATCTACAAGTAGGGTCCCATACCAGTCTAAAACTTTTCCTTTGAAAGACAAGTCCAAAAACCTAATAGATACATTTTATTGGGTAATATTATGGATATTACAAAGATTTAATATATTTTTGATGTGCTCAATGGCAGTAATTGGACTATCTCCACTAAAATATGGGGCACTTTTGAGGGAAAATCTTAGATTTTGATCATATTGGGCAAGATGCAAGGGAGATGCCCTAGTAAAAGGCATAAAAGGTTGTTTTCTAGCCATTTGAGAATGATCACTACTAATGTTGGGAAAGGAATGTAGCACAAACTTGGAAAATTTTAACAGAAAAATTCTTTTATAAGGATGAGTGTTGACAAACCTAAACCTTTTGGTGGAATATGGAGGTAATTCCACAATCTTGAAGGGTACACCTTTAGCAGTAGACCTAGTGGTCACCTTTGGCATGGAAAATAGGACTGATCATCAACAAAAGACTTGAATTATTTAATGGAGTCATCAAGTACTAAATGTAGATGCTTCTTTATCTGTAACCATTTCAAGACCAATGTAGACACCAAAATCATGTCTACTCCTTGGTCGACTCTCCCCTTGGTCCCCTTGGTCCACTTCTACACATTCCTAACCCACACACTTATTAATTTAAAATAATAACTTATTTTAAATTAATAACACCACCCTTGACACATCACCTTTGACACCTCACCCCTGGATTCCTCACCCTTGGATACCCTCATTCATTACCCTATGACTAATCATTCCAACTCTCTCACTAATCCCCATACCTATTAAGCCCGCCTTCGACCATTTTCCAATGACAATTAAACTCGATAGATGGAGGAATGGGTAGAAGGCTAAAAATAGCCTTTTTCACATCTTTTAGTCGTCGATGTCAGTTATCAGTCGGTTGATGCCAGTGGGATTGCCGACATCGATCACTTAAAGTAACCCAAAGGTGAATTCTCTTCCCCCTGGGATGTTAAAATCACAACACTAGACACTGAATCATAGACCCAAAATTTGACCTCTCTTCCTCTCTCGACTCTCAGACCTGGAAATCAATAGGAACTCTTTGGAATCAATCATCAGACTTTAACCAATGCTCTTTTGGGTACAGACACAATAGGTACAAGAATTTCAAACACCTCTAGCTCTGCTCCAAGCAAGAGATAAGTATTCATCTACCCTTTTTATTATTTCAATAATTTATAATGTATAAGAAATGAGTTTCTTTTCATTACTTCTAAATATTATCAATCAAACTCAGTGATCAACCAAACTAGACCTGACTTCTTCCTGGTAAGGCTGAGAAGCCTTCTTCATGCTCTTACCCCTTTTGACAACCTATCCTCTACCCCTTGTCCCTCTTAAGACCATATTCACTGCCCTACTAACCTGCACATACTCTTAGACTACCACAGACCATCTTGTCAACCACATACAATAACCAAAAACTCATCCAAGGCCATTGCCCTGTTCGACATCAACCATTTCCCCTACCAATGTCGGTAGACTAACCGATGTCAGCAACCTGAACAACCGGCGCCAGTAGAACAACTGATGTCGGTGACTGTGGAAGACTGACAACAGAATATAGGTATGCATTGTCTTTATTTCTTTTATTTAGTCTTTCACCATTTCTCTTTCTAGCAACATTTTCTTTTATCAAAAGTAGACTGTCATCCCTCAAGGAAGTCTTTGCACTTCTAGGACCGAGCTTTGCTTGGTAGTCCACCATACATCTATCTAACAATCTCTTTGTTTGAGTCTCTTTCTTCTACAGGTGTCATCCTCCACAGCCAAAGAGGAGTCCTTACAATGTTTGGATAACAGTGCACAAACTTCATCTAAGTATCATCTAACCCCTGACCATTATCTTAGTTTCTTTCATCTCTTTTGAATGTGAAAAGTGAAAATAGTTAGAAACATTTTGGCACGCCCGGTGGGACCCTAGGAGTTTTCCTTGGGTTCATACTTTTTATTCTAAAAGCAAACTTTTTATATAGGTGCATTAAATCTCTTCTTGCATCCTTTTCTTCTATCTCTTCTGAAAAGACACCATTAGCAAAGTTAAAAAGAATCTCTTTCTTTTTCTTTTGGTCACCTTTCCTCTTGCATCTTAGAGTAGTGAAGTTCATAATCTTAACCTTTTTTCAACTTGTTTGCATCCAAACAAAACATTTCAATTTGGGCTTAAAATCTATTGCATCTCATTTTTGCCTGAATGCATACTTAGCTCTCACATCTAGTAACTTAAAACCACATTATGAATAAATCTTAGTGTACTTATGTTACATGACTAGACCACTATCACAAATCAAACATCTAAACATACCTGAGACAAGGTTTGACTAGGATTTCATCACCTAGCAGATACCTTACCCTTCCTGTAATCCCACTTGGACTTCACTACTAAGGGGAGAGCCCACTCTGTTCTCTAGCAGAGTATAAACTCTAGGGGAAGTATATACTGGCTAAGTGACCCAGCTTATCTCTGGACTCGTGAAGTGAGGGGAGCTTGCTCCTTAGCACCAGGCCACGTATATAACCTAATACAGACTTTGAGCACTGAAACTAGCCTGAAACCAACTTTAGACTGCTTCTTCTAGGACCCGTTCTAAAAGCCAACTTCCCAAACACACCCTTCTAAGGCATAAGCCAACACGACTCTAAAACTTATTCTTAGGAATTAACGTTAGAGTTTGCTTGTCTTCATCTATTTTTCTATCTCTATCTAATTTTTTGAGTTGGTGAGGTCGCATTCTGAGCTTCAAAAACAACTCAAACTTTCTTCTTTCTTCCAAAAACTTTTAGTCTTCTGAAGTTTCTGGAAATCCACAGTCATTGACATTAATTTTTCCATCGACGTTGGCAACCTATTTTCACCGACATCAGTTATCTGACCGACATTGGCCCCTTTATTCACTTGCATTGGTTTTTATACCGATGTCGGTCACTGTCAAAATCTTTTTTCCAAAACAATAGGCTTAAAACCTGACTTTCTTACTATTAGACACACATTCTGAGTTTCTAAAACTGAAAAAAAAACGTAGTTTTTGGAACCTAATCCTTTTTGCCTTGAATGGTTTTGACACTTAGTCAAACTGAAACTCTTGTTGACCATGCAAGGCAACAACCACTTCCGCCTTCACCCTTCATATCAAGTCCCCTAATGGAGTGTACTTCAGATGCTAAATATTCTTCTATCCAGTCAACCCCCAATCAATCTCCTATTGTTATTAAAGGGGATCAAATTTTTGAGAGATTCCTTGACCATAACATCAAGGCTCTCCAACACTATCTCGCTAAGAGCCAAATGTGAGACTCTTCAATTCAACCAAGTTCATCACATTTTCAGGACTTGATTATCTCGACTCCACACACTCTTGCACCTATAAATGTGGGAGTGACTACGTATCCTTTTACCAGTGACACCATTCAACCACCTATAGTGACATCAAGCCAAGTTATGCCTCCTAGCTTCATGACATAACCACCCTTAGCTTTGACATCAGTCCCTATGACTAGTCATCAATATGTTGTGCCTATACAAGCGTAACCAACTACGTCATACGCCCCTCCTAGCACCTTCCAAGCACCTTACAACCTAGGGGGTGCCCCACCCACAAATCCGTCAACCGATCTAATCAAAATGTTGATGGATAAAATGTCTAATCTTAAGACATCCATTTCTGGTTCAAGCAGTGTTCTTTCATATGAACAAATTTGCAACGAACCCATTCACCCTTCAGTCCCAATCTAACCATATCCTAGTCAGTGGGAACTTCCCAAGTTTACTCACTTCCAAATTAAGGAAGACCCACAGCAACATCTACGAGCATTTAGGCATGCTTGTTACCTTATAGCACATGATGATGCATTATTACTACACACATTCCCCATGTCGCTTTCTGGTGCTGCCCTTGATTGGTATAGTTCTATTACTAGTCACTCTCTTTTTACATTCACCCAGCTGGCTTAACTTTTCCTTGACCACTTTTCTATCAATATCACCAAAAAGGTCTCAATCACGGACCTATAATCTATCATATAGTTTGACGATGAATCCATAGCTGATTTTGTTGCCCGTTGGAGAGGCTTAATCAACCAACTCTCCTTTTCTTTACCTCAACCCAAGCTCATTGAGCTCTTTTCACAGGCGTGTGCCAAACATATTTCATCTATTCTATGGGTCTAAACATTCTGCACCTTTGACAAAGATTTCACGATGGCTAAGAAGCTTGAACTACATGCTGTTGAGGAAAATAAAGTCAAATTGCAAAGTAAAAACCCCAACACAAAGTCAAATGACCCTTCTTCCCAACCTTCTTCTTCCAACATCAAGTTCAAAGGAGTGGCAAACACTGTAGTCATTAGACCATCATCCTCTAGAACAACCAACCAATCCAAACCTTCCACATCTCAAAGTATCACCAAACAATTCCAACAACAGTATATATAGTGTTAGTATACTCCTATAGGAGAATCATACGCTTCCATTTTGGATAAACTTGTCAAGTAGGGGGTCCTCAATCTCCCCCAAATTTAACCACCACCTCAATTCAACCCCTCAAAACCTATCCCTGCATGGTACAGGGAAAATGACTTTGACATAAACAACTGCAAAGCCTTCAAAAACATTGTCTAAGACATGATAGATAAGGGTGATCTTGTTTTGGATAACCCAAACGCACCACCAAATCAAAACATCGACATCTTTAGACAACCTTTTCCTAACCATCCCCCTAGCCAAAACAACATGCAAACCATGGCCGATGACTCCCAAGAGCATAATATACACACAGTCAACACAGTCTTGCCTCTTATGCCTAACCAACCTCTCTCACAGTCTGAAGAGGTTAGTCAACTTATTGGTCCTTCATAGGTGGAAGAATCTTCTTCTCCCATTCATCTTCCATAGGTGGATGAACCATCTTCTCCTGTTAGTTCTCCATCGACCTCTCTTATATTAGAGGACACCTTGACCATACCAGCACTAGCTGCCTCACCCTCATCCTTTCTATCATCATTGGGGGATCATACTTTCCCTACTCCTTGACCACACGCCAAAGCCATCACCATCCCTATTCTTTGCCCTCTCAAAGAGCCAAACTCTCCAATCCCTTCTCTGTTGAGAGAGGAACTAGCCACCTCACCCACTTTGACTGAAGAAGATTCAGTGAAGGTTGATTTGAACCTCGCCCCTCACAATAGTAGTCCTCGCATCAAACCAAAGAAGGCTACTAAACCCCATCAGAGAATTTTTCTCCCACCATCATCATTGCCCTCCATTTTGGGCCCTCATCCATCCACCTTAAAAGGAGTGCTTCCTACTCCAATACCTAACAAAAACAAATCACCTCCATTACTACCAACACCTAACAAAAACATAACTCCTTCAAAACATCCAACACCTCCTACCATGAAAGTGTCATCTACGCGTCTGGCCACACTGCCAAACAAAAGGATGGTACGAAACACTCCCTCAACAACATCTAAATAGAAGTTGTCAAATTTTACTATAACAAAATGTGTAGACCCATTAGCAGGTTCTTATACCTTGATATTATGCCAATTGTTACAATCCTCTAACATCACTCTTCTGCCTATTAAGCCATACCAACCTCTTAGACCAAAACCATCTTGGTTTGACGACACTAAAATTTGCCTATATCATCGCACACCTAGACATGACATTGAAAATTGTTGTGCCCTTAAGGTTGCCATTCACCATTATATGGACAAAGACACCCTTCTTATTGGGGATACTGTCAACAAATCTCTAACACTATCTCATGCCTCCCAACCCTCTTTACTGTCACACTCATCAACTCTCGGATCAAAGCCATCTTGGTTCAATGACACTAAATTTTGTGCGTATCATCACACACCTAGACATGACACTGAGCATTTTTGCACTCTTAAAGCTATCATTCATCAACACTTCAAAAAGGACACCCTTTTCACTAAGGATCCTCTTGACCACCCTTTCAACAAACCATCGACACCATCCCATGCCTCTCAAACCTCATCACCTAAATCAGGAGCTCAATGCAAGACTGTGGTTCCTCTACCACCTTCAACCCCATTATTTGAAATCAACACCATCAATGTGGCCAACAGGTCACAAACCATGAAGGATAAAGGGAAAGAGAGGGTTTCTTTCCCCGAAACATATCCATTCATCAAGCCGTCACCACAACCAAAACCCAAGACTCTAATCTTGGGCGCATCTAGACCAACTTTTTCAAAACCAATTCATGACTCCAAGGTGAAACAACTTCACCCAACCTTTGTGAAGACATCTTTGTATGAACTCATACAAAGCTCTCCACAACATCATCAAGCCTTGATCAAAGCTTTATAGACAGTGGAGGTTCAACTTGAAGACTCCCAACCACTAGCTGCATTAGTCCAATCATTACCTACCATTGCCTCCATCACTTTTAGTCATTCTGAGATTCCAACCTCCAACATGGAAGATCAAGATCTTACCCTCTCAAACTAAATCTATTAGGTAAAAGCTTCACAAGATGCCTTGCATTGCACTCCTTGATAAAGAGAAGCTTCATCATCTTCTCTTCATCCCATTTATCCAACTCATTGATTATTCATAATGGGTATCAAACATTCTCTCTATGACTGGGGGAATTTGACTGTATTGACTATCACGACCTCAACCAAGTCTCGACCAAACATCAACCAACCAAATATTGACCTTGACCAAACATCAACCAACCAAATATTGACCTTGACCAAATATCAACCAAGCCTTAACCAAGCCTCGACCAAGCCTCGACCAAGCATCGACCAAGCATCGACCAAGCATCAACGAAGCCTCGACTAAGCCTCGACCAAGCCTCGACCAAACATCGACCAACCAAACATTGACCCCAACCAAGCATCGACCAAACATCAACCAACTTCTTAATCATCTTTAACATGTGACCAATTTGGAAAGAAGCAAATGAGGCAAGTTTTCTCCTAATTGGCTTAGACCTTACATCATGATGCACAAGCATAAATTAGAGACTTATCGTCTATCTTCTTTCGAAGGCCGGCCAGAAACTGAGCCCCTTAATGCCTTGCATCTACGACCATTCTACTATTAGTCGAGTACTCATTCACTTGGCATTTAACTTGAGCTTGCCCCTTGAGCAATCCCTGTCATCTTAATCCTTATTTCTTTCAACCCTATTTCCCTAGAGCAAACCCTATGTAACCCTTTTATAAAGTATGTATGCTTTGTCCTAATAAAAGGGAGCCCTTAAATTTCTATAGTCTTGTCCATGACTACAAATCCTATCAAAAATAAATTGAGATGTCAAAATATCAAAAGGTCATAAATTCTAAATGCAGACTGCTCCCTTGAAGAACAGCTATATCATCATTGTTGTAGCTAATAGACTGCTCCCTCAAAGGATAGCTATTCAAAGCCCTCAAAAATATACATAAAGCAAAAATATAGACCAATCCCTCAAAGGATGGCTATGACTAAACTCTTGCTACAAACAACACTCTCTTAGAAGCTTCCCACATCGATCAGCTTCACAAATGACCACAAAGCACAATGACATCTCTACGTAGACTTCCCGCATTG
Source organism: Torreya grandis (assembly GCA_037957365.1). Classification (NCBI taxonomy): domain Eukaryota; kingdom Viridiplantae; phylum Streptophyta; class Pinopsida; order Cupressales; family Taxaceae; genus Torreya; species Torreya grandis. The sequence continues at coordinate 2,867,986 of JARHVA010001073.1, read as the reverse complement.
ATCAGTCTGCTAAAAAAAAAGGGTCATGGACTTGACTTATAGTTGTTCTCAGGGTCTCCTATAAAAAGGGGAAAATTTATCCCTACTAAAAGGGGTTACCCTACCCTATCATATCACATCACCTACTCAAGGTATTTCAAGCTCATTTTAATGTCAAAGTGATTCGATTACTTCTTTAACACAACCAATGGTCAATGACGTAATGCATGAATGGGGATTTTGTTTCTAAAAACCCCTACATATGCTATCATTATGGTCCTTGTCAATGAAAGAGAAACACACCTTTCACTTCTTATCCATACCTTTGTCACATCCAACCAAATCATTTTCTCAACCAAACCAAACCAACCCAAACATTTTTAGACCACCAACATGACAGTCCATTTCACATAGTTTTTATGGAAACCAATACACATGGAAACTATCGACCACACAATTTATGTCAAGCATAAAACATTACTTGCTGAAGCATAAATAAACTCATTTCATTTTTAGCATCCATCCATCACTAATATGGAAAATTGCTAGGGATGAAAGACCACTTAACCGATGTTACAGAATACACCATCACATAATATGGAAAAGGCTGTAACATCATCATACCCTCATCATTTATAACCTGACCAAACCAACCTATCAACCTAGTCTGAACTACATTGGTCTAAGGCCCTACCAATAAGGGCTATGCAGGTAGCACTCAAATTACATGATGTCTTCTAGGGTTAGCTCGACCACATCCGTTTGTTCACCTATATGATGGACAAACTATATTACCCTTTTACCATGACTTAACCTCATCCAACCCATCCATAATTGACCCTATTCCTCCCTTTTAGGGAGAACTACATTAGCCTGAGGCCCTTCAAATAGGGGCTATGTAGGCAGCACTCAGATGACATGACATCTTCTAAGGTTAGCTTGGCCACATCCGTTTGTTCATCTACTTGATGGACAAACCATTTAACCTTTTAACCATAACTTAACCTCATCTAACCCATGTCCACAACTGACCCTCTTCTTCCCTTTTAGGGAGAACTACATTGGCCTGAGGCCCTTCAAACAGGGGCTATGTAGGTAGCACTCAGTTGACACAGGGTCTTTTGAGGTTAGCTCAACCATTCCTTCGTCTGTCCATCTAATGGACCAACTCTCTCAACCTGACTCGACCAACAACCTTGGAGATCATGCCTATCTCCTCAGACCATGACCACTTCTGAGACAACCCTACCTTGGTTGTTTTGATTACATATATGCTACCTCACGAATGGTTAGCAAAATTGTCTGCAACCCATATTTTGACCCTCACAAGTATTGGATCACGAGCAAGTTGATCCCCACTACTTGTGACATTTTTGTGTTTTCTAGGAGCACTTCCTGAGCCTAGGATACTTGGAACATAACGACCATTGGATCTATAGCTTGGATCAAATAACCCAATCAGCTATGACTAAATGCTGGGGACTAGTTATTTTCATTTTAGCACTCCTCAACCCTTGACCTGTGCAATTTGACCTGACCATCTCATGAAGTGGTATGCACACAATCTCAACTATTACAGTGTTCACACTCAACCTTTACCATATCCATCCACTATCTATCAAATTGACACCCGATTTTGGGTTCCCTTCCCTCAACTCCCACTTTGAGGGGGAATACCTCACCCATAATCAGGGCAACCTACATTCATTTTTGTCTTGTAGTTCATTAGAACAACCAACAGGACAAAAAAGACCTCATCCCATAATCGGGCTCATCAAAACAACCAATAGGATGAAAAGACCTCATCCCATACCTGGGGTAACTTACTCCTATTTTCGTCTTGCAGTTCATCAAAAACAACTAACAAGACAAAAAAGGGCAAATGTAGACACCAAAATCGTGTCTACTCCTTGGTCGACTCTCCCCCCTTGGTCCCCTTGGTCCACTTCTACACATTCCTAACCCACACACTTATTAATTTAAAATAGTAACTTATTTTAAACTAATAACACCTCCCTTGATACATCACCTTTGACACCTCACCCTTGGATACCCTCATTCATTACCCTATGACTAATCATTCCAACTCTCTCACTAATCCCCATGCTTATTAAGCCTGCCTTCAACCATTTTCCAACAATAATTAAACTCGACAGATGGAAGAATGGGCAGAAGGCTAAAAATAGCCTTTTTCACATCTTTTAGCCACCGACATCAGTTATCAATCAACCAATGTCAGCGAGATCACCGACGTCGATCGCTTAAAGCAACCCGAAGGTGAATTCTCTTCCCCCTAGGATGCTAAAATCACAGCACTAGACGTTGAATCACAGACCCAAAATTCAGCCTCTCTTCCTCTCTTAGCTCTCAGACCTAGACATCAATAGGAACTCTTATAATCAATCATTAGAATTTAACCAATGCTCTTCTAGGTATAGACACAATAGGTATAAGTATTTCCAACACCTCTGGCTCTGCTCCAAGCAAGAGATAAGTATTCATCTGCCTGTTTTATTATTTTAGTAATTTAGAATGTATAAGCAATGAGTTTCTTTTCATTGCTTCTGAATATTATCAATCAAACTCGGGGATCAACCAAACCAGACTTGACTTCTTCTTAGTAAGGCTGAGAAGCCTTCTTCATGCTCTTACTTCTTTTGACAACCTATCCTCTACCCCTTGTCCCTCTTAAGACCATATTCACTACCTTGCTAACCTGCACATACTCTTAAACTACCACAGACCATCCCATCAACCACAGACAATAACCAAAAACTCATCCAAGGCCATTTCCCTATTTGACATCGACCATTTCCCCTATCGATGTCGGCAAGCTAACCGACGTCGGCAACCTGAACAACCAGTGCCAGTAGAACAACCGACATCGGTGACTATGGAAGACTGACAATAGAATACAGGTACGCATTGTCTTTATTTCTTTTGTTTAGTATTTCACCATTTCTCTTTCTAGCAACATTATCTTTTATCAAAAGTGGACTGTCATCCCTCAAGGAAGTCTTTGCACTTCTGGGACCGAGCTTTGCTTGGCAGTCCACCATACATCTATTTAACAATCTCTTTGTTTGAGTCTCTTTCTTCTACAGGTGTCATCCTCCACATCTAAAGAGGAGTCCCTACAATGTCTGGATAATGGTGTGCAAACTTCATTCGGGTATCATCTAACCCCTGACCATTATCTTAGTTTCTTTCATCTCTTTTGAATGTGAAAAGCGAAAATAGTTAGAAACAACCAACACCAATATTAAATAATCTTCTAGGACTTAGAGGTCCCATCGAGCATGCCAAAAACTATTGACACTTGGATTTGCATCCTTGGAGATATGCTCAGTTATCTTCATCCAAGTATAAAAATGGAATCATCTCTCTTGTTGTGGGTGACAATTTCATTGATATGAATCTCTAGATTAAGGGATAGCTCCCCTTGATGCACCTTTAAATCTCTCTCTAATCTATCCATTATATATGAAAAGGGTAAGGAAAATAACTAAGAAAACAAAAATAGTGATGCAAAAATGAATAATGTCCTCCTAATTTGAATAAAAAAACACTACTTAAAGACCAACAAAGCTTCTTTCATACAAACCTGCAACTCTTTTTGCATTGTCACATCAGTGTTTCACATGTTAGATTCAAGAAGGCACTCAACATCTAGGAGAGTAACAGACAATTCCAAGAAGGAATATAGTTTTAAACCACTTTTAAAATGTCTATACACTTAAGAAGGAATACCAAGAAGGACCTATAATAATACTCTTTCTATACATTTGGTAGGTAATCAAGGATAACAGGTTAGGAAAGATAAACTCTCACTAAACAAGAACAACACGATCTGAACTAATATGTAATAGTACAACATGTGAGTGGCAAAAAATTATATTATTTCTTCAAGAGTTTTATAAGTACAAATCTAGCTAGAGTTTCACCATAACTAGTGGAGGCCTTTAAATGAGCCAAGAGGATGCATATTTATAGCTTTGAGAGGTGGAGTAATCAAAGGGAGTTTAAGGGTCACTTTAGACATCTTTCATCTCAAGAGAAACAATTACATTTGCATGTGAGAGAGAGTTGGGTGAGCTATGCCATGTCACAACTAAATAGATGAACTAGTTAAAATTTGTCATAGAATTAGTTACACTTGTCAAAATTGAACCAAATCCTTAGTTACATTTTATCACTTGTTACCTTTATCTCTGCCTTCTGATTCTCATTGAGTCTTTCTTTTTAAAATTCAAAAACTAGTCTCTGCAATCTAAAATTGACGTGTTATGGGCCATCATTCCTTGGGAATTTCTTTTGGACATTTGTTTTTAGACCTTTTATTCAAAAAAATTATATGTGGCTATTTGTTTTTGTTTATTTCCTTGGACTTTTTATCGAGTCTTTTCCTTCGAGCTCATTCTTATTCATTTCCTTCGGATAAAAAGTCTGAAGGAATTCTTCTTGTTTATTTCCTTCAAACAAAAAGTCCAAAGGAATTATTTAAGAGTTTATTCTCTTTATTTCATTTAGATAAAAATTCCAAAGGAATTCTTTCATTCTCTTTAGTCACTTCTCCTCATCCTTTCCTGTGGCTTTTTGATTGGTCCTTTTAGAGAAGTTGAAATGCCCTTCAATTTTGGGAAATGGTCCTTAGAGATTTTGGAAATGCCTTTTGGGAGAAATGAAATGATCCTTTAAAAAATCAAATGCCCCTTCAAAAGAATGAAAGTGCCCACTTTCTAAAGAAAATACCCTTTGGGAAAGTTGAAAATGATCCTTTGGAAAAAATGAAGTGGACCTTTTCCTGACAAAATATACCCTTTAGAAAAATGAAAGTGCCCTTTGAAAAAGTTGAAAACATACCCTTCAAATAAAATTCAAGGGTTCCTTTTGTCCTGAAAAAGTCCTTCAAAAAGTTTCTCACCTACCCTTCAAAGAAGTTAAGTGACCATTCGAAAGATTGAAGATGCCCTTTTCTTTTGAGTTGCCTTTCAGAAAAACTATTATGGACCTTCAAAAAAAATGTTTTGGACAAAATGTCTGAAATACTTCTTTCCTTTGGATTTTTTGAAATGATCCCTTTGGAAAGACAAGTGTCCTTTGAAAAAAATTCAAGTGTCCACTTTCCAAAGAAAATGCCCTTCCAAAAAGTTGCAAATGTACCCTTCAGGAAAGTGAACATACCCTTCAGAAAAAGTTGCCTTGGGAATTTTTTTTGAAAGAATTCCACCAAATGAAAAGCTCAAAAGAAATACACTCAAGGAAAATATCCTCAGACAAAAATTATGAAATAACTCGATAAAGGCTTAGAACAAAAACCTAAAAGAATTCATTGCAAAGGCTTAGCCAAAAGACTAAAGAACAAAGCTTTCAAAAGGAAAACACTTGGGTTTTTTATGTAAAATACTTCAGGCTTTATATAAGAACACTTCTTCCAAATTAAAATTGCATACTAGACTTGGACAAAGGTATAGACTGAGTTGTTTTTTGCAAAAAAGGGGTACCCAATTTTGGCTTAAAGGACCAAAATCTGGTCAATAGTTATTTGAACAAAAATATTTCATTTCCTTACTTTGATCAACAAGGGGAACCTAAGGATAAAAATAGTTAGGATAAACCCAAAAATGAAAATAACTATGTCCTTCTAACCAAGTTAAGCCCATTAGGAGACTTAGATAATTAGTTTTCTAATCTAAGAACCTAGAAAACAACTAGGTCAAGTCTCTTAAAAATAAAAGATAAGTATAAAATACACACGCCATGCCATCCTTCTCATGCTAATTTGTTTACATGTCTTTTGACATGACAACTTAGGTAGGGTTTGTTAATCCCTTCCTCTCCTAGAAGGATACTTTCACAAAAAAATCTATCCAAGGTCTTGGTTACCATGTTTTGGTATGCAGGGTAACCTATCCAGCTCATTCTAAGCATACCATATCAAGGCTCTTTGGTGTGTACTTTAGATAGATCAAATCTCATAAATAAAATATCTTGGGCCTAAAGAACCAATAAAAATGATTTATCTATGAATAAATAGCTGAATCAAAATGAAAATGCCTATCATTTATAATTTTAACAATGCATAAATAATTAATAGATAAGAGCATGTAATCAAGATAAACATTAAACTCAGATTGAAACACATAAGCTAAACTAATCTAAGCTAATAGACTGATTAGAAAAAGATAAAAAGTCAGATAAGGGATAGGAAAGAAAATAAAAGCCTGTGATAAGTAAAGTAAATTTGAAACCACTTATTCAATTTAACACCCAAAAATCAATTCCTCATGTGAATAGGTAATCCACAATCACCATAGGAATGATGCAAGCATATAAGGAGAGTGAGAGGATGAGAGGAAGAGAAATTACAACCATTCACATGTGCAAATAATAAATAAGCCTCCAAAATCTTATATAAATCAAGATTTTTGTGTTGATAACAATGTTTTTGTTAATTACTATCGATTACATCCAAATACCACCATCATAACACTAGGGTTACAAGATTGAGGTAGAGTTTAAGCTACTAAAATAATAAATTGTATGAAAATAAGTGTGGGTGTCTTTATGGTCTCTTTATGAGAAGAATAACCAACCATTTTACAATATAAATACTTATATAGAAAATATAAACTTTAAGGGGAATATTTTCACTCCAAAATGGTCAACCACCTCCATTACTGCTCAGTAACCAATTTTCATGTAAAATTAATTCCACTCCATTTCAATTTTACTATTCACCACCTACACAAGACAAAAAACAAGACACTTTCCAAATGAAGAACTTCTGGGTCTTTTAAGTGCATTTTACCAAGACAAAAATAGAATAGGTTAGAATAATGGCCATAAAAACTAATTTATAAACCCCCTAAATAAACTAAATATACCAAAATAGATATGTCAAAACCATATTTCCAATGCACTAAGAGGTTCATGAAATGGATCAATGAGTCAAAAGTTATTACCAAAATACCTCCACGCTATCTGACCATGTCAGAACTCTTTGTCTATAGTGCAAGCATCAGGGTTCGATAGCTGCAATTTAGTCATTAGGATCCAATGGCTAAAATTAATTCATTTGGGTTTCATGGATTTAGTGAAGTAATTAGGGTGTGACATCTATAATACAGTCTTGGAACCCTAACATATCCATGGGAGGTCAAAAACCTTGACACTCCAAAAGGAGGTCAAAATGACATTTTAAAGTTAAGGTTAAAACATGAAAATTTATCAAACAAATACACTATCTATGATGGAAGGATTTTTGGAAGATATAATGGCATGTAGATCAATTAAAAATCCTTGAGATGTCTCAAGAGATCTAAATATGCCACATGTAGAGTAGGGGAATGACTCCTATAACTGTAAGAAAAAGGTCAAAATGACATCTAAGGACTAAGTGTTATATATGAAAATTTATCATGCAGACTTAGTATCAATAATGGGATAGGTTTACAGATCCTAAAAGGCAAGGATATTGAGATTATCCCCTAGATCAAACTAAGAGAGTTGAGAGATCCAGATTTCAAATACAAATTGGGAAGTCAAGACTCCTCTTTTATGCTAATTGTAAAATACCAAGCTGATTCACATAGAGGTGGTCTTTCCAATAGTGGTGGTTTTGAGTCCTAGTTTGGCATACAAACTGATATGGACCACCAAGGCAAGTTATAGTGTTGAGATGAATGAACCATGAACATATGTAGGGGTAGAGAAAAAGGTCAAAAAAAGGTTCCCTGATTCTTGGAATAATTAGGGTGTGTTGTGAAAGAAATAAGATATTTTCTTTCTAAAAAATTTAAATATTAAAAGTGTTGAGGATCACTAAGAATAGTAAATTCCATACAAAATGAGAAAAAATTATACATTGATGGAGTGTGGAGGGAATGGTGTTCATGATATGTATCCATGGTTAGCCAAGGATGAGGTTATATGGAAGTTCAAGATCCAAGACATGTACTAAGGTTTATTGTATGTCATGCTCTACCATAATGGGAATATGTATAATTCATACTATCTAACACTTTTTATTATCATAATACTTGATATTTATGGTATTGAGTTCTAGTGTTGTTGTTTAATAACCAAGATGTTTGATCAAGCTTAATGTACACAAGTTCAAACTAGACCCATTGTCTATAAATATACTTTTTAATTAGTGATTTGAAATTATGATTTTAATATACAAGGTTAAATTATGAAATGAACCAATATGAGATATATCAGTGTCATCAAGAAGTGACCTAATTATTAGAGGAAAACTGTCCTACAAGATCTTTGAAATTATACAAGTTGATATTGCTATAAACTCTTGACTCATACAAGGTTTTATATAAAATATATTTATAGGCAATAAATGTTTTGAGAAGGTTCAAAATAAATATCTGGGTTGGTATATTCTTTAGTTTCTCAATGTTATTATATTCTCACTCAAAATTAGGTAGAGGATAATTAGGGAGAGTGAATTTATGCACCTAGTAGTGACTTATAAATATTAGTATTTACTTTTAATCATGGAGTCATGGTTATCTATGTGTTGGATATGGCTAACAATAAAATCAAATGGATGGGTATTTGAGGTAGAGTTGGCATCATTGGTTTGATATTTAGTTTTTATAGAATGATCTTGGTCATGTTTCATAAATTTATCTTGGTATATGCCTAAATTTTTATTATTGGACATAGATGCACTATTCTCTATTTCTATATCACCATGATTGACAAGATCTTAGATATAGTTTTTGAGTTTTTAGACATCTATTGGTGGCATGACCTTTTACTCTATGGTACTCACAATATTGATATTCTTTATATCAATTAGGTCTATGAAAACTTTCCTCAAATGGTTTAGTGTTTGCAAATACCATCATATTAGTAGCTACTAACTTGTGAAAAATTACCTCAAGGGAGTCATTCAAAGGAACACAAGGACTTTGTCTTGTACCTTGTCTAGTTTGACCACATGATAGAGTGAGGTTGAGTGTAAGATTATTTTTTTTAACATGTTTAACATCTATCACACCATCGCCTACCACATTATTTTTCTTATTCAAAAACATGGGTTTTTAAGTTTGAGTTTCATTTTCCTTATTAAAAATCTTGACAAGACCTTTGGTGATAAGTGTCCTTTATATTTAAACTTGTTTTCAAATGAATTCATCAAAAGAGTTAAAACAAATAAGTCAAAGATGATAATACATCCTAGAGTAGAGATGATAATACATCCTAGATTTGAGATTTTTCATAAAAATGCTAATGATTTATTTTTTAGGTACTGACCAAGGAAAATGGTTTGCTAGAACATGTTATCTCTATAATAAAGATGATAAATTTTATCCTTTTAATTATTTGTCATTGTATATGTATATTAAGGTCAATTCATGTTCTATATTTTATGATAATTTTTTCATAAATATTTTAGAGAGATATAAAAAGATAGTGATTAACCCCTTGGGTAAATGTAAGATCCATTCTAGAGCTTGACCACTTAGACTGCTGGGAAAATCCATAATATGTAGTTTTCACTATAGGAAACCTCTTGGTAAGTTATGTATAACTCCTTGATATGATCCCTAGGTTCACCTTTTAATTTATATTTATCAAAATTTATAGGTTATAAATGAGAATAAAAAGGTATTTTCATCATGTTTATGTCAAAATTAGAAGGGCAAAATTCTTCAAACTTAAACATTTTACTCGAGGATAGACTCCCATCTTTCAATCCTTAGATATGGTCCTTGCTATTTTGAAATTATTGAACAATTAATTTATCCTTGAGAGGTGAAGATGGGGATTGATTTTTATTTTTGGATTGAATTTGATAGGTTTTTTTGACTTTGGGATTAGAAGGATTGATATTAGATTGAAGATTGGGTATTTGTTGGTTTAATTATGGGACATGTTTGTATCTATCAAAAGGTTTATGTTGTGTTTGGTTAGTTATAACTACCTACCATTTATCATCATGAATATAGGAAACATTTTTTGTATTTTCATGAGAGAATATCAAAATTATCTTTCCTTTATCTAATGATTACAAGATGGGTATTGATCACGCTTAGGAGGGGTTTTATTATTTTTTATTATAAGGTAATTGAAGTCCTTAAGATTAAAATATGGAGGTAGTTTATCACTTATACCTATAATATTTAACAAGGATTGATATTTATGTGTTAAGAGGTATATTTGGACTTAGTCAAGAGCCTCTTTAAGTGGATCATTATTTTTGGTAACATGCTCATTATATCTAACAAGACTCTCATCATATTCACATCTATACACTCTTAATGATTTTCAAATTGAAAGGGATCTCTGTGAACTAGGAATTTGACTCAAGAGAGGATGATTAGTATGGTGTTAGTTTCAAAATGAAAACAAAATAAAAGAAACACACTAACTAGGATAACATCTCTAGGCCTAGACACTAGGGAGAGCTTAGTTAACAAACATGAATGAGACACACAACTAAAATTCAAAATAAACCCTCTTTTACCTTCCTTGGATGCTCCAAAATGCTTGTTGTAGTGGCTTGCTCAGTTTGTGCTCATGAAGTCTTCATCAAAGGAGGCTTGGCTATCTCCTCTTCTCCTTGGCACCTTGTGGCTTTGGCTTGGCTTGGATTGGAATAAATTTAGCATGGTAACACTAATTTTAATGGCTTATTGAAGATATTTGTGCATTATAACTTTTCACCAAAATAGCTTAGACATGATGTTCATGGCCTCTCTATTAGTAGATTTTTTAGAATGTCTAGAATCAACATGAACCATCCATCTTGAGATTGAGATGTGTAATTGAGGATTAATTAAATTTTTGGAATTAAGTTTATAATTATCCTCTTTGTGACATTGGAAGAAAGGGAAATTAAGAGGCATATAGGTCATCATGGAAGGCATTGATGAGGCATGGAGGGCATGAATCCTGATATTTGTGGTATTTATGGCCTAGAAATGTCTTCCCAAGAAATGAGGTCACCTGATGATGCAAATATTCAATATTAATTTACAAAACAAATTATTCAACAATTTTCCATGGAATTATTAATTATGCCTTGATTTGGATTAATTATCTCATAAGCATGATTAAGAACTTTGTGCACAAATTACTTAAATTGATCAAAATGTCTTGTTATTGGTCTAAAATTTGACTGGATTAGAATTGGAAGGTGATGTTTGATGCATTAGATCTGTTATCCCATTTAGGATGTTACCAACAATAAATAATGAAATCACATGTCTTGTATAAGATATTTGATAGGAAAGAGAAATCTAGTGCACCTAGGAGCAAATTTGGCATTTTAACTTAGAATGATCTGATCAAAGTTAGCTAGTCCATAAATTGCATTACCCCTTTTAATGATACTCTAGCCAAAATCAATATTGAATATATTAATTTCAACTCATTTAGTGTGTTTTAGTGTTTTTAGGCTAAATTGTTCATTTTTGTGGAAATTGGTCAAAATCTTGATTGGAGGTCATTGGGCATGCCATTATGTGAACTAGGAATTTGACTCAAGAGAGGATGGTTAGTATGGTTTTAGTTTCAAAATGAAAATAAAATGAAAGAAGCACACTAACTAGCATAACGTCTCTAGGCCTAAACACTAGGGAGAGCTTAGTTAACAAACATGAATAAAACACACAACTAAAATGAAAAATAAATCCTCTTTTACCTTCCTTGGATTCTCCAAAATGCTTGTTGTAGTGGCTTGCTCGGTTTGTGTTCATGAAGTCTTCATCGGAGGAGGCTTGGCTATCTCCTCTTATCCTTGGCACCTTGCGGCTTTGGCTTGGCTTGGATTGGAATAAATTTGGCATGATAACACTAATTTTAATGGCTTATTGAAGATATTTATGCATTATAACTTTGCACGTAAATAGCTTAGAAATGATGTTCATGGCATCTCTATTTGTAAATTTTTGAGAATGTCTAGAATCAACCTAAACCCCCCATCTTAAGATTGAGATGTGTGGTTAAGAATTAATTCAATTTTTTAAATTAAGTTTATAATTATCCTCATCATGACATTGGAAGAAGGGGAAATTAAGAGGCAAGGAGGGCATCATGGAAGGCATTGATGAGGCATGGAGGGCATGAATCCTGATATATGTGGCATTTATGGCCTAGAAATGTCTTCCCAAGAAATGAGGTCACCTAATGATGTAGATATTCAATATTCATTTTAAAAACAAATTATTCAATAATTTTCCATAGAATTATTAATTATGCCTTGGATTGTATTAATTAGCTCTTAATCATGATTAAGCACTTTGTGCAAAAATTACTCAAATTGATCAGAATGTCTTATTATTGGTCCAAAATTTGACTAGATTGGAATTAAAAGGTGATGTCAAATGCATTGGATATATTATCCAATTTAGGATGTTACCAATAATAAATAATGAAGGCACATGTCTTATGGAAGAGGTTTGATAGGAAAGAACAATCCAAAGCACCCAGGTGTAAATTTGACATTTTGACTCAAAATGATCTAATCAAAGTTAGCTGGTCCATAAATTGCATTACCCCATTTAATGATAATCTAGCCAAAATCAACACTTGAATATATCAATTTCAACTCATTTAGCATGTTTAGTGTTTTTAGGCTAAATTATTCATTTTGGTGAAAATTGGTCAAAATCCTGATTGGAGGTCATTGGGCGTGCCATTATGTGAACTAGGAATTTGACTCAAGAGAGGATGGTTAGTATGGTGTTAGTTTTAAAATGAAAACAAAATGAAAGAAACACACTAACTAGCATAACATATCTAGGCCTAGACACTAAGGAGAGCTTAGTTAACAAACATGAATAAAACACACAACTAAAATGCAAAAAAAACCCTCTTTTACATTCTTTGGATGCTATAAAATGATTTTTGTAGTGGCTTGCTCAGTTTATGCTAATGAAGTCTTCATCAAAGGAGGCTTAGCTATCTCCTCTTCTCCTTGGCACCTTATGGCTTTGGCTTGGCTTGGCTTAGAATCAATTTGACATGGTAACACTAGTTGTAATGGCTTCCTGAATATATTTGTGCATTATAAATTTGCACTAAAATAGCTTAGAAATGATGTTCATGGCCTCTTTATTTGTATATTTTTGAGAATGTCTAGAATTAATTTGAACTATCCATCTTGAGATTGAGATGTGTGGTTGAGGATTAATTCAATTTTTGTAATTAAGTTTATAATTATCCTTTTCATGGCATTGGAAGAAGGAGAAATTAAGAGGTATAGAGGGCATCATGGAAGGCATTGATGAGGCATGGAGGGCATGAATCTTGATATTTATGTCATTTATGGCCTAGGAATGTCTTCCCAAGAAATGAGGTCACTTGATGATGCAGATATTCAATAGTAATTTACAAAACAAATTAATCGACAAGTTTCCATGGAATTATTAATTATGCCTTGATTTGGATTAATTAGCTCATAAGCATGATTAAGAACTTTGTGCACAAATTACTCAAATTGATCAGAATGTCTTATTATAGGTTCAAAATTTGACTAGATTGGAATTGGAAGGTGATGTTAGATGCATTGGATCTGTTATCCCATTTAGGATGTCACCAATAATAAATAATAAAGGCACATGTCTTGTACAAGATATTTGATAGGAAAGAGCAATCCAGAGCACCCAAGTGTAAATTTGGCATTTTGACTCAGAATGATCTAATCAAAGTTAGCTAGGCTATAAATTATATTGCCCTATTTAATGATACTCTAGCCAAAATCAACACTTGAATATATCAATTTCAACTCATTTAGCATGTTTTAGTGTTTTTAAGCTAAATTGTTCATTTTGGTTGAAATTGGTCAAAAGCCTATTTGGAGGTCATTGGTGGCCAGATTTAGGTGTCTACAGTTTGCCCTTATTGTGAAAGACATTGCAAACTATAGGCAAAGCAATGTCTTCTCAAATAATGAGAGATGGCCTATATGCCAACAAGAAGATGACGCTTAAAGAACAAATCTCCAAATGATTTTGGGAAGCCTATGATGATGCCCCCTCAAGGGAGTGGTCATCACATTTGTTGATGGGTGGTCCTTCAAAAAGAAATAAGAAGAAAGGGGGAATTAACTTGTGGTTGAGATTAATCCAAATGAGAAAATGCATGAATGCATTGATCTAAAAAGGATGTTGATTTGCCCAAAGGTGGTTATAATCAGGGATAAAATTCAAAATAATGATTTTCCCATAGGTGGTTATAATCATTAAGCAGACTTGGATCGGCTAAAACTGATGGTGCCCTAGTTAGGGATGATTATCAAGTATAACTCAAGGATATAACTTGAAATACATATTAAACATGAGTGAGTACAAAATGATGAAAGATATGAATAGAGGAATGAGATTCATCAATATAAAATGATTCAATTGTACCTACCAATGAGGAGATGCTTGTCTTGATTAGCAATGATACAACTAGAATGGTTAATGGGTTGATTTGATCAAGGGTGGGATGGAAGGGTTTTCCAAGGTGCCAAGGAGAAAATTATATATCTCCATTGATTGTAGACCTTTCTAAAGCTAATTTTTGATGTAGCATGTGATGGTAGGCTTCATGATAGAACACCATGAAGACTTTGCCAAAAAATGTATAAAGATTGACTCTTGATATCCAATAAACACTTGAAAATAATGCACCAATGATAAAAACCATAATGATAATGTTGACGTATGAATATGGATAGAGTCAATAATAATGTGTGCAAGGAATCACTAATGAACACATATAGACCAAGTCAAGGCAATAGTGTTGAAAGTAAATAAACAGGTAAGTGAACAAATAAACAAAGAAACAAATAACTTAAAATAAATAAACAAATAGAAATCCTAAAAACAAAAGCAAAAGAAAGCATCCTAAAAATTACCATACCCTAGTAAGGTGGATCGAGGATAACTAACTAGGCTTAGACAAGACAAATATTTTTGGATTTTAAAATATTATGAATGGTTTTGGCATTTTGAGGTATCTTAACTTGTTAGAGAATGACAAGATACATGCTCACAAAATGATATGAGTGTTTGGCTTAGGTTGCTCATAAAATGGTGAGAGTGTGTGGAAAGGGGGAATGAGGTGACCTCAACATAAATTGAGCATGACTTACATAGTCCTAAAATGACCTTAAGTCATAGTAATTCCATCCACACAAAAGGTGAGGAGAAAGCAACTAGGTCCCAACAAGTTCTCAAATCTAGCAAATGGCCAGTCAAATGGAAATAGTAATGGCAAGGTGATGCAACAATTCATGATAAACAAATGTTGCCCCTATTTTTCCCATAGGAAGTTATAACTAGGATACAATGGCATAGGTTAATGATACTAATTTACCCATAGGTGGTTATAATTAATAGCAAGATTGATGAAACATTGATTTTCCCATAGATAGTTATAATTAGGTTCACATAATTAAACTTGATACAAGGTAAAAAATGAAATATATCTTGCTAGATCAAATATCACACTACTTTCATAGACTATTATTGAAACACATATTGGATTGATTATTGAAACTTGATCAAAATTCTCTCACAAAAAGTATAGGAAGAACCAAAAGAACTAAGATCAAAATAGGATTGGGTAGGATGAGTAAAAATAGGCTTTGGTATAGATAGGAATGGAATGATGGGATGGATAAAATGGTAAGAGGGTTTTCCCCCAAGTTATAGGGTGAATAGAAAGAATATGCAACAATGAAAAATGGATATGTAACAACGGTAATGGAATGGCAATGTGAAATTATATGGTACATGTTTTTGGCTTGGGTGTGGTAAATGGCATATGATAATATTTTTCTTGTTGAGATGGAGATGCACATCCTAATCAACAAATGATACAAATAGAATATTTAATCATGTTAATTGCTAGCTCACACCTCATCTAAATAATTTCTCTATCAATAATGGCCTGTATATTTGGTTACCAATAATACTTTTGTGACCTTCATAGGTTGTTAATTTTGATTCCTTCAAACATTGAGACAAGGTATCTTTGTAGCCTCTATAAAGGAAAGTGTGGCCATGGATGGTAAACAAGGATAAATAATGGATGGTAGGTTTGATTGTGAAATGGAATGGTAGATGATAATAGAATGTGGAATGGTAGGGAAAAAAATGAAGACCAGGACTTTTAATCACACATAATGTTGTTGATTCTAGATTAAACATAACTTTGGTTGTGGCAGGGTCAAAGACTTATTCTCTTGATAAGACTACCAAATTTTTCTATTATTTGATCTTGAGAGTAGTTACTATCTGATTAGGCTATAGATAGGAAGTTATTTTCATTTAATCTTTGATTTTATATTCATCAAGTAGTGAAGAACTTTTGTGCTTAGCTATTACTACCTTAAAGAGGTTTTCACCAATAAATTTGTCTTGATTATCTTGTAGAACCTTTGAGAAGGTTTTACTAAGGAATGTTGACTTTTGACTTTGATTGTCTTCTATCACTTCCAAAAATATTTCACTAAAAGATGCATAGTTTTGACTTTGATTATCCTCTAGCACCTCCAAAAAGGTTTCATTAGGAGAGTGTTCTTCTGCTATATGAATGTGGTCTTGGCCTCCTTATTCTTCTTCAATGGCTATGTCAGCATGGATGTATTTCAATAAAGTGTGATTTTATCAATCCCAATTGACACTTGTGGGAGATGGAATGCCAATGATATGGCTATTTTGGTTGATGGTAATGGTATGTGGAATGGTAATGGAATGGGGAGTGGCTACACAATCCTCATAGAAGATACTAGGATAACTTATGTTAAAGCTAAAGTACTCATCCTCAAAAATTATAGAAGGATAAAAAATGTATTCAAACTAATCTGTAAGGTATGTGTAACCAATGTTGTAAAAACCATGAACATATTCTTCTTTTGAATCTGATTCTAACTCAAGGGACTCTAAATCGGATGTTGAGACTAATGTTGATTATGATTTTGATGTTAAATCTGATGTTGGTTTAAGAATAAAACTTGAATCTAACTTTGATTCTTCATCTAATGGGTACTTTGTTATAATGATGTCTTGTTTAATATTTGGTATTAGCGAGTAATAGCCTATTATGGCATAATGAGCTCCACAAAAACTAGTTTGTCAAAGGGAGACTCCTCTAGGATGGGAAATAGGTCAAGAGATAACTCCTTAGAGATTAGCTTATCAATAAGAGGCTCTTGAAAAATAGGCACATGGTTAAGGTAATGATTTTCCCAAAGGTGGTTATAATAATTAAGAAGTGACTCAACAAATACTAGCTTGTTAGAATGAGACTCGACTCCTTGACAACTGGTATAGGATCAATAGGTGATTTATCATCGGTTAACTTATCACAAGTGGTTGATTCAATATAAATATCTTAGATTGGTTGGTTTTTTTGGACTTGGTTTCTAATGAGTTGGAAAATACCAATTTTGAACATAGCTTGGTCTTTGAATGATTATATTAGTTGAGGTTTGGTTGGGATTATTACTTGATAAAGAATGACTTATGATTAGATAATGGTATGGCCTTAGGGATCATGATTGCTCACATGAGCCAAAGGATGAAGTCTTGAAATGGTTAGGATAGGGCATTGTGGGGCTTGATTTCCTACACAAGCTAAAGGACTAAGTCCTAAAATCATGAAGGGACATTATGGAGCTTAATTTCTCACATAAGCCAGAGGATGAGGTCTTGAAATGGTAATGGTATTCCTTGGATATTGTAGAGCTTGATATCTCATATAATTCAAAGGAGGGTTAGGGGTAGTCGATGATCGAATAACAAAAGGATGTCATGAAACTTGATTGCTTGCACAAGCCAAAGCATCCAAGTCTTCCTCATAAACTATATCATCCTAGTTGTGAGTTGGCTCATAAGCTTGTTCTTAACTATGCTCCATGTATTGATTATTATAAAGAGGGTATGGATCTGCATCCTAAATAACATTATCTATAGTTAGATCTTCAAAGTCCTCTTCACAAGCCTCTTTATACTAATCCAAGTCTCAAGTTGGATCATGCGTTAGTTTATGAATTTGTTCTAATGGATGATTATTATGAGGTGGATAAAAATCTATCTCATAAACCATATTATCATCATTAGGGTCTTGACTAAAACCATAAAAGTCATTTTGTGTGGCCATTCTATCATAAGTTGGATTATACATGACTCCACCATAGGTGTAGCTATATCTACATAAATGATGAAATATTTGAAAATAAAAAGGCTGAGAGTTCTATAAACTCTAAAAAACTATGTCCAAAGGACAAATGGTTCAAACTTGGTCTAACTTGGTCCAAAGAACAAATGGTTCAAACTCGGTCTAACTTGGTATCTCCAATATGGTTTTAAAATGGAGCTATATCTCTAGAATGACTTGTGCTAAGACTTGGCATAAAATAGTCTAACATCAAATGTCTAATGTCAAATGTCATACACACAAAAGATCAAGCATTTGAATAAAAATAGGCATGTCAAAGGTCTAGGTCAAAGTGTTCCCAACAAGGTCTAAACTAGGAAAGGGAAAAATTGAGTTATTAGGTCTTTTATCTAAATGTGAAGTCAAAAGATAGGCTCAAACAAATAGGCATATGCTAGGATTGTTGGCCAAACAACATCAAAAGCTAGAATTGAAATAAAGGCTGATGTGATTTGATTTAATCTAACAAGTTTGGAAACAACTTTGACATAGACCTAGCACACGAAATCAAACATAAACATGATAAATTAGCATAAGGTATAAGACAAAAATATCTTTGAAGAAAGACTATGTTCTCCCAAATAAAGGCACAAATAATGATAAGGATGGGTACTAAATAAATAAACCATCAACAATTTTCAAATTTGGGTAATCTATTAACCAAAGTTATGCAACCCAAAGATAAAGATATGTGTATCAACTCCATGAATTAATGCCTAAATAGAAATCAAGAAATGTTTGAATCCAAAGTTGATAAGGCTAATTGAAAACTCAATGTTGAAGACTAGAATTTGATCAAACAAGATAGACAATATTAAACAACATAACAACACAAGATAAAGATCTAAATGGTATATAGGACATGGTTTGAAACAAATGATTTTGGATACAAGGTAAACTGGGCTTGAAACAAATTGAGTAGCCTAATGGTGTAAGCATTCTCAAATGATATAGTCAATGTTATGTTTCAAAAGACTCAAAGGTAAAAAGGTTTTGACATGTTTTGGGTACCATACCATTACCCTCCTCAACTCAAATACATTGTTTTGACATGGCTTATGAATAAACAAACAAGTTTTAGTCTCAAAACATACCAAGTAAAATGACCAAAATACACTAAGTATAATCATCTAATCCTAGTGTGGGTATGACAATGTGGGGTTGACTAAACTAGCAAGCTTTAAAATGTTTCTAGGGAAATCAATTACATAATGACTTTTACATCAAATGATGCAAAAGATAAGCATGAAAATTGGGTGATCATAACATTGGCTAGTTGTAAAAAGGTTTAGTCCTTTTTACAACCACTACATCATGTTGTTTGCTTAGTGTAGTGCGATGTCCAAATACAGATATGTCTCATGTGAAACCTAGAAGGAGTAAGTAAAGTCAATGTTGGGAGATGAAATCTTGGGTCAAATCTTACCTAAATAACTTGTGAGAGGTGATGAAGTCCCCCTCATAAGCCAAGTTTGCATAAAAAATAAAGAAAGCATGAAATAGAAAGACTTTAGGGGCATTTTTAAGGTCATTCAAACTTTGATGAGTTTTTGGGGAGTGCTTTAGATGAATTTATTTCTAAGCCTTAGACTAGGATATTTGTAATAAGGATGGTTCTTTTGATTCCAAAGGTTCCCTAAAATGGACAAATGGAAGAGCATACATGCCCAAACCTTCTCTTTGTCAAACAAGTTTTAATCAAACAACTATTGAAAACAAGAATTGACAAGTGTGTTTAATTTTAAGCCTAAATGAAAGATTTGGTGGTGTTCATTTGATATCTTGGTATTAAGATTATGAACTTTGAAAACAAATGCTAAAAACTTACTTAAGCACCTAAATGTTACATTAAGCACCAAAATAATATTCCTAATTCATTTTTAAGCATGCAAAAGGTGATCTTAACATGTTTTTAACAAATGTTAAACTTGGTCCTATAACAAAAATGTTAGCATGTCATTTAGCCTTGAAGCTATTTTGGGTTTGAAATAATGAACTTTAAAAAAAGAGCTCTCGGGTTTGTGTTTTAAGAAAAACATAGTGACCGACACCAGTTCTATAATTGATGACAATTACACTTACTAACTAATGATGACAATAATGACTGATGATGGCTATTAGAAGTGATGATGGTTTTACTAAATCATCTAAAATGGATTCTGTATGACCCCAAACCAAGCATTTTAAAATGGCCTATTTAGCTCTCGAGTTTATGTTTTTAAGAAAAACATAGTGACCAACATTGGTTATATAATTGATGTTGGTTACACTATTAACCAATGATGGTTATCTAATCAACATTGGTTATACCAATAGTGAATAATGATGGCTATGCCAACTGATGATAGTTTTACTAATTGATGTCAGTTACTATGTAAGCCTGTGATAAAAAAATGGCAAAACAAAGTTATAAAATCAAATTGCAAGAGTTTTAATGATCCAAATGAAGATTTCAAAGTTATAAAATGATATTCTTCATGTGTGGGATGCATTTGGTCCCATTGGGTGTGTCATTATGTGAAATAAGACTTTGACTAAAGAGAGGATGCTTAGTATGGTGTTAGTCTCAAAATGAAAACAAAATGAAAGAAACACACTAACTAGCATAACATCTCTAGGCCTAGACACTAGGGAGAGCTTAGTTAACAATCATGAATAAAAAACAATTAAAATGCAAAATAAACCCTCTTTTACCATCCTTGGATGCTCCAAAATACCTTTTGTAGAGGCTTACTTGATTTGTACTCATGAAGTCTTCAACAAAGGAGGATTGGCTATCTCCTCTTCTCCTTGGCACCTTATGGCTTTAGCTTGGCTTGGCTTGGAATTAATTTGTCATGGTAACACTAATTGTAATATCTTCTTGAAGATATTTCTGAATTATAAATTTGCACTAAAATAGCTTAGAAATGATGTTAATGTTCTCTCTATTTATAGATTTTTTAGAATGTCTAGAATCAACCTGAACCATCCATCCTGAGATTGAGATGTGTGGTTGAGGATTAATTCAATTTTTGTAATTAAGTTTATAATTATCCTCATCATTAAATTGGAAGAAGGGGTAATTAAGAGGCATGGAGGGCATCATAGAAGGCATTGATAAGGCATAGAGGGCATGCATCCTGATATCTATGGCATTTATGGCCTAGGGATGTCTTCCCAAGAAATGAGGTCACCTGATGATGCAAATATTTAATATTCATTTCCAAAAAGAATTATTAAATAAGTTTCCATGGAATTATTAATTATTCCTTTATTTTAATTAATTAGATCTTAAGCATGATTAAGCACTTTATGCACAAATTACTCAAATTGATCAGAATATCTTGTTATTAGTCCAAAATTTGACTAGATTGGAATTGGAAGGTGATGTCAGATGTGTTGGATCCATTATCCCATTTAGGATTTTACCAACAAAAAATAACGAAGGCACATGTCTTGTGTAAGATATTTGATAGGAAAGAGCAATCCAGAACACCCAGGAGAAAATTTGGTATTTTGACTCAGGATGATCTGATCAAAGTTAGCTAGTCCATAAATTACATTACCCCATTTAATGATACTCTAGCCAAAATCAACACTTGAATATGTCAATTTCAACTCATTTAGCGTGTTTTACTATTTTTAGGATAAATTGTTCATTTTGGTGGAAATTGGTTAAAATCCTGATTGGAGGTCATTGGTGGCTAGATTTAGGTGTCTACAATCTCTACCAAAAAGGTTCTTCCTTATACTGATTACTTTTTAAATATTATTGGATTTACGTAGTTGGAGGCATGATACAACTCTATGTATGTGAACTAATGGATCCAAGATAGTTAGGATTCAAGGTGGATTGATGAATTGTGACCTAATATAGTTAGGATTCATAATGGATTATTAGATTTGTGACCAAAGATACTTAGGATACATAATGGATTGATGATTTTTTTACCCAAGATAGTTAGGATACATAATGGATTAATGGATTTGTGATCTAATATAGTTAGGATACATAATGGATTGATGAATTTGTGATTCAAGAGAGTTAGGATACATAATGGATTGATATATTTATGACCCAAGATAGTTAGGATACACGATGGATTGATCCAAGATAGTTTGGATGGATTGTTTGATATTGAATCAAAATAATTTAGTTCAAGATGGTTAGAAATCATTATAATTTTGACTCGGGATCATTGATCCAAGATTTTTTAGATTTACAATGCTTTTAATATCTTGAAATCTAGATGGTTTGAATCAAGATCTATATGAATTAAGTATTTTAGTTTTGACTTCAAGAAAACCCTACTCAAGATAGCTTATGTTGATGAAAGGGTTTTGAAATTCAAATCATACAACATACAACTTAAATTATTGAAGAATATGAACACAACACAAGTGAACCATAATTTTAAAGGATAAATCTAGGTAAGCTTTTGAGTGATTTATGGGAACTTGTATACAATTACTTACCTAAAGGATAGTGTCAACCCAATATTTTAGAGCAATAACTATAGAGGTTTTCATAATTTTATCCCACTAAACCCGGTATCAAGGGTACGATGTGAGTAACTTACCTAGGTGATATAATCCTCTCAAGTGCACCATAAATAAAATAGTAAAATGGATTCCTATAGCTTACATTATTTACAAGTTTAACTATGATATGTCCTCTATATACCTTCTAGTATGATGAGTCCCAATATTGGTGTAGTCCACATATGCCCACTCCATCTATATTATTTCAATAGAGTAATGCCAAAAAATATAACCTCAAGGTTATTTTTGAAATCCTATATATTTGAGGATGAAACCACCTCACTTCATGACATTAGTAAAATGGACAATCACTTAGGAAATTAAAATAGTTGGTCCTCAATTTATATACCCTGTGGTACATGAGATTTGTCATATTGTATGGTGATGAAAACCATGTCCCTAGAGCCCAAATAAATAAAAAAATAAAAAGACTTTGATTATTTATTATTATAAGATTGACACATATGTGGTGTGAGGAAAAAGCATAATCTAATCTAATTCTTAGGCTACAAAATTTACTAGGACTAATTTTTATTTCAAAGATTTCCACCTAGGTGGTGTGAGGAAAGTGCATACACAGTTTAATATTGGCACATATAAAAAATTGATTAAACTAAATTAAGTAAATAAAATTAAATATAAACAAGTAATATTAAATTAAATCTTCTAAATAAGAAACACTAGTAAACTAAATTAGACCAATTAAAATTAATTAAGTAAAAACTTAAAAATATAAAATGTTAGCAAATTCAAAAAAAATGTTTCAATTTTATTTACATATTTGACAATTAGGTGTACATAAAAATCATTAGTAATTTTGTGATAAGCGTCTTTGACAAGTGGTAATGCTAAAAATTAGTCAACACAAAGATAGAAAATAGAAAATAAAAAGATGTACAAAATAATTCCATTAAAACTTAGAACAACTTCACTAAAAATTAGAAGAATAGTATATAAACATAAAAATGTCACTAGAATGATTTCATTAAAATAATGGATTATTTCTCTAAAACTTAGAACAAATTCACCAATTTTTTAATAATTTCACCAAAAATGTGGTAAATTTCATTGATTCTATTATTCTATAAAAAGTCAGAAAATAGAAGATAGAAAGACATGAAATAGAGGAAAAAATACTAAAATCCATAAAAAAATATAGATTAGGAAGCATAAATAAATAAATAAAATACCAATAAAGTATATTAAACCAAAGAGATGATGATTTAACTGCTAATTTTTATGATTTTGCCAAAAATAGTTATAATTCTACTTATATTATTTATAATTTTGTTATTGCACATAGAACCTATAAAAAAATTGTTGTATTATTTCTCCAAAAAAATTGATGATTTCATTAAAAAGTCTTTAAATTCCACTAGCTTCATGAATATTTTTTTTGTTTATCAGTTTGTAGTTTCACACGAATAGAATGATCATAATTTGACAAATTCCCTTGTAACAACAAGTAAAAACTTCCAAAAAATAAGCTACAAAAGTTATCAAATCAAAATGTATTTAAAACAAATTGAAAAACCAATGAAAATGAGTGACTAAAATGATTGGCAATGGGTGTCACCAAGTGTGCTAGAATGTAATACATGAGATTCATAATTCTAATTAAAAATCAAACAATTAAACTCTTTATTCTAAACTTAAACAGAACTTATAATTGAGCTTAAAAAACATAAAAATAAATGAAATTTACTCTCACCTTACCAAAAAATTAAATATATTCTCTTTTAGTTATTTAATTATGCTCTTGTGATCTTGGTATGTGGTTGCTCAATGTAAGGGAAATTTAGCAGGACTTTGTTGGATGATGTTGATTCTTAAGATAATACTCAATGAAAATTTTGATAGCAATTTGAGATTTTAATATTGATTTTTAAACATGGATAAAGTACATCAATTTAGATACTTATTATATAGGAAATGGATGGTCATATTTATTTTAAAATTATAAAATAATTCTAATTTTGAACAAATAGATTTGAGTCCTCATCCAAGTGGAGAAGACCAATTCCTCTATTAGCTGAGAAATGTGGGGAAAGTTAGTTGGTAGTTGAAATATTCTTAGGAATGAGTAAAGGTAGTTAAATGACTCACCATGTTAGTTTCATGTTTAAAAGAGTTGGTTGGATTACTCAACACTTGGTTGAGATAATTAGGGAAATGGTTGGGTGACTCAACCTCTTGGTTGAGAAAACTAAGGATGTGGTTTTGGTGAATTGGTAATTAGAATTATTAATTATTTTTCATGAAATTATGTGTCCATGATTAATTATAAAATTATTAATTAATTTATATTAATTAACCATTTGAATTCAAGAGGGAAATTAATACTAGTGAACCTAGAATAAAATCTGGAATTCAAATGGTGAGTTAATAAAGAAATCAGACAATTGTGTTAATATTTAGTGAAGTTAACTATGACACTAAATGTGACAAAATTTAGGTGTCTACAAATAATTTTCATAATTTTTGGTAAAATGTGTTATGATATTTACCACTTACATGTTGATAAATGTTGGATGGTTTTCACAACTTGGATTTATGATGCATTCTTCATACCACTCGAGGGTATTGAAGAGTTTTGTTTCTAGTTGTTGATATGTTAACTCCCTAATTTCCAATTGTGTTATTATAGAGCCACACTTTTAGTATTATTGTATCTAAAAATTTTGAACTTACCACATGATGTGGCAAACCTTGAAATTATTTTAGTTATAGATTTGGACTTATAAGTTGTTTAAAATCAAAATTTTAAGATTTTTCATTGCTATGGATTTTGAGGTTATTTATCCATTTATTATTTCAAAACTTTATTGAATGTTGGAAGTCATTTTTTTCTTTCTTATATTTAGTTTTGGATTATATTAAATTGTATAACCATTTTCACATTATTATTTGTTCTCCTTTTGTTGATTGAGTTGGGTTGCTTAGCCAATTGATTTTACTCCTTAATTAAATTGGTAATTTAATTTTTTTAAGAAGTAATGTTATGATAGGAAATTTTGAGTACCTTTTTGCCTTGTGCTAGTGTGGGATTAGTAGGTGAAAAGTATATTGTTATCATTAGTGTATGACATTATCTTACATTTTGTTGTGTAAC
Source organism: Torreya grandis (assembly GCA_037957365.1). NCBI lineage: Eukaryota > Viridiplantae > Streptophyta > Pinopsida > Cupressales > Taxaceae > Torreya > Torreya grandis. The sequence goes on along the minus strand of JARHVA010001073.1, from coordinate 2,842,191 downwards.
TAGTTGATAAAGTTAGGAGACATTATCTCACTTGTTCCTTCTAGAGAGACTATTGAGTTGAGTCAATATGATTCCTTGATTTTATTATAATATCCTTAAAATTAGACTTTTAACTTACAGTGACTTTAAAGAGGAGGTACACATAATGGGAAGGGGATGTGATACCCTTATTTTCATAGTAATTACTTTTAGACATATTTTATTTTACACACATCCTATTGAGAAATGCTTTGTGTATTATTATGACAAGATGTTTTTGGTCCCTTATGTTTGAGATAGAGATTCTATATATTATGTGATGATGTTGATTTATTTATGCAAGAATAATTATAAGCTTATAGTATATGTTTACTCTATTCATTATGATGCCAATGACATGCTTATGTATTTCCTCAAGTTAATGGTTGAAATGTTATGCCTTTATATGCTTGTATGGACTTTGTATTATTTAAATTACTTGTTTTGTTTGTTTCATTCAACAACTTTGGATATCTATGCTAGGTAATTTTATGTTCCCAATGTTTTATAGGTGATAAAAGAGGTTGATAATATAATTGGAGTTACGTCAGGCATGAACACATCATTAGTAAAGTGGTGGAATGTGTAATGACCTTCTCATGATTTAAACCATTTCTTGTGTTGTATGTGGACCTATCCAAAAGTTGTGGACTTCCTTAACCCTCCTAGCATTATTCAACCCCATGGGTACTATTCATACCTCTTATTATAAACCTTAGGAGTATCATTTACTTTGTACTTCATTCATAAAGTTTAATTTTGAGCCACATAAATGGACCTATTGACCCTAAACATAGATGGACACATTAAACCAAAGTTTTTAAGTGAATATTTATTATTAAATAAGTGATTAGAGGTGCATTTAAGGCCCTTATTAACTATATAATAGATTGAGACTTTATTTTTAGTGTATATGAAGCCAAAGTACTAGCTCATATTCCATTCATGTCATAGTGGTATCATTAAGTTGGGATGGACTTGCTTTCCCACATGGGCTTGCAAGGGAAGTTACTTCTATGGGAAACCTATTAACCTTGGGCCAAGGGATGGAAAGGGACACATGTCACTTCCCATTGGCCTTTAAAGGAGAGTGTAGCATATTTAAGGAAGGAAATACTTCCTTGAGGAACTTTTTCCATTTTGAAAATTGGAAGTTGGAGGAGAGCTAGAGTAGAAATAGGAAGACAAGTAAATAAGGAAGGAACCTTAGTTATAAGGAGATCTCAAACTTGCACTATTGGAGGAGTATTTTTTTATATCCCAAAGGAACCAAGGTAGGATTTCATGTACACTTTTGTTTTCATTTTATGTTATTAACCTAGAATTGAGAAGGTTCTACCTTATGTTTTTTTCTTATTATTAAGAAGTTTAGCGCCGCTTGGTCTACCCTCTTTTTACCATTGTTTTCTATGGTTGTGTCTGTGGCCACCATGTTGGTTTTATTTCCCACTTGGGATTTGGGTAAGCATATTCCCTCATATTTTAATTGGATATTTTAGAAATCTAATTCTTGTATAAATTTGACATTGTTAGGCTACTTGGATTGGTTTTAATTTACTTTCCTTATTTTTCTCTTTTGCATAATGACAATGGTTGGTGGATCTTGGTTCCTACACCATTATACATGTTTTTACTTTGTGTATTGGTTATGGTTGGTGGAACCATAATTATTATGTCTTTGTAAGTCATGCTTCTCTCCCATGGCCAAGATATGGTATAACAAGAGGGAGGCATCCCTATGTTCTTCTTCTCTTTAAATGAGCCTTTTGTGTTGTAAATACATCTATGGATACCTTGTTATCATTATGGTTTTTGAAATGATGATTTATTCCTTGCATACTTATGTTGGATATGGAAGCCTCTTATCTATAAAAAAAACTTATAAGCCTCTTATATGTGTTTCCTAATGAGTGATTCATGTCGCATTTTAGCTATCATTCAACACCTCATACCTCCTTTTAAAATTTATTTTTTAAATTAATAGTTATTTTTAAGCCTTTATGGACTTACATAGCTATTTATATGGATTCCTCACCTTTGATCTAATCTAATAGTTGAGGTTGATTCGATCTAATGGCTAAGATGGAGTGACCTATCCTCAAGAGGATTATTTGAGATATTTTAGACCACTTTTTAGGTTGCATAGGGAATATAAGATCTTTATTTAATAATTTTAATCTAAATTTAAGCCAACTTGAATTTAGACTTTAATTGTGACTAAGTGTGAATTTAGCCTTGTGATTGGTTGGATTCACTTGAAGACATTTTTAACACTGCAAAGAGTTATATAGTGTTATTCAAGACAATAGTTTCTCAAACTTGCCTCACATTAGTAATTTTGGACCATAGGGCCTTAGGGTATACTAAGTTATCTTAGAGAGTAATAGGTTTGTTTGATATCTTATAGACTGGTTAGATCAAGTGGGGCAAGCAGGGTCACATAGAGATCATGCGACCACTTATGCATTACTCCCATGTTGTTTGGGCATGCAAGTTTGTTTGGATTATTTTTGTCTATCATGTCATGAATATGGATATCCAATGAGAAATTTAACTATGTATAATGTGTGTTGTAAATTATCAAAAACAAATGGCCTATTTTTGTATGTTTTCAATCATGTAAATTTTAGGCATGATAACATTATAAATTTTGGCATTCTTACAAAATGATATTGATTAAAGCACAATGGAAATCATAATTTTAATATTTTTAGTGATCATTCTCCTATACATGAGTCAACTAAAACCAAGGACACTTCAGAGGTAAATCATTCATATAACATGAATCCTCTATTGGTGACATATTATCACCCACTAGATACTATAATTAGTACACTCCATAATACTCCACCTCAGCAGCCCATAATCACATCTAATAACAATGAGATAGTTGATGATTTATAAATTATTGTATTATTCATATGAGTCTACATTTAGAAACAACCTATATATAGAGTTATTATTGACAATGACACAAGTGATAATATTTACATGATGGCACCCAATCTCTTAAATACACATGAAAAGATCTAGAAGAGACAATGAAATTAGTTAAAGCATTCTATGGAATGAGAAATAATATATTTAGATGTATAGTATTACCTATTCAAGTGGGATCAATAATATTAGCTATGCCATTCCTAGTATTAAATAGTAATGGGTCTTTTAATATGGTGTTAGGATACCTATGGATGAAAATACTTAATGTATTTCCATTGATGCCTAAATTACATATACAACAATAGAGTGGTTATAGTTTTATGAGTACAATATGAGTATCCCCTAAGGTTAGTGAAATCACCTCCTCCACCCCCACCACCATCATGATTGGTTGATACACATATTTAAGATCATTATCATAGATAGATGATACACACATTTAGGATCAATATTCATACAATGAAATACACACATGTGAATATCACATGCTAAGCTATACACTCAACTTCCTAAGGTCAGGCTTAGATAGATAATGTAATGGATTGGTGATGGGTGGAATTACAGATTAGGTTTAATATTTGGGGGAATGGATTTATAATGATGAGTGGAAAAACATGCTCATAATGATACCAAAATATATTTTTAGTGTCACATTACTCGTTAAAAGAATATAAATGAGTGGAAATAGAAATTGAAGGTCCTTTAGTACTAGAGATGATGAGGAGATGAAGCTCTTGATCAATACAAAGAATGTTAAGGTGGAAATGGTTTGGTTGAATAAATGGGGATATTTGGTTGACTCTATCAAGTTGGCTATGCCCTATCAATGTCATATGCCAATGTGAATGATATATGATGAGGATAGACCTGAGGAAAAGAAAGGGTAGTGGAGATGGGAATATAGGCTTGGATCACATTATATTGATGGCCTCAATATTGGGGGGGAAGGGGAAGATGATGGGTGGATTGAATATTTTATCTTATTCTTATATGGTATTAATAGTGTTGAAAATGAGATGGGGAAATGTTTGGAATGGAAAACTTCAATTCTAAGATTGACATTGATATTTGATTAGGTGTTTATTGTAGGACTTAGTGCTCTAACTCTGGGAAAGAGATGTTCTATTGAGGTATGGACATTTAGGTAATGTCATCCAAGAGGATAGGTGTGGTAATGCATAAGCATAGGAGATTGTTCTAGAGGTGGTATGTGGTTGTAATTTGTGTCCTATTAGAAGCAAGATTTTAGGAATGTCTGTGCTTATTGGTACAAGGCTTTGAATAATGATTTGTTATTAGTTTTTGGCAATGTTTTGACTAAAAAATGATAGTTAAAATTATATGATTGAAAGTAAATAACAATTAACATCTAGAAATAAATGAAATAATGATTATTTTTATATTTTTCAATTCAATTTTTGATGCATAAAATTATAGAAACCAAATCTAGACTAACAATGCAAATGATGATTTATAGATTTTTATGAGTGCAAACTAAATGAAATATTTTTTGTGCATTTTTAGGTTGATAAATAAATGAATATAGTATAAAAACTAAGTTTTACTAATATTTTTTGTGGCTAAAATGTACCCTTTTAATTTGAAATGGGGGACCCCTCTGAAAATCTCATGAACTAGAGCTTCAGAGTCCTTTCTTTTGTTCCTATTAGTGATGCCTACTTAAATCTTAAGAATGCATCACTATGATTTCCTGAAACAAAAAAATGTCTCTTTTATTTATATTTAATACTAAGGAGTGTTTGTTATTTTTATAAATCATGGTGATAATATTGAAGCTTATTTTTTCTCTTGAATCTCCCAGAGTCTAGTTCCCTTCCCAAAGTAACAGACTCATTTCCCTCTATGGTAAATCAAGATCTCTATATTTGACAAGTAAGTTTAAATGCGTCACATTATTTTTATCTATCCTACTTGGTAATTTTTTGAATTTCATATATCCAAGTCAAATGGGAAGGTACCACATCACCATGTGTCAGAGCAAGTAGTCCCCAGGACTTGTTAGAGATGTCAGAGCCTAGCTAAATGGGAAGGTGCCACATCACCATGTGTTAGAGCAACTAGTTCCCTAGATCTATCAAAGATGATAGATCTTGGGAGAGCTTGGATGAATGGTAAGGTACTATGTCATCATGTGTTAGAGTATTTAATCCCTTGTATTTGTTAAATATGTCAAAACCTAGGAGAGATCAATTGAATGGGAAGGTGCCATGTCACCATGTGTCAAAGTGGCCAATCCTTAAGACCTTTTAGAGATGTTAGAACTCAAGAAAAAATAATCAAATGGGAAGGAATAATGTTTCCATGTATTATAGAATCTAGTCCCCTAGACCTATGAAAGATGTCATAACCTAGGAGAGCCCAACTAGATGGGAAGGTGTCATGTCTCCATGTGTCAATGTCTCCATGTGTCAAAGGGCCTAGTCTCCTAGACCTATAAAAGATATGAAATCCTAGGAGAGCCCACCTAAATGGTAAGGTGCTACATTTACATATGTTAGAGTATCTAGTCTCCAAAATTTATTAGAGATGTTAGAGCTTAGGAGAGACTAGATAAATGGGAAGGTGCCACATTACTAAATGTTAGAGAGGCCAATCCCATGGGCTTATCAGAAATGTCAAAGCCTAAAAGATCTTGATTGAATAGGAAAGTGTCATGTCTCCCACTATGTATATGAACTAGTTACCACCTAAGGCATTGGGAAGCTAGAAATGAAGTATAAATGAGACCTAAAAGCCTACTAGAACATGCCATGTGTCTCTATATTCCATCACTTGGCCTAAGGGAATGACATGAAATAGGGAGCCATGCCTAGGTGCCATCCATTAATGATAAGATTAATGAGAAAATGACACATGCTAAAAATATGAGTTATTTGAGTGACTTCTAAGAGATGTGATTGTATGCCTACCATGCATGAGGAATTAATAGAATGGGAAGTTAGACCTGATTAGACTATTTTAAAACACACCATCACTATTTCTATATTTGGTTGGTGATAAAAGATCATGGGATCCAAATTTAATTATAAATTTATAAATAAAGGGAAAAAATCCAATGACTAACTCAAATTCAAATTCATATCTAGTGAGCTACCGAACACCATTAATACAATGGGATGTATGCATGTGCTTATAAAGCCTAAGGGAAACCCATTAATTGTTACCATTGTTGCCTTAAAAAAATTCTCTAACTCTTTGATTTAAAAATTCCACAAGATCCTATAACCCATGCCTTCTACACTCAAAGCTTCTTAAATTTCCCCTTCATCCTACTTCAATGCTATGTCATCCTTGAATCTAAAGGATGAACTCAAGTACCAAGACACAACCTTCCTAGCTAGCTTGACTAAGTATAGGCACTATAATGATATATGAAAAGTAATTAAGTAGGTCTCTAAGGATTATACTAAGGATAATAACTATAAATATGAGTATGAGGATGCCCTTAGGCCATATAAGAAGTGTAGATTCCATAAATCCACGACCAAACTAGAATCATTGACCTATTACGAAACATCCTCCACAAGTCCATCCACATAAAAGATAGGGTCAATGACTGGGTGTGATCACCCAAATATTGACACTATATTGATGATATATCAAAGAACACCTTCAAGGCATACTACTCCCTCTTAGACTTTACTTTCTACTATGATGTGTTGGCAATGTCAATTTGGATGAGCACCTACCATATCTATGATGACTTCATGACTAGACTAATAATGTTGACTCTAAGTGGGTTAAAAAATGGAATATCAATGCTTACATAGTTCTAAGAGGAGGTATAAGTAGGCATGATCATGTTAAACTATTTGTTTAGGGACTAAGACTGCCAACACATCAATGAGATTTAGGTACCTCCCCTACACATGATCCTAACATGATCAAACATCTTAGACATGAAAATATTGATCAACTTCAAGTTGGTATATGCCATCTGAGATGCCTAAGCTAGCGGTGACTTATACATGATGAGCTACCTACTAGATTTAGTTTTTAGTACATTCTTATTCAAACCTTCACCTTTTCCTACATGGATTCCCAAGGCCCTAGTAATCCATGTGGTATTCTATAATTTTTATGGCCACTAGTTCCACCAACATGTTTAGGACATTTGTGATCACTTATACCCAATGGTGTTCTAAGATCTAAATGAAACTTTGATGCCCCATCTCTTAAAGGCAATTAAAGACTTTATCATAACCATCAAGGATTACTAGTTGGACAAGGATAACATGGTGATCTAGTACATGATATTTCTCAAGGACCCCTTCCACCTACCATATTATGTCCCTGGCCACCTAGTAAAATAAGATATCACCTATCAACTGGTGGAAGGCATCTGTAAATTATATTTATAGTGTCAATAAAAGGCATGCCTGTAACTCTTGATCACCATATGATACCACTTATACAAGACCTACCCATCTATTCAAAAAATAGTAGTCAGGTGAGACTTCTTTGACCTTAAAAAGTGAAATATTTGGAAATGGGAATGTAAAGGGGTAATATGATATCATTTGGCATGGTACTCAAATTTCTTCAACATCAACTACAACCGTTAGGCCAAAAATGATGATGAGCTCTATTTAAACACCACTGATGACTAGAAGATGTTATCTAAAATAACATCGAAGAAGAAGAAGGGGATTAATTCTCAGGAATTCCCCTTCACACCTCCTCCACATCTTACTTGATATTTAGATGACTCAACTCTAACAATACCAATCATCTCCCAAAGGATAATGTAGGGTATCCCATTACCTTCTCCTCAAGCTCTAGCTCCAGCTCTACTTCCATTATTAACTCCTACTCCTCAAACATTGTGTCCTCCTCCACCTCTTCTATTTTGTCCTTACACTTTTCCTCTACCTTGTTTATTAGATATAACATCTAAGCCATGATAGATCCAACCTATGACTACTTGATGTTAGGCAACTCAGGCGAGACCCATTCAACCATTAGCACCATAGGCTCTAAGATTTGATGTGGTTAGTATCCCAAAAGTGATCCTAGAATGAGGCACCTAAAAAACACCCATATATTTTCCCATGCTCATTCCTCCATCTCTTCAAATTTCCATTACACCCCTTAGTCCCACTACTTTTCAACTCCTAGTTATGGTTCCCACTAGTTCTCCTCCATCCCAAGTGGTGCCTTTTCCATTTCCCATTATTCTCCCTCCATAATTTTCTTAAGTACCTTTGGTCTCAGTACTTCTAAGCATCCTTTCTTATTCATTCCCTTATTCTCATCCCATCTCAAAACTTGGATTCCTCTCGATGCCACCCTTGGGTATGCCTTTAGTAGTAACCATGACTATAGCCTTTAGGAGCATACCACTTGTACCAAGAAACCTCTCAGTGCCTACTTATGCTAGTCTGGGGTTCCCATCAACAACCACATGTCCTCTACCATCAACCCTTATCATCCCAATCATACCATCCACTAAAACATCAGGAACTAAGCCAAACAAGAAGTTAAAGAATAAATAGAATGTGAAATACACTCCATACCTAGTTTAAAGTCCTTCTCTTCTAACTCCACCTCTTAATCAAGCCTCAAAAAATCTTATGGCCCCAAAAATAGTATCTCAGTGTCTAGCTCTTCACCCCCCCCGTCTCCATTACCCAAGGCTCAATGGGACTTGAATTTAACATACCCATCTCTTCCTTATTATTTAATGATGCATTACATGGGGTAATTCCACCTCAAGTGAACCTGACTCAAGAATAGTGGCAATCGTAAATATTCCCCTAGTCATCCCCTTTAGTTCTCCCTCATTTCACTACCATGCCCCCTCCACCTCCACTTCTTTCCTATTTCACTCCTTCCACTTCCTCCATCTCCCCTCCACCTCATCATCTACCCTTCATCATTTTAGCCACACCTCCTATACCCCCCACAACCCAAGGGATGGTCCTAGGGTCACGTGTGTTATAGATGGTTGTTTAAGATGACTGAGACATATAATGTAATTTTTAACAAGCCTCCATGAGTATGAAGAGAACATTCGCATAGAGTTTTTTATAGGAGGGGAACCCAATGATATGGTAGACCCATCAGGATCTATTATTCATCACCAAAGTGAGGATGTCTACTAGAGTAGATAATATGGTCGAGGACCCACTGTCTATCTTCTGAGTTACCCATTATATGTCTAAGAACTTCCTCAAGGACATGCAAATCCAATTTTGGACCTTCAAATCTAAAGGGAAGAGCACATTCCCAATTGGTCTAATTGGGAAAGTTAAGGATGCCCTCCTACTAATTTTATCAATCCTTGGGAAAGTAGTGGAGACTTTGGTTGGGACTAACATGATTATCTAGTAGACTTAGGCCTACATAATGAGTATTATAGAGATTAATGGGAAGTGTTAGAAGCTACAATAGGTGGTCAATAAGGGAATGTTCTTAGAGCTTAAACTTATACCAACCTTAGACTTTGGGTTGTACCATACATACACCAAGAGAAATAGATATACGATAAAGGAGTGTCTTACCTTATCGCATACTACAATAGGGCCCTTTTAAGAGAGAGAAAAATATATTGACCTAATTCAAAGATTTCAATATCTTTATGATTATCCACCTGGATGGCACCTTGTTTAACTAAGGGGAATTTAGAGTCTACCTAGGTCAATTTGAAAAGGTTATAAGGGATAAATTTTCCAAGTTAAACTAATAATGGGCTTAGGTAGTGCTTGATTTATCAACTCAATCCACAATGAGTATCAATCAGGTCTTTAGAGTCCAAGCATCAATGGAATCACACTTCTAAATCTCTTGGAGACTAACAATTCGATCTAAGGTAATATTCAAGGATCCCTTAATGAACTTGGACAAGTTGGATAAGGAGTTTGACCTCATGGAAACTACATTAAAATCTAGGAGTGCCTAGTCAAATTAATTAAAATTTGGTCCCTCTCAACCACCTCCTCATGTCAACTAGTGGTCCCTTATAGATCTATTATGGGTTTTTAGGGATTATTTTTTTCAAATTTTTAAATATGGTTATAATTGTAATAATTAGAATTCATGGCCTAGGATGGGGTCCTCATGATTTTAGGGGTGATCCCTAATCCTTATCTATTTAAGGGAAAACTATATTGTATTATAGGGTCGACCAAAATTTCTCAAAATTACTATTGAATTACTGACAAGATTTCACTTGTGTTTCCTTCATCACTCTAGATTGTAAAATCAGTCCAAATCAATTATTGTAACAATACTTTATTCTTTTAATGAATATAATATTTATTTTTTGCAATAGGGCCTATTCTATGTTCAATTTTCTTTCATATTAATGTTTAAATTATTATGAATGTTTGGTTAATATGATTAGTGCTTTACTACTTTATGTATGTCATGGTTATGATTTTCTTAGATATTAAAATCTCTATGTAGGTTATTTCATTTCCCATTTGGTAGTGTTGATAATTTGTGAGCCAAGTTATAAATTGTCATATGTAATTTATGTGTTTTCAATAATAAACCCCTAGCACTCATCATTAGTGAGAACTCACATTGAAGGCATATTCCCATTTCCCTCAAACTCCTCCCACTATATATTCTAGGAAGTAGAACTATAGTGAAACTTGGTGTATAGTGGTATAAATATGGTAAATTCACTTGGTTTGATGACTAGATCATTGATCTCATTTTAGAATTCTAGGCTTCCCTTATCTAACTTACCCTTCCCTCTCTTTTATGTTTGTTTAATATAATTTAAATACCCTTTCACCTTGTGTTTATAAATAATGAACCCAATACTCAAGTTTTCATAACAATCTTTAACCTGTGTGAAGGACATTGGATTAAAATTATGGTGGTGATAGTGCATCTCTTGGAGGCTATTCATGTATATTCCATATTTTTAAGTCTAATACATAAAACCATGCCTTAGGTTGATCTTAGATTAGTCCTAAAATGGAGGACAAAATTTTGTATTTGTCCCCACATTCCCCTTTTCAAGGAATATCTAATCTTATGGGCATCTCGTGAGAAGGAGAAAACAATATCTAATGCTAAAAAGAGGGCCATTAAAATACTTTATGCTTATTATTAGTTCATTTTATGAATATGTTGAGATTGGATTACTAGGAATAACATTCTAACCATTGTTTGACTATAAAGCATCCTAGAGACTAGTTCACTTGTTACCAAGGTTAAGTCCTATCAAGGTAGATTGCTAATTTCCCCCTACTTTTAAATAGAAAACCCAATTCCAACCAACCCATACCTACCATGATTCTTATTAGTTTATCCCTACCACCTATCCCAAAACTCATAACCCAAGATGGTCCAGTTAGCTAGATCTACCATTAACATCCTGGGAGTAGTTCATGATTTACCTAGGAACCCAAAGAGGTATCTTCCTTATTTCATCCCTAGTGTGGTATGAATAAAAAAGGAACATTTAACCTCATATAATAATACCTTAAGACTCCTAAATATATAACATGAGGATGTGGCATGCAAACTTTTCCCCTTTACTCTATGTCAATTTGGGACCATTTAAATTTTACTTTACTCACCCAATTTTGGTAAGTGATATACCCTAGTGTTCTATACCAACAATTTTCTTGTATTAAAAGGGATCTAATGATAACATTAAAAACTTTAATGCTATATTTCAAAAGATGTATATCAAGGTAATTGTTCTTTACTAACCCAACTCTCAACTAGCACTTGAAATTTATAATAATGTGTTGTAACTTTTGATGGAAATGTTCCTAAGGATGGATGAAACCATAACATACCTATCCTTATATTATGTAGGAGCCATCAAAGTGGATAGGCAACTGAGCCCCTAGGGTCACACAATGAACCCCAGTCCTGGTATGCTATTATGGATGTCTAAATTGAATTTCTTGCCCAACATTAATCAAAATGAACCTATGCCTTAGCCACTCCCTATAACACATCAAATATTTTAGGTAATCCCAATTTAAACTAACAACTAGGTTTCCTCAACCTAGGGATTCAAGATATGATTCCCCAAACTCAGCATCAAGTGATGTTAACCATGGATAATAACACCCAAACCATGCCTCAAGAGTCCACTAAAACTAAAATATATTCCATTTAGTGAATGGTTCAAAAACTTGGAAATAAATTCCTAGGGATGTAGAGATAGATGAGTAATTCTAATTCCAAAAGTTTTAATAAAAAATTCACATCTCAAAGATAAACAGTAGATATAATCATCCTCAAAACACCTTAGAACCTTCACCTAATGTTACCTAAGATCAATATATTCAAGATAGCCTTACCAAATTGGTGTTGAGTACATGAGAAATTTGACTACACAAAATTTGGTTCTACTTTTGAGATCTTCCAAAAGTAAATGGAAGAATACGAGGTAGTCCCCAATCATCTATAATCCTCCAACTTAGGTAAATCCCCTAGTAATGCCATGGTATTAGAAACCTTGGATTTAAATAGCCAAGAAGAAAATGAGCTAGAGGAAGGTATTAGTGAGGTGCAATAATTTTATAAGTTACAAAGGAGAAACTATGCCCTTAGGAGTAGGCAACAACAATAACCTATTACTACCAGAATACCCCCAAATAATGGTGCAACCCCACTAAATCAAAAATCTAGGAATGATCCTCCACCTCCAAGACCTCAAGAGCCTAAGGTACTTGTGGAAACCACATTGGTCCAGAATAAGGGAGGTTATATAAGAGTTGATTATATGAAGAAGATCAATGCTAACATTACCATTCATGATCTTGTTTAAATCATAGAACAATGGGATCTCATGTTAAAATCTTTGACTCAAAATTTGACCTCGTAGACCTAGCCTAAATTAAGAGAAACACACACACCAATGTGATCATTCAAAAAAATAATATGGAGTCCCCCCAATTCCTTTTAACCATCCAATTATTTGGAAAGAATATACATAACTACTTAGTAGATTCAGGAGCCTCAACCAATGTGATGCCAACAGGCATATGTGAGAAACTTGGTCTAGCCCCCATAAAATTAGACAGGCTAATGGTCTAATCAGACAAGTCAAAGGTAAAAGTGATAGGTGAGTTTTTAAACATCCACACCCAATTTGATTCCAAGCCTATGATTTAATACTTTATATACATTCAAGTGATTTATATCCTAGAAGCCTACAATAAGCTCCTTAACAAAGATTGGTCCAAATCCCTAAATGGATATATGACCATAGATTTTTCCCATATGTGGAATCCATAAAGAGGAGTATCCAAACAAATAAGAGTAGATATATAACCACACATGAAGCATATTATCACTAAATACAATTCCATTAATGAGAATATACACTTTATTTCCTCAAACCTATGCGTCTACATGATAAATACCAAGACTTCAAAAAAAAACTAATCATATCCCAGATCTGCTCAACCTGTGGTCTCTTTATATAGATGAGGATTACTCTAAATAAGGTAGTGGAGTTGGTTTTCTACTTATATACCCCTTAGGGAGGAAATATCTAACATCATATAGGTTATAGTTTCCTTGGACAAATAACCTGGTTGAGTATGAAGCTCTAATAATGGGTTTATAATTTGCATTCAGACATGAGGTAAATGAACTAAGAGTATTCAATGACTCTGAATTAGTGGTCAACTAGATCAAAACTAAGTTTCAACTAAACTATCATACCTCGGAAGGTATAAGCATAGAGCTTGTGACCTAATAAAAATGTTCAATGCATCTAATGTCATCCCTATTCCTTAGTAGGAAAACTAGGTAGAAAACTCACTAGCATCCACAATAGTGAACCTAACTCCTCTAAATGGCATAGAGTTTCAAGAGTTCTTTGTGGAACTCATCCCCTATCTTTCTATCCTAGACGACATGACTAAACTTTAATTATTCAAATATGACCAATAAAGCATCCATTTCCTTAGCAATGAGGGGATATTTGAGGCCCAAATCATAGATGATAAAGATAGAGACAACCTTGAGAATGAGTTGGATAATTATGGGATCTTGAATATTCATGGAAACTAGATCTTGAAGGGGATGATTTCATTAGAAAGATTATTTGATGCATTAGACCCAACCTTATAGGATGAAAGGCCTAAGTTCAAAGACTAAAAGTGTTAATTCATTCATCTCAACCATATAGAGAACCCCTAGATGGTTAATGTGGGTCTAGACTAGATGGACCATGAATTAGAGAAGTTATAGAAGTTACTATTGAGATACAAGGATGTGATTGCCTAGGCCTATGGAGATCTTAAGGTCTTTTACTTAAGAGTAATCACTCATACTATCCCGTTAAAACGTAGCCAAAAACACTTTAGATAAAGGTAAAAGTTGGTAAACCCCATCATAGTTCCCTTTATTCACAAGGATGTCCATAAGTTACTCTATGTAGGCATATTTTTCCTATTTTTCCACTCAAATTAGGTGGTTAACCTAGTCCTAGTATGAAATAAGAATGGATAAAATTACCTTTATGTGGACTTATGGAACTTAAATCAAGCCTCAAATAAAGATTATTACCCATTTACCTCACTAGACAAGGTGATCCAAATGGTGAGAAGGTCTCAGATGATGTTCTTTTTAGATGGATTCTCAAGCTACAACCAAGTCTTGGTCAACCCCAGAGACATAACTAAGACTAATTTCACCACCAAGTGGGGCATGTTCACTTATAAACATATGCCTTTTGAGTTAATAAATGTTGGTGTAACTATTCAACTTTAAATGGAATTTATTTTTGAGGGACTGATATGTAAGTGCATTATAATATATATGGATGACCTAACTATGTTTTCAAAATATATGTTAGATCATGTGCACCATTTATAAATGGCATTTGAAAGATGTATAAGTATGGAATTTACTTAAACCTAAATAAGAGGATGTTTGGTGTCACCAAAGGTAAGCTTATTGGTCACATTATCACAAAATAAGGTATTTCCATTGACCCCAAAAGGGTAGATTTAATCTCTAAACTACCTTTATCTAATATAAAGAAGGAAGTAATATATTTATTTGGGAAAATTAATGAAAATATAATGTGTGTTTGTGTATAGCATGTTTCATAATCTATGAGAGTATAGATAATTAAGTAGATGGCATGATCCTTTCCATCATCATCTTATTGAGCCATCATGAAATCAAGAGACACATTTTTTCCCTAACATAAATTATGAGGGGAATTTTATATTTAGGTACCATGAGCATTGGAGTAGACATAAGGAAGTATTTTACAACCACAAATGAATCCTAGCAATCATTCATTTAGTTAACATCAATTGATTTCTTAATTAAATTATTGATTGGATGAACTATGTAGGTGAGGTCTATTATAAATATTAGTAGGAGGAACATATCTAGGATTGTATGAATTTTATTGGGATCAATATGAATTTCATGTTAGGAATCTAGGGAATTTTTTGCCTATGACTCCAAATGGATACTTCTTAGGGTTGATAGTAATATTGTATTCAATTAAAACATAAGTATAGTGTGTAATAATCTTAGATGGTCAATTATTTTCCTCACCTTTCTTATAATATCATCTATGTATACCTCCACTATCTTATGAATAAGATCATGGAAAATGTGGGTCATGGCCCAATGATATGTTGTCTCAGTGTTTTTCAGTCCAAAAGGGATGATGACAGAGCATAAGGTCCCCCATGGTGTGGTGAAGTAGGTTTTTCTTTGATCTTCATCAAAAACTTGGATTTTATTGTAGCTAGATAAACCATCTATGAGGGATAATAACTCATAACCGACTATAGCATCAACTATAACATTGATGGATGGAAGAGGAAAATAATCCTTAGGGAATGATTTGTTAATATCATAAAATTCATTACATATCCTAATTTTATCATTATTTTTTAGGATGAGAATGATGTTGGACATCCATTTGGACTAATCCACAAACCCTACTTTAAGGAATTTTATGACCTATTCTTTCACCATTAATGTTATCTTATTGATTGGTCTAATATTATATTTCATGGGCTTTGTGTCATGCATCATGACTATATTATGGAAAACTACTTCAGGCTTGATTGCTACCATGTCTATGTAGGAGAAGGTGAAGTATTTATATATATCAATGAGAAGTTGGTTGTGTTTTTCTAACTCTTGTGAGGAAAGCAAAGACCTGAGTTTGAAGTTTATAAGGTTCTCCTCTGTTCATATGTTTATATCAATATTATATTCTATGAGAGAATCATTCCCACCATCTAGCTGATTAGGAGTAGTAGGAGATCAATATCTTCACCTTCAGTACTAAAAAGCTCAATCCCTTCATCAGAAGATAAATAGTCTTCAACCTTGTAGTAATAGTCATAATAATCACTCCCAAGAGTGGATGTAGGAAAACATGTGAGATAAATTTATCTTGGGGTGAAAATATAGGAGATCATGGTAATCATGAAGGAACTCTAATATATCTTCATAATTTTTAGCTAGTTTGAGGACTAACAGGCTAACATCCCTCCCTATACAAGTGAGGGTTGGTCATTAGCAATTTTTTACATGAGAGGCTTTGTCTTAGTAGACACTATGAAATTTGACTCAGGTATTATTAGGTGGGGACCAAAATGATAAGAGAAAGTATCCATAGAATTGACAAGTTGATTATTTTCCCTCAACTTTGATTCTATAGAAACTAATTTAAAACCCTTGGTGACTTATTTCACTATGGCCTTATAAAACTTCAAGTGCTCAGCTTTAGTTTAATATATTTCTAAGAATTAATTGGTCACTAGATGTGAATCACTTTAGATTTTTAGGTTTTAAATTCTAAATATTTTAATGATGAACATCCCAAGTAATGAAGATTAATACTCAACCCCATTATTGGTACACTTAAATTCGAGTTTAAATTGAAAGGTAGGACCCTTCCTTCTAGGGAGACCAAGACCACTCCTACTTCCAAACCAAAATAGAATTTTTCATATCGTAGTGAAGGACCCATTGATTGTGCAAAGAGGAAAGCTCGTCACTAGAGATGGTTTCTTGGTCTTATGATATCTCAAACATGTGTATGTTAAGTATGTTGGCTAACCCCTCATGGGGTTCTTGATTCTAAGATTAGATAAATTGTTTTTCCCTACCCCTTTTGGATCAAATAGGAGAATGAGTGGTGCATCCTTTTCTAATATATCAATAATTTCAATCATTGACATATTTGAAATTACTTCCATGACTATTAGATATGAGCCACTAAAATTTTCCATAAATTTTGCCTCTTTTTCCTCTGGTATAACTTTTAATAAGGCTCGAGGTATTTATTCCCCCTTATTTAGGACAACCAATTTGGAATTTGTGGGCTTTGTAACAACAACCAACTATAGGGATTTTTTTACCTCATTGGTAGTTAAGTGGTAGTCAATGTGTAATCTTGGTTGATTATGAATGGTCATTTTAATCATGTCAAAAGGCTTAGGATTCCCTTGAGGGGCCACAAAAATACTACCTAAATGGAGGAATCTCTATTAGAACAAGGTTGAAGGGACCTAGAGTGACTGTAATCACAAAAGTTCCTATAGATGTATACTTGAGGATATATTAGCCCCATAGGGTATTATGATTTATGGAATAGTTGGTCTCCTTGTAACTAAGTTTATATAATAAAGAGAAGGGGACAATGTTCATAGTTGCTTCATCATCATCCATGGCTCTCTTCACATAGTTATTATAGATCCATACTTTTAAAAACTTAGATGGATTACACCTCTTTACCAATTCAAAATTAGGAGGGAAAACACTAATATTAAATAAGTATCCAATGTCTCAAGAATATTTCATATGTGGAAATTTTAATCACCTAAAAATTTTGCTTGAGACCACCCATCCCTAGTTTATCCCTAGACCTATTTTAGGGCCTATTTATACACTTATCCATCCTTTGTATGGGTCACAAACATCCCTAAACATCCCTAAAGTAGTCTTAGACCCTCACTTTGATATCCTAGCCCTTAGTGCCTTAGGTTCTTCCACCTAAAAACTAGTGCCCCATGGCACTAATCTCCTATTTTTTTCATTATTTTTCTTTTCCCTTCTTTTACTATCAACGAATATCTTTTCAAATGAGCAACCCCTTAGGGTCAACCTAGACCTCTTTTAAGACCCACATAAGTAATAGAATAATACACACACACACACATGAATTTTGTCTATATAACCACTAGATGTAAATTAAATGAAAATTACATAAAAAACTCAGAATAAGTTATGCACAATCAATATTATCAATCCCTATTCTACCCTACTTCTGCATATAACCATCTACAACATTCCTAAGTTCATATTATTCAGTTTCATAATCTCAAAAACATTTAAAGTACTAAAGCCAACATTAAAAATAGTTTCACTTACACTTCCACCAACACTTATGCTGGGAGAACTACATTGGGCTTGATCCCTCTTTGGATTATTGGTATGTAAACAACTCTCATCATAATGGGATGTTGAGGATGTTTAGCCTACACCACTAACAACACACTGTACTACTTATGTCAAAAAAATGCCCTAAAAACATGGATTTTTATGGTTTTAACATAAAATTAGTCAAAATAGGTCATATATAGATATCCATAACTTGTGCATAAATAAATAGGCTTGGTAGACCCAAAGTTAGATACACATAAAAACTCAAAATAGTTCTGCACAAAGGACACTATTAATAAAATAAAGACACTAGTTCCACATGGCACTACTATATAATTAGTAAACTACTATCCAAGAAGAATTTTTACACTTGGATCCTATTTGTGACACTCAAATCATCCTCTATCTTATTTTTTAGCCTCCATATCTCTTGTTATAGTCATTTTCCAAATAAGTACTTGTTTACATTATTTATTACTATTTTTAAAAAGGTCAAATTAAGTCAATTCTATTACAAATCAATGGTTGTATTTATTTCATGTTTATACCCTAATTTACTATACTCATACCTTTATTAACCTATAATTTACATTTTCTAAATTCATAAATTGTTAAAACATTTGGTGAACTTGACTTACTTTGAATATTACTTAAAACCCCTAGTTTCATCCTAGGGTTTACCTTCTTAATTTTTGTGTAATAATTTAGGGTTTATAAAATTCTTATTTTTACTAATTTTTACATAAAATAACTAATATAAGTCAATCATCTATTAAGGTTTTATTAATTTAATATATTTTAAATTTTTATAATAAACCCTTTAAAACCCTAGATCCACATACTAGGTCCCTATACATCCAAACACTAGTCTTTAGGGTTTCAAATAAAATTATTATTTTTTATACATCAGGTTGAATATTTCCCATATTTTCACATATACCTATGTTATATTAAATTCTACATTTTTGTGTTTTTTATTCATTATTTACATTATCTTCTTTAGCAAGTTTAAAATGACATCTAAGAAGCCTCTTGACCCTCACCTAGCTGATCAATTTCCAAAATTTTCACATAATTATACAAATGAAATGTTTAAGATTGCACACTAGAACATGATAATGATCATGATTTCATTATAATGATGGTGATGATTATTATTATAACGATGGATATGATGATTACTATGATCATGACAACAAAGGTATTGATGAGGATAGATTAAAAGCATCTTCTTCTCTTTCTCCTCTCTCTTCTCCTACTTCTAAAAATCAAACTAACAATATAAGGCCAAAAGAACCCTTTTTGGTAGTGATTTGTTTCAATATGATCCGATATTTTCAACCACTTTTTATACATATTTATTCAAATTAAATCAATATAATAATAATAAAATCAATTTACCTTTGCATATTTAAACATTATACATGATGTTCTTATTATAGAAAATAAAAATGCAAATTCTTTACCCTTATCAATGCAATTTAAAAAATCATGTATAAATGACATTTCAACTTTTATCAATGCACAAACTAAAGTGGATGATATTATTTTATCACCTTATTTTACATTTCAATCTCAACACAATGATTCTATGTAAAATCTAAATAATTCAAATATCTCTAACTCTTCTCTTACATGTCATAATGTTCCAACTAAAAACATGATTGATAATTTTCTACCCTTGACTAAAAGATTGAAAATAATAATCACACATGCATTCCACTCATATCTATTGAAGACATAGATTGCATTGCACCTAAACATGATGATATATTGAATAGTAGTAAAAATTTAAAATATTCTCTCTCTCTCTCTCTCTCTCTCTCTCTCTCTCTCTCTCTCTCTCTCTCTCTCTCTCTCTCTCTCTCTCTCTCTCTCTCTCTCTCTCTCTCTCTCTCTCTCTCTCTCTCTCTCTCTCTCTCTCTCTCTCTCTCTCTCTCTCTCTCTCTCTCTCTCTCTCTCTCTCTCTGAGCATGAGAATGATAATTCTTCTACTCTTACTTATAAAAGTGAATTAAACTCTAATTTTGATGAAAATTGGAATAATTATGATTACTATGATTTACATTCACTAAGTCCTAAAATATTTAATCATTTAGACACCTACTTATGTGAGATCTCATGCACCATAAATTCAATAGAGATGGAAACCAGTTCACAGAGATTAGAACATAGTTTTAGTTTGAAAACTAATTAAGATATTTGTAAGACATGATGCTCAATAGAATAAAGTTTTAGTTCAAGAACCAATTAATATGTTTACAAGACATGATTCACAATAGAACATAGTTTCATTTTGACAACCAATTAAGATATTTAAAATACATGATGCATAATAGAACACAATTAAAACATAACTACCAATTAAGATATTATAAAGACATGATTCACAATAAAACAAAGTTTCATTTAAATAACCAATTAATATATTTTCAAGACATAATTCACAATAAAACACATTCTTAGAATGACAACCAATTAAGATACTTACAAGACATGATGCACAATAGAATATAATTTTAGCATGACAATCGATTAAGATATTTTTTATAGAGTCTATAAATCTATTTAACAGTAGTACACAATGAATAGTATCATTTATAGAGGCTATTTATACACCTACACAACATGAGTAGTATGGTCACTTTTTTCATGCCATCTAGGTTCAGATAGTGCTTACCATAATCCATAGGCTAGTTCATCCAACTTTACATATTAAGAACATAGTTCACAGGTTAATTCAATCAACTTATAAGATTCCTAGCCCTACTCCATAGGTAATGTCAGCTAAATATCACTTAGCACAGTCAGTCCCTAGACCATGGATACCTTTTCACATAGCACATGTGATTATTTTTCCTTTATTTGACATAGGAAATGTTGATAGTGAGTCTCTTGCAAGACTCATCAATTAGTATGTTACTCCCTACTTGTACATAGTTTCCTTATTTGTTGATCCTTGTATATAGTTCCATTTTCATGTTACTTGTATGTAATTCATTACCAAAAAATAAAAAAATAATTTAATGTGTCAAAAACAAAAAAGATTTAAATATTTACTTAGAAAATACAAATTATAGATTTTATGCATTATCATGTTTATAGTTCTTATACTTTCTAGACAATACATGTTTTATATATCTTAGTATAGTCAATTTTATCATACATACATGCTTCATTTTTTCTTCTTGAGTGCTTTCATATTGCTATAGGACTCAAATCCACTACATACATCTAAATTTACAACTATCTACCCACTAGGGGCATATACATAGATATACAGGTTCCTCATTTGATACATTATCCCACTTGGGGGTATCCTATACATAATTTTGATTGCTAGGTTACATCTTTCTAAACTTTAAATCATAGATTTAACATTGTTATATCTTGATAATTATCATCCTACACCTACTTAGATTTTTTATAACTACTACTACTTTAGACTCAACTTATGTACATCTTAACTCTTATACAGATTTGTACCACATGTTCATGCATAATTTCATTTCTAGCTTTCCAAGTTTAGACTTGAGTGTGTCTCTATACTTATTATATTCAAGGGAATTTGAATATGACATTGCTTTATGTCTCTAGGCCACTTATTTTCATTATATGTATGCTTTAGACATGTTCTCATGTCCATGTGTGTTCCTTCCTAATTGTGTATGTAGAAATTTAAACATGTCCTTCCATGTGGCTCTAAGCCAACTTACTTGTTATTTTCATATGTAGACAATTGAACATGTCTTTTTATGTCTTTCTTTCTCAAATTTAGTGAAATGTGCCCATGTCCCTTGTATTGTGGCCCCTTGGCCTACATTACATGCCTCATGTGTGTTGTATGTATGCTTTCTTATATGTACCATGGCCATGACACTTATCTCTTACTTGTTACACACTCTAGTTTAGATTCCATGAGGGACCTCATGAATCTCCTCTTCCTACTTTGGTTTCGTGATGGACATCATACCCCATCCCCCTAAGTAACTACTCAGTTATTACTCAAAATTATTTTTCATATACATTATTATATCTATCTTGACAGCCTTATGAATGTTATATCTAACATGAATCACACATTAAAAACTTATGCTTAGATTAGCTTACGTTATGATTTTATATATACACATCATATTAGTTAATTATGTAGATATCATATATGCTCTGGATAACACATATTTTGTAGATATTTTTCTTTTAAATATAGTTATTACACAAGTTCAAAAAATCCCATCAAAAGAAGGGGCATTCATAAGGGTTTGTCATATAGATAAGGCTATCTGAATGCACTCAAAATATAGTATGCATCACACAAGCACAAAATATAGAAATTAGATTCAAGAAAATATAGTGGGAAATAGTGACACAGAGATTAGTTACATTTTCACATAAATTAAAATAGTTGGAAATTAATGCCCAAATTAGGACACTATCACCACATGGAACTACTATCTAGTAGATTTAATTTCAATAAATTTTATATTGGCTAGAAATGTATAGTAGGTACAATCTAGGTTTATATAGGTTTAGTTACATATTACCAATTTTGGCTTAGTTTAACTCAAATTCATACTAGTTGGCTTAGATTAGGGGCATAATACATGACATTATCATTATCATTTTAGTTTAGATACTCAAATATAAATTATTAAAACTCAATCTAGAATCCATATACGTAGATATCAGATTTGGGGGTATGCAAAGACATTTTTTATTTATGATCACTTATAGACTAGCTGATTAGATGGAATAAAAAAATCCATGTCATTATCTATGTTGTACACATCAAACACCATGTTCTATATTACACACCAAATTCATGCCTTACTCCATCTATAGTGGTTGACATTCCTGAGTGTCCTAGTTCTAACTAATATTCCTAAGTGGCTATAGAGCTAACATACACAATTATACATCTCCAATTACATTAAGTAATTTAAATTTAAGATGCATCTACTTTACATGGGTAGGCATTGATAGATTCATATCCTAATTGATTTATTAATCCACTTACATAATAGGGTTAGAAACACCATTAGTTTAATCTAAGTTATTCACAGGTCAAGATCCACCAAGCAGGGGTGGGCAATAATGGAGTCATAGTTTACTTGAGTTTTTAAGCCACTTACATAAGAGGGTTGGACACACCATCAGTATAATCCAAACTATTCATAGGTCAATATCTATTAATATGGTATGGGAAATGATGGATCAAAATCAAATTGAGATCTTAATCCACCCGCACATAGGGATTGAGTAAGTCATCAACTCAATCTAAGTTATTCACTGATTGATCACTATCTACATGTGCATATGCATGTGCACACACACACACACACACACACACACACACACACACACACAAACACACACACACACACACACACACACACACACACACACACACACACACACACACACACACACACACACACACACACAGAGAGAGAGAGAGAGGTTATCACTAGGTTTAGCATTGGTTCATGTATTTAGTGAGGTGTATTCATTAATTTCCTTTCTCCTATCTCTTTACTAAGTTTTGTCTTTGCTTTTGATATATCTTAAGTAAGGATTAATGTACGCACATTTCATTTGTAGGATACATAATGGAGTATACTTCACATAATTAGATCCAGATTCATGGTCTTTACCTCTTAGGTAAGTCTAATTACACTTATTTTTCATTTATCTTAATAATTTCACTTTGATAAATATCTATAATAAAGGAGGGGTAAATGTAATCACCTAAAAAAGACACTTGAGTGTTAAGAGTGATACTTGAGACCACCCATCCCTAGCTTAGCCCTAGACCTATCTTAGGGCCTATTTAAACACTTACCTAGCCTTCGTGTAGGCCATAAGCATCCCTAGACATCCTTAAAGTAGTCCTAGACCCTCACTTCAACATCATGGCCCTTAGTGCCTCAGAGTCTACCACCTGAACACTAGCACCATAATATGGATAGTAGCTCCCCATTTCCCTCCTTTTGCTCCAATGGATATATTTTCAAATAAACAACCCTTAGGGTTGAATTATACCTCTTTTAAGACCTGCATAACACTAGAACAATATATACATGAATTTTAGCCCTGTAACCACTAAATGGAAATTAGATGGAAATTACATAAACAAACTCAGAACAAGTTTTGCATAATCAAGGTTATAAAACCCTATTTTGCCCTAATTCTACATAAAACCATATACAACATTCCTAAGCTCAGATTACTTAGGGTTCCATTCCCAATCACATTCAAAGCACTCAATCTACATTCATACTAGATTTACTTGCACTTGAATCATCACTTAAGTGGGGATAACTACATTGGCCTTGATCCCTCTTTGGAGTATTGGTATGTGGAAAACTCTCATCATAATGGGGTGTTGAGGATGTCCAACCTACCCCACTAACATAAAAATACACTTTACTAATTGTGTCAAAAAAATTCCCTATGAATATGGAGGTTTAGGGTTTGTACATAAAATTAGTCAAAATATGTCATCTATAGAGATCCAAAACTCATGCACACAAGAATAGGATTGGTAGTCCCAGACTCAAATGCACCTTTAAGCTCAAAACACTTTTGCATAGAGGACACTAGTTCCACATGGTGATAATATCTAATTAGCATGATAGGAAGGGTTTTTACACTTGGATCTTATCTTTGACACTTAGATTAGCCTCTATCTCAGTTTGTAGCCTCTATATCTCCCATTTTAGTCATTTTCTAGCTAAGTACTTATTTACATTATTTATTGTTAATTTAGAAAGGTTAAATTAATTCAATTATGTTATAAATTAGTAGCTATATTTATTACATATTTCTACCCTAATTTACTATACTAAGACCTTTAGTAACATAGGATTTGCATTCATTAAAGTCCTAAATAGTTAAAACAAAAACATATTTAGATTAATGTGATTGGTCTAGGCCTATGGTAAGGGAGTAGAATTAGATAAATTCTCTAATCCTAAAGTGTTGAGAAACATTGAATGATGGGTAGGTGAATTCTTGAGCAAGTCAAGAAAGGAAATGTGTGATAACATTTTCTTAAGATTATAGATCAAATTGTGATCCCCCATAAGTTTAGGAATGGTCTCAATATCCAAAATTCTCAAAGGGCAGGGAGTTATGGGTTGATATTCTTTGGTACAATTAATTATATTCACTTATTATTTGACTTCCAACTCCATAACTTCTATCATTATAGTTTTACCTTGGACTCCCAATTGGGGTGACATTGACATTGGTAGTTCTCAAAGTGGAGGCTTCTGTATCATTAGTAAATGCTTGCATAGTCTAATTATGTTAAACCACTTAATTATACAATTTACTTGAGTTTGGTTTGGAGCAATTCACATATGGTGGTTTGTAAAAGGGGTTTAGTAAATTTGGAGATTTTGGTTTTGTGTCATAATGGGACCATTTTATGAGGCTTGAGGTTTGTGCCTACATTCCTTGAGAATATGTATATTAAATTTTGCCTTTGGTCTATAGGGAGTCTTTGTATGAAATTTTTATAGTCCCTATCATTTTGAGTATCATGATTGGTAACTTAATGTAAGATACCATGATAATGGGATCATATTCCCTAGGCCTCTGATTTTATTTGTGTTGACCAAGCCCTTATTGATTATTACTTTGATAATAGGGTTGGTTTTGAAACTGTAGAAAATGTTGAATATGATGAAATAGATTTTTGCTTTTGGTTCATACTATATGGTGTGGGTGGAGGTCAGTTGAATTTAACTACATGAGTCATAGGTGGTGAGTTTTGGTTCCTAACAATTATATTGTTATCTGTGTTGGTGTTATTCATGGGTGAAGATTGATTATTGTTCATTATATTTGTATTTTTTCCATAGTTGGTCATGCCATCAGTGGTGGCATTCATGTTTCAATTAAATGTTTTGGGGCCTTAATTATTCACATTATTTCATCTTACATTTTTAAATCCCCTATTATTTTGGTTTGAGGATATCCCTTAGGATTTGCTTAGAACCATAGTTTGGTGGGGTCATATGCTCTTATTATGGTGGTAACATGTAATATTTTTGTTTCAAGGGTTTATGAGTTGTTATTTAGATGGGAAAAAATATGAATGAACCTAGATAGGAGGATTTAGTTTTACTCCTTGATTTAGATATTGTTGATTGTTCTCTAAATCATGAATATGACCCACAAAGGTATTAATGAGTTCGTTTAGACTAATGGTTTTATTAGGCTTATGATACTCCTATATAATAGGGGTATATGTAATAAATTGGTCAATCTGAAGATATTGATTTAGAGTGGGTGCCTTAGGAGAAGTTATTAGAGTTTGCACTGGTGGGTTAGATTTATTTTGACTCTCACTAAAGGGATGTGTATCCACTTGCATGTGGTTAACCTCATCCTTCAAATAATGAATCCTACCTAGATACTAGTCATACCTAGTGAATATTTCCACATCTAGGTTTTTTAATATTACTTTTTGTCTATTATCCATATGAGAAGTGCTTTCACTTCCTCTAGTGAGAGTCATAGTGTTAAAGTCAGGATGATTGTTAGCAATTTCAAATACACCTTGCACCTCATGATTAGGGATTACACTCTTGGTTTGAGTAGGGGTGAGAATAATAATAGGATCAATAATATACATTGGTGTTTTAAGTAGGGTTATTCCAAATTTCCATCAAAGATACACTAGAGTTAAGTTGGTTCCTTTTATAGCCCTTTAGGCCAAGAGACTCACCTGGGTCATTTCAAAAATTATTTTGGGGGTATATGAGTACCCATATAATAAATAGGAGAGGGGAAGATGGCTAAGGGAGAAAAAAGAAAAGGATGAAAATAGAAAACCAAAATATAGAAGTATTTAACCTTAGGTTTACCAATTTGTATGAATATGAATAACATATTCTAAATTGTGCACTCGACTTCTTAAGGTTGGGTTAAGACAATCGATGTAATGGATGGGCAATGGGTGGAACTATAGATTGGGATATTTTTTTAGGGAATAGGATATGTAATGGTGAGAGATAAATTATTCTCTTGATGGAATGAATATAGTTCCATTATGTCACTTTTCTCATTAAGATTTTCTAAGTAGAAATAGAACTCCAAGGTCCTTCAGTACTAGTAATAATGAAGAGTTAAAGCTCTTGATCAATACTTGGAATTTCAAGGTGGGAATGGTTTATTTGAATAAATTGTGGGATTTCTTTTAATAT
Source organism: Torreya grandis (assembly GCA_037957365.1). NCBI lineage: Eukaryota > Viridiplantae > Streptophyta > Pinopsida > Cupressales > Taxaceae > Torreya > Torreya grandis. Next base: position 2,814,643 of record JARHVA010001073.1, on the reverse strand, counting down.
ATTGGGATGAATATGCCATGTCAATTTCATACACCAATGTGAATTATATATGAAAAGGCTAGACTCAAGGAGAAGAAAGGGGGGTGAAGGTGAGAATCTAGGCTTGGATCATGTTGTATGGATAGCCTCAATTTTGGGAAGAAATATGATGGGTGGATCATGGACTTGATATTTTTCATCTAAGGAACTAAGAGTGTTGACAATTATATTAGGGATAGGTGTGGAATACAAAACCTCAATTCTAAGCTTGGAACTGATATCTGACTAGATGTTGATAGTATGACCTAGTATTCTAGATTTACGAAAGAGACCTACTCTATGGAGTTATGGAAACTTAGGGGGTGTCATAAAAGAGTATAAGTGTGGTAATTAATAATTTTATGATCTATTTATATATGTAATATTTATTTGGGCTTGTTTTTCTATTAGAAGCAAGGTTTTATGAATGCTCATGCTCATTGGTATAAGGCTTTGGTTGTTGATTAATTTTTATATTTGGAAATATTTTGAATGAAAATAAATCTAATTAATTTATGAAAGTAAATAAAAATTAAAATTAAAATTAAATAGTTATTCTTATGGGTATTTTTCAATGCATGCAATGCTAGAAAACCAAATCAAGACTGACAATGCAAATGTTGATTTAGAGATTTTTTGAGTGAAAACTAAATGATTTTTTTTAATTTTCTACGTTGATATAAATGAATATAGTATGAAAAATAAATTTTAATAAAATATAATAATATAATATTTTTATCTTAAACAATAATACCACCAATCACCCAATGGTTCTTTTATATATGCAAATTAAAACAAGTTTCTAGAGTTTCTAGATGAATGCACACTAACTCTGGATGATTGTTTTAAATATAAGTGAATACTTGAATTATGATATTCTAAATTTTTAATATATAGATATATTTTATAATTCACTTAAAAAAATAAAATTAGAATCAAGATAACACTTTGTGATTACCTAGGTTTGACTAGGTTTTTTTATTTGCTAGTGTGTGAATTTGTGTAAATAAGAACTTGTTTTCAATCTTAAAATTGATAATGGTTACAATTGGAAGTGTTTTATCTATTTTAATAATATTTAATTATGTCTAATAATAAAATATATATTCTTTTAAATAATTTACTGTATGGTTGTAAGCAATAAATAAACTAAGTAATGTATTTGTACAAAGATGAGAGAGAGAAGAATTATTTTTCCTCTCAATTTTGCCTTGTTCAAAATAAGGATTTAAAATTAATGCATGAAAATAAACAAATATAATATAATTTACTAAAAATAATAATATTTATAAACTATAAACTCCCAACTTGATCATGATGTAGATTAGTTAAAATCAAGAGAAGTATTTGTTGTGTTATCCTGAACGTGCTAGCTCCTTTACTCAATAATGATTGAATGGATATAAAACCAAGAGTATGATAAAATGATATTAAAAAAATGGAGAATAAAATGAAGATACATAACTTCAAACAAATAATATCTAATTTTGGTTCGTTAAGAACACTATTTTCAAATATCTAGATGTAGAAATAATGACTCTCCTTGCTTGCAATTGTATAGTTTAACATGAAAATGATAAAATAAAAACTCAAAAGTAATGGTAATTAGTTTTTGGATATAAAAATATTAAAAAATCCAATATATAATGCAAATTTTTGGATTTTAAATTCATTTAAAAATGGAATACTTGTAAGAGAGGAATGGGAGTTACAAGGGGGAGTTTAACTGAGTTGAACTGGGTGTAGAACTTAAGGACTTAAAAAATATTTAAAATAGAAGAGGGAGTGAGATGGGATAGCACAGAGGTGAAATCAAGGTGAAAATAACAATGAATTTTACAATAATCATGCAAAATGTAGGAAATCTTCAATTCTAAAAGATAAGTTTGAAATATGGACCAAAGGTGATAGAACCATCACTATTTTTAGGGGTGATTATGCAACTACTAGTCCTAGTGATAAAACCATATCTCCTAAGAATAAAACCACCACATGGATGATAGAATATCCCTATCAGTAATGGCTCTATCATGGTAGTTTGTGAAACCTTTGTGGTAGTTACATCACCTCAAGGTAGTTTCATAAAAGACTATAGTGGTTCTATCACATATAGGGGATGTCTCATCTCCCATAGAGGGTTTTTTTAATAGTATAAAAGATACCACAAAATCCCCCAAAAATGGGGTTTTATGGGTCTAATATATAAATATGGAGGGAAAGGAATGTAGTGTTATAAATAACTCACTTTGAGTTTAAATTAGGGTATCACTCCATCATCATTGGACACTAAATTGAGAATGTCGCATTATGTAAATTTTGGGTGAAAATAGGCATCTATCTAAGATCAACATATAAATTTTATTATTACACATATGCATGATCCATTTATACATCAATTTATTCCACATTTATTACTCCATATAGCTATTCAGAGACCATAGAGGCCACCATCTTCTACAATACATATTTAGATCACACCTTGGATTGTTCATCATGTTCCATAGTGAACAAAAAAAAAGAGACACCCTTATATTTCACAATATATACCAAAAATTCCCAAACCTTATAGACCCATTAATCATACTCCATGTTCTATGAACATTGATCATGATATACATGGTACACCACATGAGTCCCTACCAAATTCTTATTCATCCCAAGTTGATACTTCCCAAATAAGATAAAGTATCCATATACAATAAAAAACAAACACTCTCCATTGCCCTCTCATTAAGTGCATCATTAGATATTACTTCCTAATTTCAGATATTTCAAAAAAAATCAAAAATTCAAAAATTTCAAAATCAAAACCTAAGTATGACACAATGGTTAGTTTACATTTTTACATATATTATTTATAACATGTTTGGTAGATATCATATTATCTACATACACACATGAATTTAATTATATTTGAGTTCCATGTAGGACATAAAGGTTACACATGGAAATATAAATGTTGGTTTTTCTTCTACCCAATGACCATCCGCAATATTGGGGGAATCTTATTTCGTAGGTTCGATTATTATAAGTTATATCTTTATATGACCTTTACACCATGATTATACACATATAATTATTTAAAATTCCTTTATATTTACTCATTTATTAAATAATGACACATTATATGCCATTTTATTATGATGTAACATTGGTACATATGGATGATGTAAACTAGTTACTTATTCTATGCTCCATTGTTGTTGTTACTCTTTTACATGATAAATTGATTTCTGTGTGAGAATTTTATTTGTCCCTTGGCCTTACTTGATGTGACATACTTTATATCCCTTTTTATCAACATTTTTATGCCCCCTTGTTTTTAGCCTTTGGCCTTATTTTTTATGACATCTTATGCCCCTTGTATTTATCCCTTGGCCAATATGTGACACTAACACTTGAATTTGTTGATATTTATGACATTTATGGGAGCCATGATCTATACCATGCATAATTATAGTATAATCTTATTCAAATATATTTATACTACTTGATTTTGTGATATATTTATCTACACATGACACTTATATGCCTAACATTACATATGTTACATCATGCTTTGATTTATTCATACATTACTATGAATACATATTATCCACATGATAAAATGATTTACATGATGTTATATTTACACATGATATGATATAGTTCATTCTTATTTTGAGATAAGGGACTTACAGGACACATCCCTCATCTCAAAAGTGGGTATTACAATGGTCTTGTCCTAGATACATAAGCCTCCATGAGTATAAAATAATATTAAAGTATATGTTTCAAAAATATTAGATATTTAGATGGTTGAGATATTAGATTGATCAAATGCATGATAAATATTAGCACATTGATACATAGTACATGGGCATATATCATGCATATGCAATCACTTTATAGACACTTGAGCATAGATTCATATGCACTTGGGTGCATATGCATAGGCATATGGACAATAGTTTATAGGAACATAATTTCATATTTTCACTTTCACATACATTTGAGATATGGTTTCTCAACTTTAACATATATATGCATAGCATTATATATTGGAAATGATATTGGTTCATGTACATATGCACCACAATATAATTAAAATTGAATGTAAAATGGGTATTATTACACTTCACAATTATATTTTCTATGATAAAGATGGGGGAATGGACATGTTACATTATATTTCAATCATGCATTATATTTTAAATTGATAAAAACTACATAATCAAACCTACAAACATGATGGGGGAATGAACATAGTTTATTCCCTTATAATCATGCATTTTTGTTTTTACACGGATTTAGCTTGATCAAAATGGAGTGAAACATTACATTTAAATATATAAATCATATATAATGATTGATTCATTTTATGTGAACCTTGTCTAATTGGGTTTCTCATTTACTGCATGATGTTCTTTTTGAGTTGAACCTAGTCACATGGTTCACTCTATCATTTTCTTACATTGTTTCTTGGGAAAGTACATTGTGTATTTTTTTCAAACATTCATAAGGGTTAAGGATTGTTACCTTCCCAACTCAAGTTCATGCATATTTACACAAGTTTGGGGTATGATCACCCCCAACTATATAATGCTTCAACAAGGAAGCATCATTTTTAGAAAGTTATAATGTTAGCATGGAATTATCTAATGCCCACATGTACTCTAACCCTTATTATTCAATTTGCAAATTCATATATTATATTTCACATGTGTACATTGACTACTTCATTTTTATTGTATTTTTTCTCATAGAAAAGTTGTACATTTTATCCACCCACAAAAACCAAAGTATGTTATACACACTTAAGTACATTTTATCATTTTAATCTAGAAATTACATTACTAGAATAAAAGGGGGCATTTTTAGGTACTAATATTTGGTCATTATTACTTGAAAATGATAAGCTTGACACACAATTACCATGCATGACTTATGCACCCAAATAATGTCCTATCTCACCATCCTCTCACACTTGCATTTAATATTATTAGTCAACCCTTCTATTATTTTTTATACACCTACATAAAACTCACTATATTTTTCAAAACTAATAAATATCCTACACAAAAATCTCTAGACTCTCATATCAATCCACTTATACATTGGTCAATTATACCAGTTATAGTCATTATCTTAGTTAATAACAACTTGCATTAGGCAAAACCAACACATTCTTGATAAAGAATATTTTATAAATTGAAACCCATACTTAGGTTTTACCTATCATCCTAGTGCATTGGCGGTGTAATAAATTATTCAAATGGATCCATATATAAAAATTCAAGGTTTCATTTAAACATGACTTGGCACTGATTTATTATACATCTAAACACTATTCTGCATTGAATAAGTTTTCCCTATTCTTCCTAAATTGCTTACATATCACTAGGATTAGTCATAATACAATCTTAAATAAATAAAAATATAAGCTAGAGAAATCATTTTCAAGTACCAAATCCAATCATTAGTTTCATACACATAGCGAAGGAGTATAATTGCATAGTAAAACTAGGTAGGAGAACTATATGTGGTTCAATTTCACTCATTAGAGTATTGGATATGTAAGCAGTAGCCAATAATTAGGTAGGAATGATTGAGTTAAATTTATCCCATTACACTTCCATTATTTATTTAGGTTTCTATACCTCACAAGCACATTTAGGATTTTAAGGAAAATGACATTGATTTCTACATCTATGAGCATCATCAGGTTTCATGATTCCAAACCTAGAGAAATAAAATATAGTCATAGGTGGTTTTAAAATAACTATATTAAAATTACCCAATTGGCTAGTAGATCAATAATAAATGGATATACTAATTTGATCCTACATAACCAACCAAATAAAAAAAGGAGAGCAGTTCTAGAACCAAATGAATAGAGGCATGTTTGTCTCTGATTTTTAGTTCTAAAATATAGTCACAAGTAGATAGTAAACCAAAAAAATTAAGTATCATTATATATTTATTACTTTCCATATTTATCACATGTTCTTGTCAAATCAGAAGAATCAATTCTAGTCTTTTACATTCATATGTATGCTTGAATTCCATATTTATTTATATGAATTACATGTCAAAGTTCTATATTAATTAGATTAATCTAACCTATTAATCCATATTAGGGTACAAAATATAGCATGGACCAAAAAATACAATATAGTTTATGGTCCAATAATGCATTTGGGATGGTAGTTATCACAACCTTATGGAGAGATCAAAGGAGACACATGAAATTACTTGGGATTTAATACTCATAAAATATGTACTATAAGGAGATTTATAAAATTAACATTATTAATTTCATACTTAATTTTATTTTACATTAATTTTCCCTATTTAATTACATAATTATGAAATATATTGCATATTTCAAGCCAATGACATGTAATTATAACAAGCATTAATTGTATTAGAAAGTACAAATTATGAATATCCATTATAGACATTATACAATGTGCACAATAAATAATAGACCATTTGGATAAAATCACTATGAATTTTTGGAAAAAAATAGGTTTTTAATAAAAATTAGTAGCTAAATGAAACCCAACAATAATTATGAAAATTTAGACACCCTTTACCCTCTAGATAGAGTTTACTAAAACTAGTGAATTACAAATTTTTACAATTTCATACAATACTTTGGCAAACACTGGTAGGTTTTTTTTATCTTATGAATGAAACTAAAAAACCATTGAGAATTTTGTAAATAAGGTCAGTTTGAATAAAATAATATCCAAACAATTCTTAACCTTGATAAAGGAAAGCTCTAATAGGAAGATAAGCATGAAACCCTATGAAAAAGGGAGAAACATCATATTTACACCTATATAATTTAAATAGTTTGAAATTAGGTTTGAAATTCAAATCATAAAGAAAAAATATAAAAACCTAGAAAGAAGGATGGAACCCAAAGGAAAAAATTGAAAAACCCTATAAATAAGGTTAGAACCCTAAGGTAAGCCTAGGGTTTGGTAATGTTCAAGAAGGATATGGGTCCACTAGGATGTTTACCTTATTTTTAGATTAGTGTGAATCATAATAGGAAAAAATGGAATAATTTATTTGTAATAATATGAAAAATTTAATCACCTAAAAGTGATAATTGAGTGTTAAGAGTGTTACTTGAGACCACATATCCCTAGCTTATCCCTAGACCTATACTAGATCCTATTTTCACACTTATCTAGCCTTAGTATGGGTCATATGCATCCTTAATCATCCCTATAGTAGTCCTAAATGCTCATTCTTACATATTTGCCCTTCATGCCTAGGGTTTTTCCAATTGGACACTAGCACCATAATAGGGACAATAGCACCACATGGTAATAGTGACCCAATAATTGTGCTACTATCCTTTCCCTCCTCATTTCACAAATAGATATGTTTTTAAATCTTAGATCTCTTAGGGTCAACTAGACCTATTTTAGCACTCAAAAAATCACTAAAATAGTATAAATACATGAATCTTAGCCCTTTAACCACTAGATGCAAATTACATATGCAAACTTTAATAAGTTGTGCATAATTAAGGTTATCAATCCCTATTATACCATACTTGTGCATACTACCATATAAAACATTCCTAAGCTCAAATTATTCATATTTATAGTCTCAAGCACATTCAAATCACTCAAGTAAACTATCATAATAGTTTCACTTATACTTTTACCAACACTTAGGTGGGGAAAACTATATCAAGATTGATCTCTCTTCAAAGTATTGGTATGTAGACAACTCTCATCACAATGAGGTGTTAAGGATGTCCATACACCCCACAAAAAAACACACTTTTTATCTTGAATCAAACAAATGCCTAAAAATTATAGAGGATTAGGGTTTGATCACAAAATCAATCAAAATAGGACATCTACATGGTTTTAAAGGTCATGCATGTAGGAACAGACCTTATAAATCTAGACACAGGTACACCTAAAATCTTGGGCAATCCTCCACACATGACACTACCTCCAAAACATGGATACTATCACCACATGACACTACTATCTAATTAGGATGCTACTATATAGGAGGGGTTTTTACACTTGGATCTTATTTACAATACTCATACTAGTTCAATTACTGATCATCTGTCTCAGTCATTTTATAGCTAATTTCTTACTTACATTATTTATTACTATTTTTATAAAAAAATTGAGCTAATTATATAACAAATCAGTGGTTATATTTATTTCTTATTTATAACCTAATTTACTAGACTCAACACTTTAACACGATAGTATTTACATTCACTAAGTCCAAAAAGGTTAAAACATTTGGTGAATCTGACTTAGAATATTGCAAAACCCCTAGCCCTAGATAACTTTAGGGTTTATGTTTCTAGCCTTCTAAGACCCACACTTAGATTTTAGATCCATATATCTTATAATTTTTTTATATAATTATGATAATCATGACATAAGAATTTTATTACTTTTTGTTTCAAAGTTTAATACTTTCATTTACATGTTTATTTCCTCTAATTCAGAATGAACTCAAAAAGGACATAAACACATGTATAGATGATGATTTATATAAATTAAAATATATTTCATAATTCATTATATTCATATGATGTTATTATTCTCTTATATAGAATTAAATTAAGAAACAAAGCCTTACATATATATAGGATATATTACATAAGCTAACAACTATATTTTAAGTTTCAATGTCATATCTTATGCACAAAAAATAATATCCTTCTCTTCTTCGTCTCCATGAGGGTGATATCTAATTTACCTCTAACCAAGTCCATGTTATCACTCCTCCATGAGATGAAACAACCTATAATATTATTACTAATGCCCATACTCATCCTATCTACACATCTCCCCTACAGGATGTGTGCCTACGTGTTTAATCAAAAGCAAATAGGCTTTACACTTGTGAGACTTTAAGGGATAAAATTATCAATATGAAGAAGATAATATCAAAAATTTAGAATAAAAAATATTTATTAAGTGAAAAGGTAAAATTATTGGCAAATCACATTACATGTACATAGTCTTTAGAATATGCTAGTGTACACCATGTTTATGCATCTACACCCAATAAACTTATGCCTAGCACTCTTTCATATCCAAATCATAAATTAAAATGCAATGCATATATTATAAGTTATTCAAAAATATTATAAGGTTTTAATAAGAGTTCAAGTTAGATACTAAAGGAAATGATTAAAGCTAAGTTGATTAGCCTACCTCCTCTACACCTAGTGAGACGATTCAAATATTATTATGCATATCATAGAATGCATGGGCACTACACTGATTCATGTTTAATATTGAAAAGGAAAATATAACATATAATAGATACAAATGACTCAAATAGTGTACATCAACCAAATAAAAAATAATAGCACATATACAAATTTAAAAAGGATCAAATTCATAAATAGTACAAAAATGGTTACCAAAGCATAACTCAGAACAATAAAACGTTCACAAATCACAATCAAAGTAAGAAATAGTATAAAAAGCACATGTAAATCAAGAATAATATGTAAATATACCTTTCCAAAATGAGGCTCAACTTTCAAATTATTATGTGCTTGGTCAATAATATATACAAGAGTTTGATTATCATAGTCAATGTTAAAGAAAACAAGCCCAATGCATCACTTCTCCTATTATAGTAGTTGATAATGGTCAATAAGGTTTGGGATTTATTGAAAATCATAAAGAAAATAATTCACATATATATTTTATCAAGGAAAAAAGTCTAGATACATAGGAAATGTTATAAAAAGAGTAAGAACTTAATTTGTAAATTCAAAATCATGGTAAGCCAACAAACATTCTCAACAAAGTCTTTCTAGAAATAGACCCTCCATAACACCATATGTCTAAAATAAACATAGTTTCAAATGGAAAAATAATAATCAATACTCCAAAGCATAATTCAAAAAGATCAAATCCATAGTACAAGGTAATTCCATCTAGCATTCTAGGTTATTATGATTTTGTCGATGAATAATATCCATATTCATATTGAAATGCCATTCAACTTCAACATAACAATCACACTGCATGAGATATTACCATTAATATTTTTGACATGGGCCACATTGATAGTGAGTCTCCTATGAGACTCATCGATTAGTATTGTTCCTCCCTACTCATACATACTCTCCTTTTATCTTGCCCCTTGTACATAGTTTAATTTTCATGTTAATTGTACATAGCTTATATTCAAAAACTCCAAAACAACATAATATTTTAAAAAACACAAAAACATTCAAAGATTTACTCAAAAAACAATAAACTAATGATTTTATACATTGCAATGTTTATACTTATTATATTTATCAGACACTACATATGTTAGATATCTTAGTATATTCAATTTTATCATGCATACATGATTCACTTATTCTTGTTGAGTGATTATAGATTACCTATAGGACTCAAGGTCACCACATCAATCCAAATTTTCTATTATCTACTTACTAGGGGCATGTACACAAATAGACAGGCTGTTCATCTGACACATTTTCCCATTTGGGGGAATCCCATACATAGTTTCAGTTACCAAGTTACATATTACTACACTCTACATCACAACTTTAGCATTTTTATATCTTGATGTTGATCATACTAAACTCACTCATATTTTTTGTTGGTTACTACTACTTTATACTTAGTATATGTACATCTTAGATCTTACATAGAATTGTATTACATGTTCATACATCTCTCATTTATAACTTTCCTAGTTTAGACTTGATTATATCTATATGATTCTTATATTTTGAGGGCATTTAAATATGCCATTTCTCTATGGATCTATGCCACTTATTTTTTTTTAATCCTAATAATTTCACTTTTTTACATTTCTAGAATAAATAGGGTGGTGGTAAATTTAATCACCTAAAATTGACACTTGAGTGTTAAGAATGCTAATTGAGACCACCTATCCCTAGCTTATCCATATACCTATCCTAGAGCGTATTATCACACTTATCCACCCTTACTATGTGACATAGACATCCCTAATCATCACTAAAGTAGTCCTAGACCCTCATTCTCAAATCCTAGCCCTTCATTCCTAGGGTTCTTCCACTTTTAAACTAGAACCATAATAAGGACAATATCACCACATGGTGCTAGTGTCCCAATAATGTTATTAATGCCCTTTCCCTCTTCTTTTCACAAACTAATATCTTTTCAAATCTTAGAATCCTAGGGTTAGCCTAGACCTCTTTTAGTACCCACACAAACACTAAAAAAGGATAAATACATGACTCTTATAAATTTAACAACTATATGGAAATGAAATGTAAATTACATATGTAAACTTATAAAAATTTATGCACAATTAAAGTTATCAATCCATATTCTTCCCTACTTATGCATACTACCATATATAATATTTCTAAGATTAGATTACTCAAATTTCAAATATCAAGCACATTCAAATTACTCAAGTCAACTATCATACTAGATTCACTTGTACTTGCACTATCACTTAGGTGGGGATAACTACATTGAGCTTGATCCCTCTTCAAATTATTGGTATGTAGGAAAATCTCATCACAATGAGGTGTTGAGGATGTCCAACCTACCCCACTAAAAACACACTTTTTAGCTTATATCAATTAGATGCCCTAAAAATATGAAAGATTAGGGTTTTATGATAAAATCAATTAAAATAAACCATCTACAAGGTTTTGAAACTCATGTATGCATGAATAGACCTTACTAACCTAGACATAAGTATACCTAGAAGCTCAAGATAGTCCTACACAAATGACACTACCACCAAAATATGAACACTAACACTACATGACACTATTGTAAAATTATGGCACTACTATATATAAGGGGTTTTGACACTTGGCTCATATTTTCAACACTCATACTAATTCATTCCTTAGTTTTCAACTTCTAGATCATCCATCTCAGTCATTTTACAACTAAATTCTTATTTTCATTATTTATTACTATTTTTATAAAATTCAAATTAAGTTAATTTTATAATAGATCAATGTACATATTTATTACATATTTATAACCTAATTTATGATACTCAGCTCTTTAACAACATAGGATTTACATTCACTAAGTCCTACAAGGTTAAAATAAAAAACAATCATAAATATGAACGTAATTAATTGAGATAGATTTATTTATAGAAATTATTAATGAGATAAAAATATTTAACTTTATTTTTTAATAATTTAATGTTTTTTGACAGTGGAAATAGACTATAATAAATCCTATAATTTGTATAGATATGTAATTGTGTCTTTATGCGCACAAGGTCAATAACATCAAGCCTTAATAAAAACATTGATGGTAGTGACTGAGGCTGACAATATTATCTTGGGAATATCTATCTCTTTTTATTTTAAAATGTGATAAACCTACTTGATATGTCTCTATATGTGTGATATGATACCCTTGACTACATGCACAACTCAAGAAATCAGCTTCCTTCTTAAAACACTAGATCCACTTGTGAGGAATAAAACCCTATAAAAAGTGTGGAAGTGTAAATGGGATATTTTTTTTATAAGAATCCACCTATAAATATGGATTTAATATTTATAATTTTGGCACTTGACTTGGCTTGGTGTGTTTCAAACTTGGTTGATAACCATTCCTAGTGCTTGATTTTCAATTTTGGAAAAATAGGGTGGATTTTCTCTATGTAAAATAGTATACTTGATAGGTACTTGATGAGGCCAAGAAAATTAATAATTTTGAGATTTATTTGTATTTATATGGTCTCATATGGGTAATTTATCACACCATAGACACACTAGGTGAATTAGGTGACATATGCAAAGGATTTAATTATGAAAATAACCATTTCTAGCTAAAAGGAGGTAGATGATGTGTTAGGATAGTAACATCAATGTTATTTTATGAATTTTACTTTGCTATCTAGGATATAATAACACCAATATGTTATTTTTTGAATGTCTTGGTAGGATAGTTCACTGATTTAGCATAGACAATAATGTTTTTGTAAGTGACTATTATAAACTTAGAATGGATTAGGCTCATAACTAGCATGTATATGTGTGGGAATGGTGAGTGAGAGTTGTTTGGGAATGTACAGTTCATGTAGGATAATTGTAGTTAATATAAACATTTCCAAGTGTCAAATACCAAGTTTAAGTGTTTACATAGTGTTATTGTTTAGGCTAGCAAATGCAATTGTTACATTAATAAACCTTATGAACAACATATTTAGAGCTTCCTAGACTATTTTGTGTTTGTATTTCTTGATGACATTATGGTATACTCAAGAAATATATAGGAACATCAACACCATTTGCATATAGTAGTGTAGATACTTCATAAACAAAATTTATTTGTAAATTTATCGAAGTGTTTATTTCTTCAATATGAGATTCATTATTTTGTACATATGATCTCTAAGGTATGTGTTTGTTATCCCACCAAGATCAAAGTCATCATGGAGTGGCCTAAACCCAATAACATATAAGAAGTTATAAGTTTCATGGGATCATTCAAGTATTATAGGAGTTTCATTAAGAATTTCTCAGAAGTATCCATCCTAATTACTTGACTAGACCATAAAGGAAATAGGTTCATTTGGATGTTGAGTGTTAATAAGCTTTATAAAAGATAAAATAAATAATTAAAAAATCACTTGTCCTATCAATTATATATCCAAATGGGTAATTTTTTAATTGGGTGTATGCCTCTAAATAAAGTATAGGTAGTGTGTTGTCCCAAAATGGATGTGTGGCAGCCTAAAAGTCAAGAAAAATTAAAACTTAGAAAGTTAAAAAAAATTCACATGATCTAGAGATTATTGTAGTAATACATGCATTAAAAATGTTGAGACATCATCTATTATCAAACATTTTTTGATAAAATCAAATCACCATGGACTTGAGCACATCTTCACATAGGATAATCTGAATGTTAAATATCATAGGTGGCTTCTATTCATTAGTGATTACAATGTTGACATTGAGTACATTAAAGGAAATAAAAATAGAGTGGTTGATGCCCTTGGTAGGGGAGCATATATTAATTTATTATCATGAATTCAAAGTGAAATAAAGGATTTGGTCCTTAAATAGAATCCAAAATATCAATTATACTTTAAATAAAGGCAGAACAGGTGTCAAAGATAAGTGAAGGTAAAAATCCTAAATTTACCTTCATTTTAGATGGCCTTTTGACATTTCTAAGTAGGATTTATGTACCTACATCAAATAATTTAAAAATTAAAGCATTGAATGAAGTGGATAATTCATCCTATTATGCAGATCTGGGTGTGACAAAAATGGTTCAGGAGCTAAAAATGTATTATTTTTGGCATGGTTTTAAAATGATGTCATTTATTTTATGGTAAAATGTCTTGAATGTAAGCAAGTGAAAATTGAACACTACCACCTTGGAGAAAAACTTTATTTGCATGATATAAAAATGGTTGAAATGGTATTAGTTTCCATGGACTTCATATCAGGCTTATCAAAATCTTGAATTGTCATGATATAATTCTAGTTGTGTTTTATAAGTTAATGAAAGTTACTCTTTTCATACTTAGAAATTTAATGAATGAAACAACCACTCTTATGTAAAGCTTTATCTATAAGATTTAATTCTTTAAGGAATTCCTAAATTAAGCATTTTAAATAGATAATTTGTTTACATCTTATTTTTGGAAAACTTCTATTGTTTTTTTGGCACTAAGTTGATTTTTATTACAACCTACTATCCATAAATAGATGGGATAACTAAATAGATCAACCAAGTGGTTAAAGAAATGTTGTGAATATACACAACAGATCAACCCACTAAGTGGGAACAATATACTACATTGGCTTATGTTTCCTAAAATAAAATGTACCATTATTCATTGATGATGTCACCATTTTAGGCCTTGTATGGTAGAAAATGTATAATTCCACTTGGATGAGATAATTTGGATAAAAAAGTAACTCCTAGACATGAATTTTTGCATGATTATGATACACAAATACAAATTATAAGATAAAAACTAAAAGAAACCTCATATTTTAAAAATATTTATTTTAATTTAAAACAAACTTAAATGAAATATTAGGTAAGAATTTTCCTAGACAAGAGCTCCTTTAAATTTGTCAAGGCAACCAATATATCATCTAGATTTGTTGGACCCTTTGAAGTGATTAAATAATCAATCTGGTGGATTAAATTATAGCACTTCCTTCTTATCTTCATAAATTCATGATGTTTTCCACATTTAATCACTTTAAAATTATATTATTGATCCCTTGCATGTGATTGATTTACATAACTTACAAGTGGAATACAATGGGATTCTTTGACTGGACCTAGTACAAGTGCTAGAAAAATGTGGAATCAAGATATGAAATAGGAATATCTAGCAAGATTTGATCCATTAATATCAAATGAGAAACATAAGTGCAATGTGAGATAAAGATAATCTCATTTGTAACAATTACCTTCATTTCTTTGAATAGGTCACCAAGTCAATGTCATTTTTTATGAGGGGAAGGATGTTATATCCCCAAATTTAATAACTTTATTTTGATCATATTAATATTGGTTGTCAAACATTTGATTGATTTATTTCCATTTGTGGTTAAAATTAACATTATTATTGGATCATTTTAATAATGACACTTGTTTATGCCATCATTTTAAAATTATTAAAATCCATGTTTGGATTATGGAATTGTTACAATGACATGATTTTTATTATGTTCCAATTCATTTTCTTGTTAATTATATATTTATATTGGAAAAAAAGATACCTTTGATTATTTTTTTGTTGGTTTCAAGTACGTGTATGATTGGAGAATTAAATTTCCATTTGAGCTCAATCTAGACAACATTTATCTTATGGTAATTATAAATTGGTATAATTGGCATAATTTGGTTATGATCTTTTACTCTTCCTTATAATTTGAGTTTTTTTTACCTAAGTTGGTGTTTTGTATGATTGGGAATAAATGATTTTTCATAGAGTTGATCATGAATATAGTTATATTTCATCACATCATCAATGTTTATTGATCTAATCAATTTGAGAGTTTATGCAACACCACTCTGATGCACTAGCATGTTATTTCAATGAATTTCTACTTATTATTGGAAAGAGGGAAAAGAATAAACTAAGTATAGGTATGGTTGAAAAACCTAATTTATAGTTTGTACATTAAAATTTTAATATTATGAAGAGACCCTCTTTGGCTTGGGAAGATGACCTGCAAATAAAAAAGCACTAAAGCAAACTTGTTTATTGGACAAATAGTTGAGTGGATTTCCTAGCGATAGCTAGATCCCAAGAGTGAAAGCTGCCTTAGGGATGTCAACCCACATGTTTTAAATAATAAATTTTATAAATAGAATAGAAGATACTTGCATCAATAATTAAAAGGATAGTAAAATTGAATACAAAAATGCTTTCTTAGAAAATAAAGTAGAAATGATTAAACTAGTGACAAACTAATTAATACTAGTGATAAGGGGTTAGGGTATGCTAAAATAAATTAAAAAGGGATCTATGAACAAGTAGGAACATAGAGAATTGGTTTTGGTTGAGGGTAGGTAGGTGAAAATAACTTGTTCATTTTTACTACCATAGTGATCTTAGAAAGTTAGGCTAACCATCAGTGGTTAAGGTGACCATCGATGGTCAAGTTGACTACCAAGAGTTGGACAGAGCATCAACAATTGAGCCAACCATCAATGGTTATTATGTCTAGATCTAGGCTGGTAAAAAGGATGATATATGAGATACAAAAGATGGATTTTGGGAGATAGGTTAGACCTGGGTTGATTACAAAATGAAAATAAAGTAGATGAACATTGGGAAACAAGTACTTGTATTACCAAAAGTCAATTAGGTAGATAGTTGAGGTAGTTGACCTGTTGGTGGAATCTAGCTTGATTTTGATAAAGTAATGGTACTCAAAGAATCTATATAGAGGGAAAAAAAAGTTGAGTCTTTGATATGATTTTTGGATTGTTGATGGTGATTGACCTGTAAGAAATAAACTCTTATATGTACAAGACTCTTGATAACAATTATAGATAGATTTCACCTCCCAATTCCTCTCTTCTTATAGGCACAAGAAAGAGGTGGAAGTGGAGGTTCAATTGGGATATATAATTATAAATCATCCATGTAATGGTTTGTAATAAGATTTAGACAACTTATATTTAGAAAAGTTATGTGGGTAGTTTGCATACTTTTGCTTAAAAAGGTAGACCTTGACCATCAGCAGTTCAGGGTAAAGGGTAAAAATAGGTAAAAGGTTAGGTTGATTTAGTTAAGCCAAACTAAATAGGTAAGCTTGGTTATGGGTTTGAAGGTTAGGTTGGTCCCAAGGTAGTCAACAGGTACTTTAACACTAAAAAGCATGGTATGTGGATTTATAGTGTCTACATTTTGCCCCAATTTGTTATGTGTCTTGAATCAACCAACTACAAAACAAAAATCAATATTGGTTAGAGGTCTATTGATTACCTTTAGTGTGGGAAGAGGTTTTTCCCCTCAAACTAAGAAGTGATGAGGTAAAGCATAATCAGGTGTGGGTTTGACATAGTGGGTGAAGGTGATGACAAAGGTTGACATTGTTGGGTGCTAAAGTGGAAACTATCACATAAAGTGTGACAAAATTTATGATATCTAATATCATGCAAAGACAAGGTTACCATGGTTGATAACAATAAATGTCAACATTAAGGGATAAGTGACTAGCGTATCGAGTGACCACATTTAGGCATGGTGGCTAGGTACACATGTTAGTCTCTTAGATAAAGGGTAATGTTTTTGATGGGTATCCAAGGTATGAAGTGATCTCATGGAAAACACAAAAAGGTCAAGTGTCACAAGTATCTGAGGTAGTAAGTGTTCCCAAAAAAACAGAAGTGGGTCAAGTAAGCATGAGGTAGCATAAATTCAAAAAGTGGTCAACATGGCAATGTTGTCGATGTGGTCAAAGGACCATGCAAAACATGTCTCAAAATGTGTGCTAGTTGGGCCAAAATGGGATAATGGTGATATGGTGAGGTGGTTTGGTTAGGTGGAGTAGATAAACTCCATTGGTGGGTAAGAAATGGTTGGTTTTGATAAAAAAAGGGGGCTTGCTAAGGGAAATGCAAAAATTTGAGCATCCTAACCATCAATGGTCTTGGTGCTCAAGGGTGACCGTCAATGGTCACCTTGACCATCAATAATCAGGTTGAAAACCCTAAAACTTTGTAGGATAAAAGTGATTTTGAAATTACTTTTATTCACTTGTTATTTGTGATCATTGACTTTGAGCTTTGGGTGATTTAGGTGTTGAATGGTGAAGGTGTTTACTAAGGGTGTGCTTGCTGAGGTGGATGGTTAGTGTTAAGCATGAAATATACTACGAGGGGGGTGAATTAGTGTATTATATATCTTTTTACTTAATCTTATTTCTTTTCTTTAACCACTTAATCACACATTCAAGATATGCAATAAAATTGAAACAATAATTTGCACCACACAAGAGAGAGAAAGAGAGACCAAATTTTTATGTGGAAACCCAAAGTGGGAAAAATAATGGAGAATAATCTCAAGTATATGAATGAGTACCAACTCAAAATATAAAGTTCACAAGCACCAACTTTCAAGAGTACCAACCCCTTTATTGAGCACCAACACAACAACTATTTGTGAGCACCAACCCACACAAGCACCAACCCCTTGTAAAGATTTGTGAGCACCAACCCACAAGAGCACTAACCCCTCTTGTGTATAAAACTAAACTATCAATGTTTCTTACTCAACAAATGATATAAATCTACAATATCTCCTATTTTTCTCTCTTTGAAAATAAATACAAACCATGTACTCTCTTGCATATTACAAATGGATTCTCAATCCTTTATTTATAGCTTTCTAAATGACCTTTGCCATTCACCCTTTGTGACCCTTAAATCCTCATATAAAATGGTGCAAAAATTGCATGACCCTTCATATCCATGCATTTAAAAAATCACATGGTGACCCTTCATAAGCAAAAGCATCATTTCCTCTTTTGTCTTTATCTTAGTGACTTTTCATAGTCTTCAAAGTGTCCCTTCATGTAAAAATGTGCCATACCTCTTTTGTATTCACATGGTGACTCTTGGAATTCCTCAAGATGAATCTTCATGAGAAAATGAGTCCCATTCCTCTTTCATCTTTTACCCCATGACTCTTTGAATTCTCCATGGGTCCTCTTTTGACTTAAATGCAACCAAAAATATATTCATTAATATTAAATAAATATTAACACACATTAGCCAAGATATGAATATTAAAAACACCATTAAATGCAATAGGGCCTTTATCACCAATAATGCTAGACCTTTGACATCAATGAAAATATTTCCAACAATCTCCCCCTTTGTCATTGATGGAAACCTTAAACTGAAATTGCCACATCTTGAAACCTACCACATCTTAAAACCTACACATACTTCCATCTAAAAAACATACAGCAACTCCCCCTTATTGTAGCAACTTGTACCTATTCCCTATACCTATTTTTACACCTATAACTATTATTCTCCCCCTTTGACATCAATGGTAAAGGGCCTACCTAGAGTTAACACTCAATTCCCCCTCAACTAATACTAAACCTTAATGACAACAAGTAAAAGAAATTACTCCCAACTTCTCTCGCAGATACTCAAATGTGTCTTTTGGTAGTGCCTTTGTGAAAATATATGCAATCTACTCTGTAGTACTGATATACTCCATCTTAACCTATTAAGTTCTCTCAATAAGTGATATATAATGGGAATATGTTTTGTTCTTGAATGCATCACCGAATTCTTTAAAATATTAATAGCACTTGTGTTATCCCAAAAAATAGAAATAGGTTCATCATACTTTACCTTGATATCTTCCAAAGTTTTCTTCATCCAAAGCATGTGAGTATAACACAATATTGCTACAATATATTCTACTTCAGCTATAGAAAGTGATACTAAATTCTACTTCTTGCTTAGCCATGATATTAAGCTATCACCAAGGAAGAAAGCTCTTCCACTTGTACTCTTTCTGTCATCAAATCACCCTACCCAATCTGAATTTTTATAAGAAACCAAAGTGAAATCTCTACCTGTGGGATACCATAATCCATAATCCAATGTCCCTTTGATATATCTGAATATTCTCTTCACCAATTGAACATGACTATATTTTGGAGATGACTGATATCTTGCAACCATACCTACTACATGCATGATGTCTAGCCTTGATGCTATCAAATATAAAAGACTACCAATCATAGATTTATATAAAGATTAATCTGTAACAAGTGAATCTTCATCCTTGCTCACCTTATTTCCTATACACATTGGTATGCCAACTGGTGCACAATCCTCAAAACCAAATTTATTCAACATTTACTTGGCATATTTACTTTGAGATATGAAAATTATTTTATCTGACTGAAATATTTTCAATCTTAAGAAAAATGAAAATTCTCCAAGCATAGACATCTCAAATTCTTTTTGTATATTATCAAAAAATTATTTTGTCATCTTTTCAATAGTTCCTCCAAAAATGATATCATTAACATATAACAAAACAATCAATTGATGTTTACCTTATATTTTGATGTAAAGATTACTATCAACAAATCCTCTCTTGAAACCTTGATCCTACAAGTACTTATTAAGTCTTGCATACCAAGCTCTAGGAGCTTGTTTCAATCCATACAATTCTTTCTTCAATCTACATACATGGCTACTAATATTTGAGAGAATAAATCCCTTAGGCTACTCAATTTAGACCTCTTCTTCTAGATTCCCATTCAGGAAGGCAAATTTAACATCCATCTAAAACACTTTGAAATTTTTAAACACTACATATGCAAGAAACATTATAATAACCTATAACCTTGCCATTGGTGCAAAAGTTTATTCAAAATATATTCCCTCAATCTGAGCATATCCTTTACATACTAATCTTTCTTTATTTTTGGTCACTTCTCTATTTTCATTCAACTTATTTCTATAAACCCATTTTGTTCCTATCACATTGTGTTCTTTTGGTCTAGGCACTAATTCCAAAGTATCATTCTTTTATATCTAATTTAATTCTTCATCCATAGCCTTAACCCAATGCTTATCATGTCTAGCTTCTAAAAAAGTTCTAGACTAAATTTTGGATAATAAAGAGAAATTAACTTGCTCAAATTCACTTACCATCATTTTTCTAGTGCAAATTCCTTCATTTATGTCCCTGATGATGTCACTTTCATTATGATTTCTCTAAACATATTTGGATGGAGTTTTGGTGTCCTTTTTCTCCTTCTTCTCATCTTCATCTGATTCTTCAAAATCTTCCTCTTCAATGATTTCAAGAATGTCTACTGGATCACTGATTCTTTGTGTTCCATATTCTTCTATCTTGACACTTGAACTTTCAACAATTTTCTTGGTTCTTTTGTTATAAAATTTATAAGATTTAATTTTTCAAGAATAACCAAGAAATATACCTTTA
Organism: Torreya grandis; assembly: GCA_037957365.1. Taxonomy (NCBI): domain Eukaryota; kingdom Viridiplantae; phylum Streptophyta; class Pinopsida; order Cupressales; family Taxaceae; genus Torreya; species Torreya grandis. The sequence goes on along the minus strand of JARHVA010001073.1, from coordinate 2,793,160 downwards.
TCTACTCTGGATTTAAACTTACCAAGTTTTTCATCAGTTCTCTTTATGAAGCATATACTGCCAAAAACTCTAAAATAATCAACTATTGTTGGTTTATCTTTCCATAGCTCATAAGGAGTCTTGTCACTATTGACTCTCAATAATGATCTATTATAAATATTCACTACTATATCAACTGCCTCTCTCCAATGTTTATCTACTATCTTGGATTCATTTAACATTATCCTCACCATCTCCTAAACTATTCTATTTTTCCATTTAACTACTCCATTTTGTTGTGGAGTTTTGGCTTTTGAATAATGTCTCTTTATTCCATGGTCTTTACAAAACTCAATAAATTGATCTGAAATGAATTCTCCTCCTTGATATGATCTTAGACACTTAATCTTCAAACTAGTTTCATTCTCAACTAATGCTTTGAATACTTTGAAATGTCTGAAAGCTTCTAATTTTTTCTTTAAAAACATTACCCAAGTCATATATGAAAAATCATCAATAAGTAACATGAAATATTTTGTACCTTGAGTACTTTGAGTTCTCATAGGTCCACACAAATTAGTGTGAACAAGCTCTAGCATCTGAGTGGTCGAGTAATCTTTTGTTTTGAACTACCTTCTGGCCTGCTTCCCATGCTGACAAGGTTCATAAATCATGTCAGATGGCTTTGTAATCTTTGGAAGAGTTATAAATACTTGATCCTTGCTAATATTGACAATATTTTCAAAATTTATGTGCCCCATTCTCTTGTGTCATAGCCAGCTTTATTCAATTGACTCAAACAACATCTTTGACCTTTGATGTCTGATAGCATATATAAATTATTACATGTTCTTTGAGCATCTGCAACCAACACATCTAAATATTTTTTTCTAATTTAACAACCTTCTACATAAAACTTTAGTTTGTACCCTTGATCACAAATTTGACTTACACACAAAATATTATGCTTAAAACCCTCTACATACAAAACATTTTCAATTTTAGTTCTACCATTATCTAAACTTAGTGTACCTTTTACAACATTTCTGGTAGTAGTATTGTCTCTAAATTTCAATATGCCACCATTGATCTTCTTCAAGGTTATGAACTTTCTCTTGTCTCTTGTCATGTGCTTTAAACATCCACTATCAATGAACTAAGGATTTTATTCTTTTCTTTCATGCAAAGCTATTTGTACCAACATAGATTTTTTAGGTTGATTTTTTTGCCATGAACTTGTCTAAACATTCTTCTTGATGAATGGAGCCTTGAAACTCTGGTCCTTCTTGACTAACTCAAAAACACTTCTATAGTACCGATCTATGTGTCCAAAGTTATTACACTTGTAATATATTATGCCCTCTTCATTAAATCCTAATAGATGAGCAAAAGAGTTATGGATTTTTCTTGACTCTATATAAATTTCCTTCTCCTTATTTCTAAAATTATTAGCCATTTTTCAACATTCTATTTTATTATAACTATATCCATTATAATAAAAATAATAACCAAAAAAATAGGAGTTGTTTGTGTATCTATAACCTGATTGCCTTTTGCAGCTAGGTTCCCTCTATCCTTCTTTGTTTGAGATGTCCTCTATATTTTTAACTTCTTCCCTTTTTATTTCTTCTTTTGTAAGAGCTTCAGCATAACTCTTTTCTTTTTCCTTGTTTGTGAAAGTAGTGACCTCCTCTTTATCTTTTTAAAATATAATACCTATCTTATCTGACATTTATCTTTGATTTTCTATTATCTTATTCAACATATTAGTGTTATTCTCAAATTTTGAATCATTGGTTGGTCTCTCATTGATTGATTTATTTGTTTTCTCAAGATCTGCTTTTAAAGAAGTAATTTCAATAACATATCTTTCACATTATTTACTTACTATTTTCAACTATGTCATTAGATCTTCTTCATTCTTCTTGGATTATTCAAAGTGTGCTTGTAGATCTTCAATTATTTCCTTTGACTCTTTTTCATTTTTCTTGATCTGGAGCTTTAATCTTTGATTCTTCTTTTCAAGAGCTTTTAACTCTTCTAAGACACAAATGAGTTCTCCTTCCAGATTCACTTTGGATTCATCATATTCTTCTTCTTGATCATCTATACTTTCAATTGTAGAGGAATATTCATGTATGGCCATGAATAAAATCTCTTCTTCTTCTAAATCACTGACTCCACTATCTTCGGTTGAGTTAGGATCTTTAGAATACAAACTCTTCTTCTTGAATCCCTTCTTGAATTTACCTTTGAAATTCTTCTTGTATGTATAATTTCCTTCTTCATTATCATAATTACCCTTATTTGGGTATTTTGCTACAAAATGTCTAATTTTTCCATAATTAAAACATTTAAAAAGTAATTTTCCTTGATATTTACCTATGCCCTTTTTCAGCTTGTGAATGAATAAAGCTTCCTTGTCATCTTCATCATCGCTAGAACTATCACTTGATTCTTGAATCTTAGCCTTCTCTTTCTTTAATGTCTTGGAATCAGCTTCTCTCTTTGAGGATTTATCTTGTTCAGTCTATATCTCATATGCTGTAAGAATACCATGAAGCTCATCCATCTTTAGCTTGGCTAAATTCTTCATCTCTTCAATTGCTGAAAATTTTGCATCATATCTCAATGGTAGAGATCTCAAAACTTTTTGAACCATAGTTGATTATTCTAAATTTTCTCTATGACCTTGAATCTAATTAACTATTTGATCAACCCATAAAATATAACTTTCTATATTTTCTTTCTCTTCCATCTTCAAATTCTCAAACTGTCTTTTGAATGTCTAAAGCTTAGCTTCCTAAAAATTTCCACCGCCTTTGTAAATATTCTCAAGTTTTACCCAAATTTCATGAGTAGATTTACATTGCATAACTTTAACACATTGTGATTCACATAAACCACATAAAATAGCATTTAAATCTTTATCATTATTTTTATTTGCCTTCTTTTCTGCTAGAGTAGTTATAAGTGTTTGTGGCTCTTCATATTCCTCCACAACTACTTTCCATATGTCTAATTCAAGGGCCATCAAATAAGTCTTCATCCTTATGCTCCAAAAAACATAATTCATTCCATCAAACAAAGGTGCCTTATTTGTATAAAATCTTTCATGTGATCTAGCCATCGTGATTTCCTGATCTACTTCAAGCTGTAAAACTTTTTCAAAAGAAACCTACTTTTATACCAATTGTTAAGCACAAAATATACTAAGAGGGGGGCTGAATCAGTATATTATATATATTTTTACTTAATCTGATTTCTTTTCTTTAACCACTTAATCACACATTCAAGATATATAATAAAACTAAAACAATAATTTGCACCACGAGAGAGAGAGAGAGAGAGAGAGAGAGAGAGAGAGAGAGAGAGAGAGAGAGAGAGAGAGAGAGAGAGAGAGAGAGAGAGAGAGAGAGAGACCAGATTTTTACATGGAAACCCAAAGTGAAAAAAACTATGGAGAATAATATCAAGTATATGAATGAACACCAACTCAAAATACAAAGTTTACAAGAACCAACCCCTTTTCAAAACACCAACATAGCAATTATTTATGATCACCAACCCTTTGGAAAGATTTGTGAGGACAAACCCATAGGAGCGCTCACCAACCCCTCTTGTGTATAAAACACAACTATATCTCAACGTTTATTACTCAACAAATGATAGAACTCTATAATATCTCCTAATTTTCTCTCTTCAAAAACAAATACAAACCATGCACTCTCTTGCATATTACAAATATCTTCTCAAGCCTTTATTTATAGATTTTCAAATGACCTTTGGCATTCACCCTTTGTGACCCTTAAATCCTCATGGAAAATGGTGTCAAACTTGCATGACCCTTCATATCCTTGAATTTGAAAAGACATATGGTGATCATTCATAAGCAAAAGTGTCCTTTCCTCTTTTGTCTTTATTTTGGTGACTTTTTTATATTCCTCAAAGTGTCCCTTCATGGAAAAATGTGCCATACCTCTTTTGTCTTCACATGGTGACTCTTGGAATTCCTCAAGATGACTCTTCATGAGAAAATACATCCCATTCCTCTTTCATATTTTACCCCATGACTCTTTGACTTCTCCATGGGCCCTTTTTTGATTTAAATGCAGACAAAAATATATTCATTAATATTAAATAAATATTAACACACATTAGCCAAGATATGAATATTAAAAACACCATTAAATGCAATGGGGCATTTATCACTAATAATGTTAGACCTTTGACATGAATGACAATATTTCTAATATTTAGCATCGAGTTGAGGTGGATGGTGGTAACCAGTCAAGATGTAGGGATCACATGGGCATGGGTGAGGATGAGTGGGTCTACGACTAACTCCATAGTGGTGATCATGAAATGAGGTAGGGGTGCATTGATTTTAATAGTTTTAGCTTTGAATTTACAAATGTGGGGGTTAAGGGTAAGGTAAAATGCGTGGTGTTAGATTGGGATACCCTAGGTAAGTTGGAGAGAAATGTGGGTAATTGGATGGGTAAAGTTGGTAATTGAAGGGGTGTTTAGGTGATTGAGGGTGGGTAAAATGTATAGATTATATAATAAGGTTCATTTGCACATATCTTGGGTAGTGTTGAGGTGGGATAGGGTTTGACTATAATGCCCATAGTGACCATCGATGGTTGACATCTATAAAAAAATGGGTTTCTGACTATTACCAGTCACCATGATTATCAATGGTTACCTACTAAAAAAATTTCTAAGAAGTGATTAAAAAATGGTTAAGGCAAAATGGGTTGGGTTTTCTAGGTATAATGATCTTGTAGGTTGAGAGGGTATACTTAATAGGTGCTTAGTAAATAGGAAAAAAATGTTAAGGGACTAGGTTAGGCTATGTAAGTTAGGATAGGTGCTATCAATTTAGGTAACTAATGTTTATTCTAAATAGATGCAAGCTAGGGAGTAAATTCAAATGCATGACCAAGTGTTACGTATCTTTACTAAGATACAATAGGGGATGACTCTAGCTAACTGGACCCAGATGGATGAAGTGGGGTTAGGAGTGATAAGGCACTATCAACATGTACCTTGAGATGTATCCATGGTCATAGCACTCATTGAGAGATAGGATCATTCTATGAACACCTTTTTACTATCGACTAGGGAGATGACCATCCTGCCCAAAGATGTTCATAAGATTAACCAACTTCTACTCTATGGTGATCTGATATACCACATATAGTGAGAGGAGTGGGATGTTCACATTGAGATATTATATGGAGATGAGAGTGATTAGGTTAGATGGTATGTTAGGGGATTTAGGTATACTACATTATATCAGAGGGTTCTAGATAAGAGAAGACTCATGACCATGTTCATGATTTTTGTGACATGCTTTAGGCTTCTTGACTTAAGTAATGGGAGATTTCCATATTTATTACTTGGGGGGTTTTAGTGGAGCTATTATTAGTTTGGATCATATTTAGTTGGGTGCTAGTATTACTTGTATGTATCTATAGAGAGTTGTGGGGGTTTAGGGCCTACAGGAGATATGGCATTAGTTTCAGCTTGGTTCTACATTGTTAGGCTTATGAGCACATTCAAGTGCTGAGACTAATAGGATTGTTGTGGGTAGGGTATACATAGATAAAGTTCCCCATTAGATTTATGTAGTGGAGGGGTGACTTCACTACATCAGGTGCAATAAGTGGTGCTCATGATGTGGAGTGGTTCAAGGGTGAATTGGGTGCACTAGTGATAGGAGATATCACATGGAGGCCATACGTCTAGTTCTTGATATGGATAGATTACAAGAGGTAGATACTCTCCCTCTAGAGCTATATATGGATACTCATTAGGTGAGATGGAGAGGTGGAGTTGATTTTTTTAGTCAATGTATGCTGATAGTTCAACTTGGTATAGGGAATTTTAGGCCCATTCCTTAAGTATAGGAGAGATGATTTAGAGATCCTATTGACAATGTCATAACTTGTTCCTACATTACTGGATGGTATGTATGAGAAGCTACCAACTAGGGCACATATAGATGATGTTAGATTTGTATATGGGTACATAGCATGGTATTAGCCCATATATATAGTTACATATATTGGTAGAGATGATAGAGGTGTGAAGCTGATGGCCATGGATCTGGATGGTCATGATGGATAAGTAGGAGTAGCTCTAACCACTACATAAGGATAAGTATAAGTATTATAGGGATAGGTGGCTACACTATAAGGCTAGATTATCACACTATAAGGTTAGGTTGTGACCTTTTAGGGTTAGCTTACTACTGTCATAGGTGAGAGGGATTAGGTTAGGACCTCACTAGGCTTGGTGACCTAGGAGAGGGACTCTCTAAGGTAGAGAGGAGGAGGAAGATTAGCAATAGGATAGGTAGAACCACCTGACTTTACCCCTATAGCATGATACCTAGATATGGTGAAGGAAATATAGTATTATGAGGCTATTATCTTGGCATAGTGTCTAAATGAGCTCTGATGGGGTGAGTATAGGTCCAACTTAGTAGGTGGGGTAGTTTTGTAAACCCAAAGTTAGTGGATAAGATCTATATTTGGATAGACATGGGTAAGTGCGGGATTAGTAAGCACAGTAGGTGGGTAGGCACCAGGATCTAGTGGTACCCCTGGGGCATATATATAGCTAGATATGACATTTGTATATCATTTTGGTTTTACCCTATGAGCCGATGCAGTGATATGTACATTTTTGAGAGAGAGTCTATCTATATATATATATACACATTATTTCTATGGTTATTTAACTTGTGATTTATATATATGTGATCTTTACTTATGCTCATGTTCATGGTTTATGGTTTGGTGTTGATGTTTAATGCTTATGATATGATGTTTATATTAGGCATGAGATGGTTTGGATTTATGGTTATGCTTATGACATGATAAATCTTAATGTACATATAATATATTTGTAAACTTTAGACATGTGGTGGGAAATAGTTGATTACATAAATGTTCATGGATTTGATGGTGTCATGGTTATTCTTATGTTATGTTTATGCTTTATTGTTAATTTGGCTTAAGGTAAAACACCAGAGGTAAATAAATCAACAACACTAGATGAGATACTAAATAATATAATCAAGAGATAATCATCATCATAAAAAATTTAGAGTGTCATGATAGGGTAAGAAGAGGGCACAATGCTTCTTCATTGACAAAGACTAAAACAAAACCAAATTTAGACTAGTTTAATGAATATAAGCCCTTTAAATGCTTTACATGAGCATTCATTAGTTGGTTAAAAAGGTGTCTTTACCACATAATGTCAAGTAAGATTAAAAATCCATTATATATGTTCTAAAGGGTGGGGCGGGGGGGGGGGGGGGGGGGGGGGGGTGGTGGGGGCGCATGGGTGAAAATGGAACCCTATTGTGAGACTAGCATGCCTTCACTATAGGCATCTAAAGAACCAAGGTAAATAATCCTATGTCAAAATTGTGTAGACTGATTGACATGGGAAGTCTACCTATGAAAGTTGATTTTGGCTTCTAGCTTAGTGTGTTACCTGAGAGCTGATTATGGCCTTTGAAATTAGTTTACTTTTGTTATGATTTTGATAATGGGTCTTTTGTTGATTGTTGTATATGGGAAGTTGATTGATATGGGAAGCTTCCATGAAATTGTTATTCTTTTGAAAAAAAAATTACTCAACCATCCTTCAAGGGAGTGGTCCAAGTTTATTTATTTTGTTTTTGATAGCTATCCTTTGAGGGAATAGTCCACCTTACATGTCATAATTTCAAATAAATTTTCAATAGATGTCCTTCAAGGGAGTAGTATATGAATGATAGGAATAACCCATGATTTTTAGTGATATAAATTTTGTTATTTTGATTTTGATCTTACTTGATATAGACTTGCTTAGGCAAGCTTAGTGGTTCACCTTTATCAAGGCAAAAATAAAAATCACAAGAAGGTTGATTAGGTGTGTAGAGTTTTAGGTGACAACAATCATGGGAATCCATCTTATGAAGGTGTGGAAAGTAACCATGCCATGGGTAGAACCATGATACCCATTATTTAAGATAAGGATATACTAGTGACAGCTAATCACATGATTCATTCTAAATCAGTTTCCCCTAAAATAAGGATATGGATTGTGGGTGGATAGCAAGGGATGAGCTTAAGTTAGACAAAAGGTGAACATGATCCTTCTCAATGAAAGAACAGATGTAGGTGTGAAGCATTAAGGGGCTCAAGTTATAGGTGGCCTTTGAGAGAAGATAACCAATAAACTCCTGATCCATATTTATGGGTTATGATATAAGGTCCAAGACAATTGAAAGCAAACTTTCCCCACTTATTTTTTTAGATATTAGTGATGTGTTGGTTTTCTTTTAGGATGAGATCTCTTATATTGAATTCTTGCACTTTAAGGTGTTTTTTTATAGGCACACTTGATGTGTTGTTGATATACATGAAGATGGGTAAGGTATGCTTAATTATGTTCATCAAGTAGCTCAAGCTAGGATAAATAGTGTTGATGATAATCATCTTCTAAAATAAGCTCTTGCAAATATATGTGAAGAGAGGGGATTTGGACTTCAAGAGGTAAGACAGTCTTTAATACAAACACAAGTGAAGATAAGGTGGCATTCATATGGGTTCTATTGTTATTATGATATCGCCATAAGGTGAAATGAATGTGCAAATGCCAATCTCTACTAGATGTACTAACTATTTTAGTTATCATGTTATTAAGGAATTTTTTAGAGGTTTCTACTTGTCCATTAGCTTGAGGGTGAGAGGGTAAAGAGAAGCTTAACTTAAATCCAAATGTGTCACATAGACCCTAGACTTGCTTGTTTTTATAGGAGTTACCATTATCAGTGATAATATTATGAGGAATACTAAAGTAACATATGATATGATGGTTGATTAAATTGATAATCTTCTTCACTTTAGTTGAGACTAGAGGGCTATCCTCTACCCACTTGGTGAAATACTCAATCATGGTAATGATATAATGGTGTCATTACAAGTAATGGGGGTTGATTTCACTAGTAAGGTCTAGACCCCATTATGACAAGGGCAAAAAATTAGTGGAAATGCAAATACCATGGCTAGGTGCATGATGTAAACTAGCATGCTATTAAAATTTGACACACTTTTTCACATAATCACAATATTTTTGGTTAAGGGTGGGCCAATAATATCCAAGATGAAGGATGCAATTAGATACATCAAGGCCACTAAAGTGTCCCCCATATATTTCATCACACATTTCCTTGATAGCATGAGAGGCTTCTTGACTATGCAGATAATGGAGGAGAAGACCATCAAAGCCATGTTTATAAATAATTCCCCCCATAATGGTATAGTGAGAGGTGTTCTAAATAAATTCTCTTTGATCATTCCTAGAAAGGCCATAAGGAACTATCCCAAGGTTAAGGTAGTCAAAGGTTTGTTGATACTAAAGGTCAGTTGGGTCTCTTCCATAGTGAAAATAATGGGAGAATATGGTTTGACATAGGAAGGCAAGGTAAGCCTATGAATAAAAATAGATATTTTAGAGTATAAGGGTACAGATAGGACCTATGAGGCAAGGGAGGCCATGGTCTCAGTGAACTTATTAGTAAATTATGGGGTTGACTAGATGTGATAGTGTTTGAATGATGTTAGGAGTTCATCAACTAGTTATTTGTACTATTGTAGGACATCATTCCTACACTAGTAAGAGCCATTGATTTGATTGACCAAAATTTGGGAGTCACCAAAGATGTTGATTATTTTGAATCCTAGGGATAAGGTAGTATGAAGGTGTATCACTAGGGCTTCATAATCAACCATGTTATTTTTACATTCAAAATCAAGCTTAAAGGATAAAGGTAGAGGCTAAGGTAGAGGCTTACCATAAAAATGGATAAGGATAATACCTTTTCCCCCATCATGTTAACATTTTGATCCATCAAAGAACATGGTGACTTGATAGGTGAAATCCATTTGAGAGAGGGTCATAATAGACTCATCGGGGAACTCAAGATGAGGAGGTTGGTTGTCTACCAAACATGCTTCAACCAATTAATCAAAAATGACTTTCCCTTTAATTAACTTTTGCTAAAGGAACTCAAGTTCAAACTCTACTTAGTTCATGAGCCACTTTGATATAAACTAGTTCTAATATTGCTTGGAGTGCATGTACTTGAGTGGGTCGGTGTTGGTTATGACATAGGTTTTATGGTTAAGAAGGTAGTGGTGAATTTTGGTGGCCATGAAGACTAAAGCTAAGTAAAGTTTCTTAGTATGGGTATATTGAGTCTCATATTCTAAAATCATGTAGTTAATGTAGTTTACAAATTGTTCTTTATGTTATTCATCTCGGTGAGCCAACATTTCCCCTAGGTAATGGTCAGTCGCAAAGATATATAGGTAGAAAGGTTGGTTGTCTTTAAGAGGGGTGAGGAAAAGTGGAGACAAAAGGTAAGTTTTGAGTGAGTCAAAGGCCTTTTTATAGTAGGTATTCCACTTGAAAAACACATCTTTTTTAAGGAGGTGGTGGAATGGTTGACACCAATCTAAAAGTTGAGAGATAAAATGATGAATGGATTATAACATTTCCTACAAGCTACAGAGTTACTTAAGGTTGGTTAGAGGAAGCATGTCTAGGATTGCTTTGATTTTGGAAAGATCAACTTCAATTCCATGAAAGGAGACAATAAAGTAGAGATGCTTTCCTAAAAAGACCACAAAAATGCACTTTTTTGGGTTTAAGTAGACATGATAATGGATGCCGCATTCAAAAATGATCTTAAAAACAACCAAGTGATCTTTTTAGGGTTTGGATTTTTTGAGAAGGTCATCCACATAGTCCTCTACAATATTATGGATAAGGTCATGGAAGATAGAGGTCATGACACATTGGTGGGTTGTACCAACATTATTTAATCCAAAATTTCATGACTCTATAGTATAAGTTTCCCCAAGGGTAAAGGTAGCCTTGTGTTGATATTTGGGTGTAATTAGGATTTGATTATAACTTAAGAACCCATCCATGATAGATAACATCTCGTGGATAATTGTAAGATCAACAAGCTATTCAATTCTTGGTAGAGGAGATTCATATTTAGGGTAGGAAAGGTTGAGGTCATGAAAGTCCACATAAATTCATAGTCCCCCTATGGAATTTATGATAGGTACAACATTCAAGACCCATTAGGGGTAGTCAATGGGTTGAATGAAATTGATAGATAGATGTTAAAGGTCTTCTTTGATGAGAAGGGCTATGTAGGGATGCATGCATTATAGCTTTTTCTTGATAGGTTTGGCATCATGGTGAGTAACTATGTTATAGGTAGTAATGGTGGGGTCAATTCTAGTCATATCATTATAAGACCAAGAAAAGGCTATGATGTGGTCATAGAAGAAAGAGGACAAGTCTTGAAATTCCTCGGTGTTCAATGATTAGCCAATTTTGACAATGTGAGGCTATCTAGAGTACCCAAGTTGATATTCATGGTGGATTAATTTGACATGGTTAAATACTTGAGAGGAAGTGATTTGTGGATTGAAGAGTCTAGGGCACCAAGATAAGTGAGAATAGAGTAACATCTTGGCACTGAATAATGTTAATGGTAGGAGAGTCATCTCCTATCATTTTAGGATGGGTTAAAGGGATGGTTATGATCACCATCTCATTTTGATAAGTCAAGGGTCCAAGTCTGATCATGTTTATGTAAAAAAAATTAGGTGGGATGATGACATCATCCTCACATGTAAGCAAAAGTGAGGTTGGTGAGGAAGGGATATCTTCCTTGATAATGGTAACGATGGGTTGTTTGGATGTCTTTTTCTTAGGTAAGATGAAACCAATTTTGTGATTCTCATGTGGCTTTCTAATTTTGATGGTGACTAATTCATGTGGGCCATGATCATATCACCTTAGATCGAAGCCTTTCCAAGCACATCGATGATGGTATGTCTTGGTGAAGTTTGGTTTATCTAGGTAAGAGAAACCAATGATGAATGGTCAAGGTGGAGTAGAGGTGGTAGAAGAATTGAGGTAATTATTGATTCCCCCATAGAAAAAATGAGTTTTATGGTGGGGAGGTCCAAAGAGAATGATAGTTATGAAATTAGGCTCATATCCTGATTGGTTGGTAAGTTAACCATACTTATGGGGAGTAAGAAAAGAATCAAGGGAAAGAAGGTGATATTCCCCCAGAAAAAGGTGATGGAACATGGATTTCAAAGGGTTTGAAGTAAGGATTTGGTGCAAAGGTATAAAGGAACTAATTGATGCCTCATTAGTTGAAGGAGGTATGATATTTGCTTTGGTGGTTGAGGGTTGAGTTTTACTGGTTGAGGGTGTGTTAGATGGGGGCATGAGGACATCATTAGGGTGATAGGTCATGTTCCATGTTAAGAAAGGACTTGGGTGAACCTAGATGGTGATGACCTAGCCTTCATGCTCAAACTTAATGTAATAATGGAGGGTAGAGGGAATGCAACCCATGGAGTGAATCCAAAATCATCTAAATAAGACATTGCATTAAAACTCACCTTTTACAACATAGAAAAGTTTGGGAAGTGTGTAGGGCCTAAAAAAATGTGAAGGATGATAGTTCCCAAGGTAGTGGCCATGGCAGAGTTAAATGAATAAAGGAAAGTTAAATATTTGGACATGACACTACCAGATAAGTTGAGTTAGTTGTAGGCATGAGAGGAGATGATGTTAATGCTAGCTCCCCCATCAATCATGACCTGTTTGATGTGGTTTTGGTTGATATAGGTAGTGATAAATAGAGGAGGATCTATTTCCTCAATATGGATGGAGGGTATTTTTGAATCCTTGAAGGAAATAAGGTTATAAATCTAAAGGGCACTGACAAAGATGGCTAAAAGTTGGGGGTCCTTATGTTATAGCTCAATAGATTCCAAAGCCTCTATTAGTTCTTAGTGGTGATGGGGAGAGGTAGAGATAAATTCATAAAATCTCATCCTCACCAAGGTCTGATGAAGTTTCTTGAAGATAACTCTCTTGATGGATTTTGAGGGGTTAGATTGGGAGGCACCTAAGATAGACACCTTGGGTTTGGTCAAAGATGAAGATGGTTGGGTGTAGGTTGGTTTGGAGTTTGAGGAGGGGTACATCTAAGGAATGGACACCTTAGACTTCCCCTTATCCTTTTGTTGTGCTATTGTGACCATGTTGATAGTATGGATAGAAGGAGAGGTTAAGTTGGAGGATTGGTCAGATTTATCTTCACTCTGAGGTGAGAGTGGAGGATTAGGTGAGTATTGGGAAGGTATGGTTGGTGGTTGGATTGGTATAGGTCCCATAGGAGGTTTATTTGTTAATATATCATCTTCATCATAAAGTCGATGGATGATGGTTTGGAGAGATTTGTATTTTTCCATATCATGGTTAGGTGTCTTATGATAAGAACATAAATGGTGGTCATTATACCAGTGGGTTTAAAAGCTAGAGGGTCAAAGGTTCTGATAGGAAGTAGGGTTAAATAAGGGGTTTGTAATAACCTATGTAAAATGGTTTAATATGATTTTGCTAAAGATGGTAAAGGTTTAGTGGTATTTACTTTGGTGGTTGAGGTAGGAGGTTATTTAGAGCTAGGTTTGGTGGTAGGTATTTTGGGTAGGGTGGTATGCTTGGTTGATGGATTTGATTTAGGCAAGGAGATTGATGAGATATAGGTATAATATCGTAAGGTAAGTAACTTAGATATTATTATCATGGTGAAAAGAGTTACATCAAAGAGAAACTATGAAGGTGTAACCAAAATAGGTGGTGGGGTTTTGGTAGAGGCAATTGGCTTCCTGCTCGAGGTAGAGGGATGAGGCCCCAGCATGGAGGGAAAGGTTGAGGGAGGAAAAATTTGGGCCTTCCATCCTTTAGGTGGTTTGATCTCTTTTATTACCTTGGTTTAATTCTTAGTAGGTGGGTTTAGATAGGTTAGGTCTACCTTCACTAAAAGGTGACTAAGGCTTGGTGTAGGGAGGATACCAAGGTCTTTGATTGGTTTGGTAATTTTGGTTTGAGAAGGTGACTCAGTTGTTTGGGATGGTTGATGGATTATTGGATTGGTAAGAGTTGTTATGGGTGTGGTTGATAAGGTAGGAGTTTGGATAGTGAAAGTAGTGGGTTAATCTGATAAAGGTGTGGTTGGAGGTTCTGGTCGGTAATGTAGGGTGGCCCTAATTTATACTATAAGATGGAATATTCCATTTTAGGGTTGGAGATAAACTCTAATTTTTACACTAGCTTAGAGAATGGTTTATAGGTTGGTTTGATTCCTTGAATAGTAGACTTGAAAGATAATCCCTTAGGTGGAGACATAGGGATTGTAACCTTGTCTTCTTCCTCAATAAAAGGATGCAAGGTTGAGATAGGTGGTTCCTTTATGGGAGGAGTAGACATGGAGGTTCCCTTCTCAAGAATGATTTCCAAAGGAGGAAGAGGTTGTTTGGTAGTTGAAGTTAAAGATAGGGTGGTGATTGTTGGTTGTTTTGATATATCAGCTAAAAGGGTGGCTAGTGGCTCTACTACCTCAATAAGTGAAGGGAGAGGAGATGGTGATTCCTAATTTTAGGTTTCTAAATAAGGATAAGGTAACTCTACTACTTCAATAAGTGGAGAGGGTGATGGATAAATAGGTTGATCAATAGGCTTTTTAGCAATGAGTATGTCAAGGACCATGTTAAATGTATGGGTATCATGAGAGCACTTGATGTTGTTACTCTCATTCTTGGTAGGAGCATGGTTTGGGAAGGGTTTCCTAAATATATCAAGGGCTTGGTTTGATAGTACATTGGGATTATCCAACATAAGCTCCTCTTATTAATGAGGGACTAGACAAGGCTCTTTAAGGTATTGCACCTACTAACATCATGTCTTATAACTTGATGAAAGGCACATAGGTCATTCTCATTGTACTAACTAGGCATAGGGTGAGAAGAGTCAAATTATTGGAGTGGCTTGATAAGATTAAGTTAAATGATATTAGCTTTCAATAACTTCTCCAAAATGGATGCATAGGATTATCTAAGTGGAGTGAATTGCTTTTAGTTATTCTAGGTTTGGTTATTTAAGTTTTTATTTATGGTACTAGAGGAATTATATTGGTTGATGGAAGGTAGAGGAGTGGGTTTTAAGACAATCACATTTGTGATTCCTTTGATCTTGGTGTTTTTTTGGACTAGTTGCTTGACTTGGAGGAAGAAGCCTCATTAGTTTTATAGGTTGAGTTCTTATTTTTGAGCTTTAACTTTCCTTCATTAATGGATCAATTCTCTAACTTATGTGCCCTAGTAAAATCTTCATCGAAGGTTTAGAAACTTTAGACACGTAGTGTGGAGGAGATATGCTTAGTACACACTTGAGTAAAGAGCTCTATGAGTTCAAGTTGAGGCAAGGAAAAGGAAATTTGGTTAATAAAACTCCTCCAATGAGCCACAAAATTGGTAATGGACTCATCCTCAAATTTCTATATAGATTAGAAGTTGGTGATAGAAACTTTATTGGATATATTGATCAAAAAGTGGTCTAAAAAGGTTTGAGCCAGTTGGGTGAAAGAGAAGAGGGAGTGCTTAGGTATGGCACTATACCAATCTAATGCCAAACTAGTTAGGGACATGGGGAAAGTATAGAGGAAAAAAGAATCATCATAAGTGATGAGATAGTAAGCATGCCTAAATACCCTAAGGTGTTGTTGGGGATCCTCCTTTGAAATTTAGAGAACTTGGGAAGTTCCCATCAGGGAGGATATGGCCTGATAGGTATAGATGGATGGATAGGCTCATTACAGATTTGGTGATATGAAAATATGTTGTGAGAACCCAAAATGGATGAATCTAAGGTGCTCATATTATCCATAATCATATTCATTAGGTTGGCTTAGGGTTGAGCACCTGAAAGGTTGTAAAGTGCATACTGTTGTAATGGTTAGGAGATATGTTGATAGTGGGTATAAGGTTGGGAAGATACCAAATATGGGTAAGTGGATGTCAATAGTTGGGTGTAGTATACATAAGGGTAGGTATAGGTAGGTGGTTGGGTAGTGGGTACATACCCTTATAGATTATGGATGTAGCCAAAGGCTGGTCCAAGGGGTACTTTTTGGATTGGAATAGTAGTTGGGTTGGTGACCAATGGAAGTGTGGTGACCCTTATGCTAATTGGTGGAAAGGTAGAGGGTATGGACACCATAAGGATTTGAAGTGGAGTAGTGGTTAATGGGTTGTAGGTAGCTAAAGGAAGGTTGGTAGTGTTAGAGGTAGACACTCTTATTATGGAAGAGCGGTTGGAAAAAGTATAAGGTATAAGGGTAGTGGTAGTTTGAGTTGGTTAGTTTTCAATGGTAGTCTTAAAGGGGTTTTTGGTTGATAAGGAAGCTTTGGTAGTCAATGGTTGGGTAGTAATCATGGTAATGGAGGTACTCCCCATGAGATGGAGAGGCATGCCCTAAGGTGGATCTACGGATGGAGTCAAAGTTAGGATATGGTAATATGTGGTTGTAAGGTAATGTTACAAGGCCATGGGATTATTATCTAGGAAAGTAACAAAATATGAATCTCCTTAAGGAACCTCTTGAGAGAAGGTAAGACTTCTCAAGGGGTGGAGAGAGTATACTGGTTCAAAAACATAGTCCATGGATGAAAAGGTAAAAGAGGTAGGTTGGCTTGGTGATGAGTTTTGCTCCATAAGGTCTCTTCACTATTGGAAGGTGAGAACCATATGAGAAATGGGAGATAGTACAAACAACCTCACTACTCAAATAAAGAGAAAACAAGAAAATGATCAAAGAAATTAAATCACACTCTAAAAGATATGTTAAGCCCTATAGTTTTAATTAATCTCTCTTTTGGATTATGCCTTAATAAAATGTGTGACTAAGATTGGTTTGTAGATTGGGTACTAAAGAAGAAGTCTAAGGTTTGTTTTAGGTTGTGTTTAGGTGCTTAATAAGAATTTGTATTGGAATAAATATGTGGCTTGGTAATGTGTCTTACCCCTTAACTTCACACACTACAATGATAAGGGTATCAGGTGCTTAGCCAATATATTGATATCTAGATATTATACTCAACCAGAGAGTTGATTTAGTTCTTCCCTTGGTAATGACCTATAAGTGGGATCATCGAGAAAGGGTAAGGTTACTGCTAGGTGATGAAATCCTAGTTAGGGCTTGTCTCAAGTTTGTTTTATGTTTAGTTGGTGAAAGTGGTTTAGTTTAGTTTGTGCACTAAAGATTGAAGCTATGATAGATTACTTTTATTTTTAAGTTAAGCTATGTGAACTAAAATTTCAAGTAGTTAATGGATGCACTTGATTTTAAGCCCAAATGAAACTTTTGATTTAGTTAATGAGCATAGAATATAGAGAGAATACAATCAAATAAGGACCCAAGTAAAGACACATGGGTCCCACCGGGTGTGCCAAAATGTTTCAATGAATTTTTACTTATTATTGGAAAGAGGGAAAATAAGAAACTAAGTAGGGTATGGTTGAAAAAATTGATTGTTAGTGTGTGCATTGAAATCAAAATATTATGAAGAGATCCCCTTTGGCTTGGGAGGATGACCTACAAATAAGAAAGAACTAAATAAAACTTGTTTATTAGACAAATAGTTGAGTGGATTGCCTACTGATAGCTAGATATTGGAGCCAAGAGTTTCTTTCAGTGATGTCAATCCACATGTTTTAAACAATCAAGTTTATAAATAGAATAGAAGGTACTTGCATCAATAATCAAAAGGATACTAAAATTGATTACAAGAATGCTTGCTTATAAAATAGACTAGAAATGATTAAATTAGTGAAAAACTAATTAATACTAGTGCCAGGGGGTTTGGGTCTACTTTAGAAAATTAAAAAGGGGTCTGTGAATAGGTAGGAACATAAAGAATTGGGTTTGGTTGAGGGTAGGTAGGTGAAAATAACTTGCTAGTTTTTATTTACATTGTGATCATCAGTGGTTAAGGTGATCTTTAGTGGTAAAAGTAACCATTGGCAATTGGATAGACCATCGATGGTTGATTCAACCATCAACAATTACTGTGTCTAGATCTAGGTTGGTAAAAAGGTTGATAGATGAGATCCAAAAGATGGATTTTAGGAGATAGGTAAGACCTAGGTTGTTTTCAAAATGAAAATAAAGTATATGAATATAAGAAACAAGTACTTGTCTTACTAGAAGTTGATTGGGTGGATAATTGAGGTAATTAACCTATTGGTGGAATCTAGTTTGATTTTGATAGAGTAACGGTACTCAAAAACTTGGTGGAGTGACAGTGGTAAGTTGACTCTTTGATATGATTACTAGATTATTGATGGAAATTGACCTATAAGAAATAAAATACTAGATGCATAAGGCTCTTTATAATAAATGTAGATGGATTTCACCTCCTATCTCCTCTCTTCTTATAGGCACAAGTAAGAGGTGGAAGTGGAGGTTTAACTAGGCTATCTAATTATAATTCATCCATGCAATGGCTTATAATAAGATTTAGACAACTTATATTTAGAAAAGCTATGTGGGTAGTTTTCACACTTTTGATTAAAGAGGTGGACCCTGACTGTCAATGGTCAAGGTGACCATTGGAGATTAATGACCATCAGAGATTAACCTGGTAATCAATAGTTGAGGTTAAAGGGTAAAAAGAGGTAAAAGGTTAGGTTGAGTCAATTAAGCCAAACTAACTTTGGGTAAGCTTGGTTAGGGGTTTGAAGGTTAGGTTGGTCCCAAGAGGATCCCAAGGTTTTTAATGAGTACTTCGACACTCAGAATCATGGTGTGCAGATTTCTAGTGTCTACACATGTTTTTGGGTTTATTGGAATCCTTGTATGATTACATTATTATTTAAAAAATTAATAACTTAAGTGAAACATAGAGGTAGGAACATCATTAAGAGCAAGTCTTTTTTTAAATTCCTTGGAGGCATTAACATAGTACTAGCTAAGGTAATGCTTTAAATGTTAATTTTTAAACTGGTTAAGACATTGTGCAAAAATCTTAAACCACCTACTCTAATGGAAAGTGGACCACATCCCCATCTTGGCATTTTTTATTAACTAAAATTTTTGGCATAAAAATTAGGAGTGGTGGCATCCAAAATAATCCCACCTTGACCTAACTAAACATGTGATGTAATTGATGTTTTTAATTATGTAGTGGAAACAATCTTTTTTGAAAGTTAACTCAAACTGGGTTGGGTGAGTGACCAAGCAGTTAGGGTTATATTTGATTGGAAATTCATTTTGATATGTCATTAAATCATTGAAAAATATGGCTAACACAACATTGGTATAGGCCTATATAATTTTCATGCCACCTATGCATGAAAATAAGTTGAGGCTTTAGACTATAAAATTGCATGATTATTGGCATCATTGTCGGTGGAAATAATATAGTGGGTAATTCATAATGGGGTCAAATCTCATGTTTCTTATTGGATGAAAGTTACATATATATTTTACTCAATTTTTAAGCTTGTAGGTCATCCAAGCATGTCCTTTTATCTTGTTATGGTTTTTTTAATTTTAATTTTGCATGGAATAACTATAACTTAACTCTTGATTTATTTTCTAGCATTGTGTGGAATTAATGGAGGAATGGAAATGGTCATAGGCCTATTTGGCCCACAACCATGCTTGTAAAAATACATATTAGGTGACTTTTGAAGGAGAAGGGACTCAAAACTTGGTAGTTGTAAGTCATTTCATATATGTTGGGTTTGATCACATCACCAATTCTAGATTCAATATCTTATTTTATAAAATTCCATTTTCTATTAATATTTCAAAACTGAATTTGATTAAAAATAAAGTTTACAGTTGAGTAGCTCAATCATGTATATATTTTATACCTTGGATTTTATTATAGATAAGTGAAAAGGGTCTTTTCTATTATTTACTAACTTTCATTAAAGGTAATAAGGGTGATTTAATGTTTTTATTCTAAGTCTAATGGGGTTTTGATTTATTAAGAATATAATACTGAGGTTGTATTTTTTTGGTTCAATCTACTCATTCTTGATGTTTAGAATCTTATAAGGATTAATGGGATGAATTTATATTTTCAAGGATTGCCTACATTTAGATTAATGAGGAAGTCTGAAGCAAGTTTAGAATTTGAGTTTTGTGTGGATGCATTACAATTAATCTATGCATGCACATTTTGAGTAATTAGAAAGTGTTGTTAAATTTGGGAATGTGTACCCATTTTGCTTAAAGGGAAGTAAGTAGGAAATAATTCAAGATTGTTCTAATATGTGTAAAATTTAATGATTTTAAGGATGGAAAATATCAATTGAAACTATTACCTATGCAACCTTTACCCACTTATTATTATTTATCAAAACTAAGATCAATTTTTTTTATGGATGTAAAACATGATTACAGGATGATTAGGTATACCCTACAAATGTAGTCATTAGCTGGTGTGTACCTAACCATTTTTTGTTGATTTTAGTGTGAGATAATTTGTAAATGTCTTAAAAATTATAAATGATTGTTTTATTTTTATTTACATAATTTACATTAAGACTTATTTGATAATGTCTAAACTATAAAATGATACAATCAAATTTTTATTTATATAAAAATTGAACCACCATTGTGTGGATATTGGAAATATAAAATTGTACTTGGGTGAGATGTTGTGTATACTAAACATTGAGAATAGTTTTAATGCTTACTTTGCTTAGTGTCATGACATATAATTATATCTAAAAATACTTGGATAAAATAATTTTCTTTGTTTTGATGTTATAACTTAAATGTAGAGATCAAATAAGTTTAAACTCAAGGAAAGTGTACAAGTGTTCATACCTTTTTATATGGGTCAAATGACTCATCAAAATTGATGGAAATATGGAAATATCTTGTGTGAGAACTTGCTAGTGAACTCTTGATGTATCTCATCAAATATGATAATGTGGTTGATGGGAATCACAAGAGATGAATTATCTTGATTTATTTAATATTATTATTGTTCCACAAAACTACATCTAGCCTCAATCTCATGTTGTAGTAGGCATGTATGGTGACCAATTTCATGGGTGTGGGCTTTTCATTTCACATAAGTTATCAAAACCATGAGTTCAATTGTAACCCATAAAATAATTTGTTGATTGTACTTTTTGAATGTTGAAGATTTTGTAGGGTCTTGTATGTGGAATTGAAAATGTTTTTAATGGACTTAGAGATAATAATTATAATTAAAAAATTTAATCATTTTTTAAAATCATGTGATGATGAATATCTTTGAGACTTGTATATTTTTCTTACAAAACCAAAAATCATAATATGTAAGGGGATATAAGCCCATAAATTGATAAGTCGTGTGTTGAATTACATCCTAAACTTAATGGAAACTTTATATAATATGTGTCTTTTTAAATAAGTTTCTTTTTTATATAAGAGATGAAATATTGAGTAATTTATTAATTCTATTATGAATATAATAATTAATGTCATTTCTATTATATAATTACATAATTGGTTTCTTCATGATGTGAATTATATATTACATTAAAAGCATAGGATTATGAAAAAATAGTGGGATTTCTATTTAAATGCATAAAATATGATTAAGTGATTTTGTGTGTCACCCTAATGTCTTATGTAATTAAATATGGTCTAATTTAACTTAATATTGAATATTGAGTAGACCAAGATAGTCATTAGGAATTGCATAAGTAAACAGAAGGTGTTTTTTCCCTTTAGAAATTAAATCATTAAGGTAAGTTAAAGAACATTTTGTGTACTATGTATAAAACCAACATTAAATAAATGTTAGTTTTATTTGATTAAATTTACACTAAATCAATAAGAAGGTAACAAACTTCAATAAGGAAATAAAGTAAGGTCAATAAAAAGAGGGCTTGGTCTTAATGATTATTAAGGACATTAATGAATGGATTTACCTTTTGGGTCTAATTACTAAATGGATAATATGGAAAAGAATCTTAATAATCTTAACTTAAATATTTTTTGAGATTTTGATAAGAAGGAAACAAAGAGGCAATGAAGAATCATATACCATTTGACTATAAGATCTAGGTTACGAGTGCTAACTTAAAGATGAAAACATGATACCAAAATATAACATTAATATTATGCAATTGATATTCTCATATCTTCATCTTATTTAAATAAGATAAGATTATCAAGGATGAATTATTGAATTGACTACCCAAGTAATGGAGTTTCAATAAAACAATGGAAAATTCCTTATGGTAAGCTTATAAATATATAAGAGTAGGAATGTATAACCTCATAAAATTTGTATGTACCTTAGATGTGTCATTCACTTGTGCCTTTGATAAGCTAAAATATTACTTTAAATTTACATGACAATGTTAGGGGGGCATACTCCTTAGTATAAAATAACGAAGTCATGTTCACATAAAATCAAAAGTATGAATTGATCATCACAAAAGTACTTGTGGCAATTCTTGTAATAGTATGAATGAAAGGAATGGTCATCCTAGTCCATTGAAAATACAATGGGCTTAGTCAACATAAATATGACATGTCAAAATTATTTTGAATTTGATTACATTAAATTAAATTTTTGCATTATAAAATGTAAAATATTCTAATTTTATATTAACATCAACAAGATTAAGTTTCATATCAGATAATAATGACTTGATTTTTGGGAAAATTAGAAAAAAAAATAATCCCATTATTTAGATCTCTACATCTAGTATTATTTATCAAGTTGTTACACTCAATAACTCCATGTGATCATAATGAATAATGATCTATATGTTGCACACATGACTGATGTTGATCCTATAAATTGATAAGATGTTGAGGATTCAATGAGGAGGTGGAAACAATAAATAAGAAACCATGGAATAAATAGATCCAAAGTTATTGCCAAGAATTAGTAGAATCAAAATGTTGATAACATCCATAAATACAATTAAGAGCAAAGGAGTGAGAATGTTCTTTATACTACACTAGTTTTGTATGGAATTATTTTATACACATAATATTTTTATACTTAATCATTTTTTAACACTATATTTCTTATAATAACCTATTAAGTTTCAATCTATTTGAGTTCACACCTTAAAGGGTGCATCAGGAAAGGGGTGGGTATATTATTAGTGTTTCACAATATTTTTGGTCAGCTCTATCACTACCTAAACCCATTAAAAATTCTACTTATCTAACTCCCCAAGGAATCCAAACCTTATTTA
>JARHVA010001073.1:2382500-2765000 GCA_037957365.1 Torreya grandis | reverse complement strand
CTTATGACCATGACCAAGTTTTCTTGAATGCCTCAGATGACTCCCAACTATAGATCAAGATGAGGGATAAAAAGATATAAATGGTATTTACCCAATATATATAATAAAATTTTGAGACCATAGAGGAAGAATCCCAAATTTTATGGCCTTCATTTCCACAGAAGAGGAGGGAGATCAGCCTAGAAGTTAGAGGGAGTCAAATCCTTATCTAAGAAAGGAAATTTTGAGAGGAAATCATAGTCCTCAAATTCCTTACACAACTTCAGGTGAACAAGTCCTAAGAACAAATAAAGTTATGGAATAGAAAGTAGCTACACTATTAAACAAAATAAAGAGTAGCTTTGTGATGAATCCTTTAACTCCACTTATCATGATTACACAAGTAAGTTTACTTGATTTCTTTTAATCTTATTTTGCTTCAATTCCAACTACCCTAAGCTCTCAGAAATCCCCTAGGTCTCTTCAAGGAACCCCTAGACTTTTCACACCTTCCACTTCATCACATACCTCTCTACCTCCTACCACAATTATTAAAACAACCCATGCATCATCTCATCCACCCTTCACTCCACCTATCTTCACCTACCATAAGAAGCCCAAGGATTCTCTTGACTCTTCCCAAGGTTGAAAATTGGAAGAGAAGCCATCTCTTAGCCTCCCTATTATTAAATAATCTACTGAAGAAGAAAAACATGAGACAAAGGATGCAAGGTATTTATGAGAGGAGGAACCAGAGTAATTAATATCTATGGTTGAATACACATAATAATAATAATAATAATAATAATAATAATAATAATAATAATAAGACCCATATATAAGAAAAGTCTAACTAGATGATGAAGAAGTAGAGCTTGATAAAGTAAAGGCTTTGAGTCTACGTACATCAAAAGAAGGAGAAACTTTGACTAGGCTTACCTCAGAACAAACACAAAAGATATACAAGGTAGTTTCTTCTATTATTTCTTCTTTATGTACTATAAAAATTCTAATTATAAGTTTTACCCCAATAATGCCTTCTATTACATCTTCCACTTCTCAAGTTACTAGTACAAATTTTGACAGTATTTTAATAAGGGATCCCAGAAGGGCCCATTTTAATAATTTGGTTACAAAAAAACTAGCCCCTAGAATAAACTTGGCCCAACTTGATATTCCCATGCCCTGGTCATAGGCTTTGCCAAAATAAACTGTGACTATGGAAATAACACCTGGGTTAACCAAATTCTTTATTGAGGTTACACCAATAAAAGAAGCCTCTCCATGGCAAGTAGTGGGTCAAAATCTTCCACAAGTGCCCATATAAATAAGTGATTCAATTCCAAAATTATCTCTCCCAATAAACACTTCCCTTTATATGACCTATCATCCCTCTACATCCTAAAAAATTACCTAAGGAGAAGGTACAGGTGAATTGATAATTCCTCAATGGGTAAAGGAGATGAAGAATCTATAGGATCAAAGGTAGAATCTATTTATGGTTGAGCTTCTCATAGTTTCTACAAGGTTTGATAAAGAGAGTGGGGCCATACAAAGAGTGAGGAAGAATAAAATAATAAATTCAAGGACAAAGGTGGAGATAGAGCTTGAGTAGAGGGAAAATGTGTTTCAATTGGCCAAAATACCCAAGAGGAACCCCAATTAACCTATAGAGTACATTGAGGACTTTAATACTCTTATTGATTCTACAAGGTTGGCACTAAAATAAATACATCAAAGCACTAAGGAGGCCTTGATGAGCATTAAAATACATGAGCATCATATAATTTCCTTATGAAGTAATACCTAAGGTATAAAGTTCATTCATAAAACTGTATGCCATCTTGACTAACATTAGAATATCTAGGGTAGTTAGTCAGGCCCATAGAGCATAGATAGTCACACTATGGAATAAGATGAAGGACAAGGAAATAAGGTTGAAATTCATGGTCTAGTGTTCTAGAATAAGTGCATTTAATTAGTTAAACTTGATGAATAGCATGGACTCTTCCTAGTGGCTCAATTATGTGATTTAAAAAAGGGATGTTTCCTTAAACTATCATAGATCAATAAAGAAGTTGTTAGGTGTTTTTTAAGTCATGAAACTGAAGCATTGAAAATTTTTTCTGATATGAGTGTAATTAGGATGATCACCCAAATAAGGGAGTTGGTGAATCAACCCAATTTTGACAACATGCTCCAATTAGTTGTAGAAGATTTAAAATAATAAGTGAAAGGTGTAGTATATAAGACTAATGAAGAAGTAATATAGTTGGTTAGTTTTGTTTAAGATAGGGTCACAAGATCTAAATCCTTAGTAGCTAAGTTTAAAATCTCATGGGCAGATAAAGATAGATTAATGGTAGAAGATTTTAGGGTTTTTAAGCACTCACTTTTGGCTTTTGAATCCATTGATAAATGTAGGTGAAGTAGGTAGCTTCCAAATCCATAACACATGCAACTATAAATTAGTGATCCAAGCCTCAGAGAACTCTCAATATACACCATAGTTGTAACTACAATATCCTCATCATTTAATTCAAGTAGTATGGCATCAGTATTCTAATGTTGGATCACCTATGTATTTGCATGATTCTTATCAAAGTGAGATTTAGGTTCACCATATACTATTTTACATGCATAATTTATTTTTAGTTGGAAATTATATTTTTGAATATTATCATTATAACATGCATTCTTGCATGAATTCTAAACTTAAGGTTCTATTTTTAGAATTTTAAAATTAGGTGAAGCTTGAAGAGATGAGGCCTACCCCATCCTAAGATTATATATACATGTCACCTACTGATCATAAAGGGATGATAATTTTGGCTATTGAGATTAATAAGAAATTTAAATAAGTTATGCTTGACTTGGTCTTGATGTGCAAATCTCTATTCTACTCCAATTATGTGGATTGCATGGAGGTTATGACATTCTAGTATAATAGTGCTTAGTATGAGGTATTTATTTTGAATACAATATTTTAGTTTTAGCAATATCTAATTTGAGAATCTCTTGCATGTTTATCAGAATCCTTTTGTAGATGTGAAATAATAATCTAGAAATTAGGCAACCTGTGATTTATGCATGTTTAAGTATAGTATGTTTTGTTCCCATTAACTCTTTAACTATATTTGATTGTTTTGTGTGTTACATCAACTTGTAACAAGTTTTTGTCTAGATATCTTGTCCTACTTGAGCTCAAATATTAGTCTTAAAAGGATTTATCCTTAAAACTTCCAAAGACTTTCCTTTTATGCCTTACTTTTCCCTCCTTTTGTGTTTCTTATGCAGTCTTACCCACCTTAGTTAAAAATCATCATCCTTCCACTTCAAGTATATTTAGGTTCACTCATATCCAACTCACTTGTGGTAAATAATATATGTCACTCAAGCACTATTTCACCAAAAAGTTGTTATAAAACTAAATACCCTACAACTTGTGCCTTGGATTGGTTATATTGACTAATCCTAGAACATTAGAGGAAACATCATAAGGATCTTTGAGGGTGTGTATAAAATCCATATCAATAAAAGCTTTCAAATTGGTGATAGAAGGAGGACCTATCACCCTTTGCCTCTATCCTAAGGATTAAAATCATTTAAGTTTCACTAGATGAACCCAAATGATTAAAAAGGTTAACCTCATACATTATCATGTTACAACCATCTTTGGAGATCCATAGAAAAGTTAGGTCTAATAGAGGTGTTTCTAGGAGATCTAAGGTAGATTCATCATCTCAAAGAAGATAGAATTGTCTTCTAATAGTTGTATGGTCTTTCCCTAGAACCCACTTCTTAATCCTCCACTTTAACCTAATCTCCAACTGCAAGCCCTAGATTGGTTGATTGGCTCAACTATTAATATAGCAGGAATGGTGCATGATTTGCCTAGAACCCCAGAGAAGTATATCCCCTTTCTCTCCATTAGAAAGAAGGATGAAAAAAGAACATATAAAGGCCTTTAAATTTTCCTTAAGGATAATGAATATAACTCATTAGGATGTGGCTTATAGACTATTCCCTTTCACTTTGTAAGAATTATCCTATTACTGGTTTCTAAATATTTTGGAAGGGTCAATCACAACCTTGATAGAATTTCAAGATACCTTCTTAGCCCAATTTGGCCAAGTTATTAGTCCAAGTTTTATTTATCAACACTTGGCCATCATGAAAAGACATCTCAATGATCCAATTTTAGCTTTCAATGCCCAATTTCAAAAGATGTATAGCAAATTAGAGTATGCCTATCATCTTAATGAGCCATTATCCCTACACATGTATAAAAATGCCTTAGATTCCATGATTGTTGTGTTTCTAAATAGGTATATTTGTATTGATATCTTACCCTTAGCTTACATAGAGGTTATTAATGTAGACAAAAAATTATACCCTCAGTTGCAATCATTACCTCCACTTAGTCTTGGACCTATCTACCCATATTTTAATCTAATGCCTAATGTAACCCAAAACTAGGTGATGTAAAACCAGACCTCAGTCCATAATTAATTGTCTTTAATCCATGTTAATTTGAATTATCCTACCATTTTCTTGAATGATTCTACTGCTAACCAGTAAGACTAGAGTCAGCCTTTGGTACCAATTAATAATACTTCCATATAAGATAATGCTTCTAACTCAAACAAGACAAAAATGGAATCCATTTAGAGAATGGTACAAAAACTAAGTAATGAATTCCTCAACATGTATAAATGTATGGGTAATACATGTGGGCAAAAGTCCAACCAAAAAAATCAAGGTTATGGGTTCCAAAGGTACAACAAGCCATTTAATAGGTTTGGGAATAATCAAGAACATCAGGTTATTTTTATCATGATTCTATATATTAATATTATGGATGCAACTCTTCCAAACTAGTGCCAGGTCCATAAAACCATGTAATATGAGGAACTAGATTGTATTGAAATCTATAACACTTTCTAAATCTTCTAACAAGAAGCTGAAAAGAGAGAAAATTCTTCAAGTCAGAAAGAACCATATTTTTTAAATTCTTTAGGCAAACTTAGCATGGTGATGTAGAGCTCTTGTCCCTAGCCTTCAATTCTTCTTATTCTTACTTGCAAACTTACAAGTCTCTTTATCCAACACTAGGCCAATCTTGTCTAATTGAACTAAAAACATAAACACCTACTTGATCAAAGATTCAAGACACTCACAAAATTATATAACACTATTTTGAACCATATTTAACCATATTTATCACTCACACCTTGGTTTTTGTCTCAAAGGTCAGCCTCTTGCTTTAAAATGCTACTAGCCCTCTTACAATACAAATCCTCTAATCTATTCTATAAAACAAAAAATATAGGAAAAACAAATACATTTTTTAGTACCCTTTACCAATCCTATGATACACACAAATTTTCAATTTAGGTTACTTTTAAAATTTTAGTACTTGTAGGCTTACTTGGCTTCCCAATTAACCCTTCAAATGGAAAAACCTCCTTGGTCTAAGAAAATTAAGGTCATACAAGTCAAAATAATAACCTTTTTTGGCACACATTATCCTCTTTCACCTTAATCAATTATTTTTAAACTCTCACTCTCATCACACAAACCATTTTATTCTTTGGCCTATTCAACTAGGTCTCTTCTAAGCATATTTC
This sequence comes from Torreya grandis, assembly GCA_037957365.1. Taxonomy (NCBI): domain Eukaryota; kingdom Viridiplantae; phylum Streptophyta; class Pinopsida; order Cupressales; family Taxaceae; genus Torreya; species Torreya grandis. Next base: position 2,759,391 of record JARHVA010001073.1, on the reverse strand, counting down.
AACTCAGTCCTCAAAGTCCATATAAATGGGTCCATACAGCCATGAAACCAACTTATTCAATTCAATAATATCATTTATGACCATACTATAAATTTTCACCAAATTTTGATGGTTAGAACTCTTTTTATACCCCAAAGCCTAAATCTAGGGTTTATAGGCCACTATATAGGTTGAGAGCATTCCAATCAGAATAAATTACATTATATTAGGTCTAAAACCTTAAAATTTCCTTTTTAGGTCTTTATTTACCTACCCAAACTTCTCATGCACTTAATTTTATCCTTTCAATGAAATAAACACGTAAAAAAATTAATATTATCTATTGTATATACCCAATTGATTGTGCAAGACAGGGCAGTTACAACTCTTTCCCTCTACTAATTATTAGGTCTTCTTGGATCATTATATAAAATTTATTATGTTATTATAAACCCCATACACACCTCCCAAAAAAAAAAATTCCTTTACTCCATTCTCATTACCTCTTCTAGACATGAATTGATAGGGTTTCCTTTGTGCAAATAGGACTGTGATTGGTTTTATAATTCAATCCCTTTCTTAGGAGTTTACAAAGACTCAAATACAATTTTATAATCATTATATACAACATAATCTCTCCACTTTTCAATCCCTTATGTTTTAAACCAATTTATCTTTCCATAAGATTATGAACAAAGATCTCCTTCTCAAATGTATACTTGATTGAGTCAGAAATGATAATCTATAAGTCTACATTCTAAGGTTGAATCAAATAATATAACACTTAAATGGATAAAATATTAATCAAATAGTTCTCTTGTGTATTCCATATAAACTTACCATTCAATTCCTTTAATGAATCTTTCTTTTAATTTGATTACCACAAGCATACATTCAAATTGGTTGACTATACTATCAAAAATAGGATATAAGGAACCTATAACCTTCTTGAAAACAAAACTACTTGATTTCACTAGTATCATATGAATAACCATAAAAACATAAGGAATCACAATGATTACAATAAACCTTTTTCAAAATAACAATCTTTATTACTATTCATACATACACAAATTGTAAGTAATTGGACTTACACAGTCCTTTATGCAGCTTGGCAAACCTTCTCACCCCGTCTACCCATGTTTCCTCTATCAAACTCCCTTATATATCCCACATAACCTCTATATATCCTTATTATTATGAAAATATACTCAAAAATTTATTCCATAACCGTTTCTTAGATAAATAAACTTTAAATAATCCTAAAATCCATGTAGGGTGGTGAATAACAAATCTGTCACCTCACACTATCAACATGACATAAGACATTAAAAACCAACCTAGGACCTACATGAGACCATATAAGGTTCTATTACATCCTTATTCACCATTACACATCATTAAAATTCATTTGTACCAACTAAACATCTCTCAGTCCTTCATTACAAATTTGAAAATTCAAATTATGGAAAAGGTAGGAAAACTTCAAGTTCAAATTTGCCTCACTATCATGGCTCAAAATCACATCCAAGTTTATTTTTTTGGCATTCCTAAGATACCCCTTCATCATACTCCCAAGGGAAGAAAATAACGTTATCTCTTTCTTCTTCTTCATTCTAGTGTTCATACAAATGTGTGTGCTCCTTGCTGCCACACCTATGCCTTTGCTTCTTCTTCCATGTGGTTTTTTGTTTTTGCTTATGTTTCTACTCATAATACTTCTTGTACCTGTATCATTCTTTTTCCTTTTTTTATATCATGGTATTCTTCAATATTCATGGCATTGATCATGAATTACCTTCTATTTCTATTATCCCCTCTAATATTTCTATTATTACCTCTTCATTAATATACTCAATCCACTTCATACTTTCTTCCTCATTTGACCATTCCAAGGCCTCTTACTTATTCATAATCTTGCCATCATCTTCTTATATCCTATTGTCCTTCATCATATCTTCTTCTTCTTTCTTGATTGTCCATCCTCATCTTCACCTTGAATCTTCTCTTTATGGACTATGAATTCATTCTCATCTTCTTTTACATGTTCTTCTCTTGCCTCAATAACTTCAAGAGCTTCTTATTTCTTAGTTGATCCTATAAACTCTTCAAACAAACATATGGTGTCTTGATACAACACATCATCTTCATCCTCAAAATATTCATCAAAAACCACATTCATTTCATTACCTATCATGTCTTTATCTTCCTCATTATCTGTTGTTTTCTTCTCTTCATTTCTCCACTCTTCTCCGTCAAATAACTCTCCATCTTTAGGATGACAAATCACTTCATATTTAACTGCACTTGTACTCTTCAATGCATCCTCTTTTTCTCCTTTATGGACTATTGTCCACTCATCTCCTTCATTCATAACATATTCTTCATTTTATTTATCTTTACGTACATTCAAACATGAAACAATATTGTTATAATAAAACTTTTGAGGCTCTATTACCTCTCTCTCATCCTTTTTCATGGCAAATTGTGTTGCCATCTCCTTCAACTACCTTTCCAAATGTTCCATCATCTATTGGTTCTCTCTCTCTTATTTGTATCCTTTCCAAAAAGCTGAACTTAACTCTTTTCCTAATTCTAATGCCACATTTTAATCTATATGCATTATATATCCTTAACAATTTTATTTCCATCTTGGCTAATGCCTCTTTCATCTCCTTTATCTCTTTTTCCATCTCTCTCTCACTAGGGTTTTCATATTCAACCCTATCTTCCACCTTTCTCTATACTTCTCCCTTCATCTTAATTTTAGGTACCTCACTTGGATACATGATCTCTCATCTTTGGCCTCACTTGGACCACTTATTTGGTTCACACCTAGAACCTTTCTCTCACTGTCAGACCACACTTGGGCCTTTCTACCTATTATCCTTCACACTGGACTATCTTTTCCTTATCAATCTCTCTTTATGAGCTTATCTCTATCACTTGATTTTTTTAATATATATCTTTTCTGTAGGGATACCACCATAATATTTATCAGTCATACATTCAATTCAATAAATTAATCACAAGCTATACCTTCTGTTATCTCAACTTTGTCTTGCAATAAAACTTCATGCAACTTGCTTCCTTGCTTAAATTTTCCTACAACATGAAACACACAATATACTCAACATATTTATGGTTTTTCCTAGATCATCTAGATGGATCTAATACCAAATGATGTAAATCTTTTGTCTCTAGCCTACAATTCTTCTTGTTCTTACTTGCAAACTTGTAAGTCCTCCTTAGCCAACACTAGGCCAATCTTGTCTATTTAAACTAAAAACATAAACACCTACTTGATAAAAGATTAAATACACTCACAACATTATATCACACTATTTTAAACCATATTGAATTATATTATTAGTCACACCTTACTTTTTCATGCAATGGTCAACCTCTTGCCTTCAAATGCTACTAGCCCTCTTACAGTGAAAATCCCCTATTTTTTTTTGTAAAATAAAACATATATGAAACCAAATAAATTTTTTATTACCCTTTACCAATATTATGCTACACACAAATTTTTAGGTTAGGTTACTTTGAAAAGTTCAATACTTGTAGGCTTACCTGGCTTCCCAATTATCCCTTCAAATGGACAAACCTCCTTGGTTTGAGAAAATTATGGTCATAAAAGGAAAAATAATAACCTTTTTGGGAACCCATTATCCTCTTCCAACTTAATCAATGATTTTTCAAGTCTCACTCTCATCACAAATACCATTTTCTTCTTTGGCCTATTTAGTTAGGTCTCTTCTAAGCATATTTCAACTTAATCCTCAAAAGTCCATAAAAATGGGTCCATATAGACATGAAACCAACTTATTAACTTAAATAATGTCATTTAGGACTAGAATAAAAAGTTTCACCAAAATTTTATGGTTAGAACTCTTTTTATACCCCAAACCCTAAATCTAGAGTTTACAAGCCACTGTATAGGTCGAGAGCATTCCAATGGGCATAAATTTCATTATATGAGGTTTTAAATCTTAAAATTTCATTTTTTATGTCTGTATTGACCCAATAAAACTTCTCATAACTTACTTGTATCCTTTTAATGTAATAAACATGTGAAATATAAATTAATACAATCAACTATGCATACCCTATTTACGTGCAAGATAAAGTAGTTACAAATCTTACCCTCTAATAATTATTAGTTATTATTGGATCATTATATAACCTTTATTAGTATATTATAAACCCCATACACACATCCAAAACTTTTGGTTTCCTTTAATTCATTCTTATTACCTCTTCTAGACATGAATTGACAAGGTTTCCTTTGTGCAAATACGATTGTGACTAGTTTTACATTCCAATCCCTTTCTTAGGATTTTTCAAAGACTAAAATAAAATTTTATAAGAATTATATAAAACATAATCACTCCAATTTTAAATACCTTGTGTTAAACCAAGCTATCTTTCCATAATATTATGAACAAAGATCTCCTTCTCAAACATATACTTGACTGAGTCAAAAATGATAATCTATAAGTCTACATTCTGAGGTTGAATAAAATAATACAACAATTTAATGGATAGAATATAAAAAAAATAGTTCTCCTATATATTCCATATAAACTTACCATTCATTTCCTTGAAGGAATATTTCTTCTAATTTGATTATCACAAGCATACATTCAAATTGGTTGATTATACTATCAAAAATAGGATGTAAGGAACCTGTAACCTTCTTGAAAATGTAGAAGATACTTGATTTCACTAGGATAATATGAATAACCATAAAAACATAAGGAATCAAAATATTTACAATAAACCTCTTTAAAAATAACAATCTTTATTACTGTTCATACATACACAAATTGGACTTACACAGTCCTTCATGTAGCTTGGCAAACCTTCTCACCCTATATGTCCCTATTTCTTCTATCAACCTCCATTATATGGGCCACACCACCTCTATATATCCTTAATATTATTAAAATATAATCTAAAACCTATTCCATAACTATTTCTTGGATCAATAAACTTCCAATAATCCTAAAATTCATGTAGGGTGGTGAATAACAAATCTATCACCTCATACTATCAACATGACATAAGACATTCAAAACCAACCTAGGACCTACATGAGACCATATAGGGTATATTACATCCTTATTAACCATTACACATCATTAACATTCATTTGGACCACCTATACATATCTCAATGCTTCATTACAAGTTTGAAAATTCAAATTATGGAAAAGGTAGGAAAACTTCAAGTTCAAATTTACCTCACTATCATGGCTCCAAATCACATCCAAGATCATGTTTTTGGAACTACTAAGATGCCCCTACATCATATGTATATGGTCTTTGACACATACAACTTCCTCTTTATGGAATAATATGACAATGAGCCTAAAGATAATGCATATGAGGTTCATGTTTTATAGCAGTACCAATAGGTTAGGAACAAATACAACTTGAGAAAAAAGTATCCTATGACTTCTTCAACATATCCTAATAATGGTGTCACCACTCCTCTTGATCCAAATGTTAACAACTATCCACCACCACTACTGAGAGAGAATCAACTTCCACTTAGGAGAGATAATCATCCTCCTAATCAAAAGGATCAGTCATAGAGATTTGAGCATCAAGTCAATGGAGGATACAATATTATGGAAGACATGAAAAACATTAAATCCATCATTAGTCTTCATGAGCTAGTTTAGGTCACTGAACAAAGAGAGATAATACTCAAGTACTTTAAAAGGACTTATAACAAGTCTAAGACTACCCATAAAAATGTAATTATATACAAGGATAAACCCAAGGTATCACCATTCCTAGTGAAATTTTAAATGTTTTAAAAAAATGTACACAACTACCTAGTTGATTATGGGGCATCAACCAATGTGATGCCTACAACTATTTTCCAAAATCTAGGTTTGTCTCTTGATAAATTAAAAAGAGTGGTATTACTTTTGGATAAATTATAAGTCCCATGTGTTAGAGAATTAACAGATGTGTGCATATATTTAACATTAGAGCCATGAGTATAGTATATTATTGATATCCTAGTTTTTGATATCCCAAAGGCATATAAATTATTATTAAGCCAAGATTGGTCTAAAACATTGAATGGGTACATGTCCACTAATTTATTCCACATGTGGATTCGTTAGAAGTGGGTACCAAATCAAATTAGGGTAGACATAGAGCCCAAAATGAAGTACTTGATCACTAAGTACAACATGAGGAATGAGCAAATTGACTTCATGTTGACACATAGGTGTGTACACATTTACCACCAAATAACAATTCCATGAACAAGAATTTAAAGGTCCTTCTCAATTTTGGACTCTGCACTTTGATGACACTCATTCAAAGCAAACTTATAATGTAGGCATGGCCTTGATAGACCTATAAAGTAAGTAGTAATTTAGTCTTTATAGGATGCATTTCTTTACATCAATAACTGAGCCAAATATGAATCCCTGATCTTAGGCCTACAATTCATGTTAAAGTAGAATTTTAAACAATTATTAGTGTTCATGGATTTAGAGCTAGTTGTAAACTAGATAAAGAATAGGTACTAGTGCAAGCTTGCATACCTAAATAAATACAATATCTAGGCTTGGGACTTGATCAAATCCTTTGAAGCATTTGACATCAAGGCCATCCCAAGAGAGAAAAATAAAAAAAAACTAATTCATTGGTAACCTCCACCACTAATATGGCACCACTTTGATACTTAAAATGCAAAAAAAATCAATGGAATTGGTTTCATGCCCTTATGTCCCTAACAATGTGGACAACTTCTAGGTATTTTATGATTATCAACAAATCATACAATTTTTGAATAGTTTAGGAGTTTTTGAATCCTAGATAATAGATTAAGGGAATATCCAAGCTATGAAGACAAAATATATGCATGAAAAGGGTGTTATATAGTTAAAATAAAATTAAATACCCTTGAGCATGGTTTCTTTGGAAAGAGATTTTGATGTTGACCTATAGGCCTAGAATTAGAACCAACTCAAAGCCATTGAATTTGAATTCACCAAGGAGAACTTGGGGACTAAAAAAGTTATCAAATTAGTGAATATAAGTCTAAGTTATACTGAAAGTGAAAAATTAAAGATGAATGGACTAATTATAGATTAAAAGGATATCATTACTTGGACATAAGATGACTTGAATATCTTTGATCCCAAGATCATTACCCACACCATCCCTTTAAAACCAAAACATAAACCATTTAGGTAGAGGCAGAGACTAGTAATTCTAGTCCTAGAACCACTCTTAGAGGTTTATTTACAAAATATCTTGGATGCCAAAAATCTATTCATAATTAGGGATTTGATTTGGGTATATAATCAGGTGCTAGTTAGGAAAAAGAATGGAGAAATTAGGCTATGTGTGGATTTCATTAATTTAAATAGGGCCTCAGAAAAGGATAATTACCCTCTACCTTCTTTGGATGAATTAATATAGATAGTAAGTGCCTTAGAGATGATTTATTTTTTGTATGTGTTCTTAGGCTACAACCAAATATTGGTTAAGGTAGAAGATAGGATGAATACCACTTTCACCACAAAATGGGGGACCTTTGCGTATAAAAGGATGTCATTTAGCCTAATCAACACATGGTCCACTTTCCAAAGAGCAATGAATTTCACCCTTCAGGGAATGGTGGGGAAGTGTATCATCATCTACATGGATGATCTTATGGTATTTTCCAAGAATAGGGATGACCATGTAAGCCATCTATAGGAAATCCTAGACAGGTTCAAGAGATATGGAGTTTCTCTAAAACTTAAGAAACTTATTTTTAGGGTAACTGAAGCAAAACTATTAGGCTATATTATCAACAAATAAGGGATCTCCATGGACCTAGAACATGTCCAATCCATATTTAAGATATAATTTTCTAACAACAAGAAGGATTTGAATTCCTTTGGAAAGATCAACTTTGTGAGAAAGTTCATTTCTAGTGTCACAAAATTCATCAAACCATTAAATGTCATGTTGAAGCAGGATGCAAAGATTGAGTGGATGATGGAAACTAGTAAATCATTCTAGGATATAAAAATAGTGATCACTCAAGCCCTAATCACCTAATTTACTATACCTATTTCATCAATATGTGATAATGATCAACATTTTAATATATGAAATTCACATAATGGGCCTACCATAATCATATCACCCTTAGTTTCTCTTCAAATTATCACCCACAAGGAAATGGTGTAGCTTAATTGACTAATAAGATCTTGATGGATGCCATAAAGAAATCTTCATAGAATAAACCAAGAGAATGGCATCTCTTATTGAATTATGCATTATGAGCAAACCAAACTAGGCATAATTAAGCTTTTAAGGCTTCACCTTTTGTGTTGGTATATGGATGACAAATAGTATTCCCTATCACTCTTAAGCTACCAACTTACCAATTCATGAACTAGTATATGGGTAGAGATGAGAGAATAACTTCCAAAATACTTTAGATAGTCCAATTAGAAGATATAAGAATTGAAGTGCTACATAGCTTTAGTAAATATTGAGATATTGTCAAATGTTGGTTTGACAAAAGGTCCAAGATCAAGGCTTTCAAGATTTTAGACCTAGTGATCCTTTGGGATAAATCACACAAAAAGAAAGGGCATAATGAAAAGTTCACTCCATTTTGGATTGGACCATATTAGGTATCTAAAATCCTAAGAAATAATGCCTTCATGTTAAAAGACATCCAATGTAAGGACCTCACCTTTATTATCAATGGATAGTTTTTGAAGCATTACTTCATGGTTGCTCTAATTGATAATACATCAGAGTGAACTATGAATGGAAATTTAGTTTAGGATTATATTATATTTCATGAATTCTAGATTAGATTTCATGTTTTCTAGATTAGATTTCCTATTTTCTACCCTTTATTTTCATTTAGAATAGTTTTCTAATTTTTGATATCTTAATTTCATGATTTTTAGATTATTTTATTAAAATTCACAAAACTATCTCAAATGATTTATTGAACTAAATCCAAGAGAAAATTTCAAAAGAAAAGGGGATGATACGAAAAGAAAGCATAGTGGGTACTCACAAAAATATATTCTAATAAGTACAAGACCTTTTGGAGTTGAGGTATGTATTATGACTAAATTTTAGTTTTGATTGAGATTGAATAATCCTACTTAAATTTTGGCACTTTCTCTAATATACTCATGCATATTGAATAAAATCTTCCCATTTTCAAAGATACATTGCACTCTCATATGTTAAAACCTGGATAGAAGATGATAAACCTATGTCCAAATATACACTAACAAGGACATGTTGATGAATAAGTTTTCTCACACATCCAACCAAAAATGGTTCCCAACCTTCCTCTATCTTAAAAAACTAATTTATGATTGGTGATTCAAGTAAACACTATCAACGATATGTATGCCTAGCTGGAAATAGATCAAGGCTTAGAGTGGAACCATAGGTATCTCTATTAGGGCTATAGATGCCTAGTTGGTAGCAGAGCAATGCCCAAGATTTATTTTTTCACTGGTTGTAAAGTTAAAGTCAAGGTGAAACTTACAGTACTTATTCATAACTTTGTTAAAATATTCATGCCCAAGGGAAATTAATTTCACAAGATCACACATTTATCCATGGACTATGAAGGTTAGTATATTGCATAGGAAGTAAGATTTTTATTCTATAAGTTGGATTTCCTTATTCTATCTTAATTAAAATTTAAATTAGGTTATAATATGTTTCTAAAATTCTAGGTTCTCAAAATAATTAGGAGTATTTATCCTATGATTCACCATTTTTTGTGCCCTAACACAAACACCCCATTTTGGGAGTTTTAAAAGCAGGGACCCATTGTTTAAAAACCCATACCTAGGAAATAATGAGGTTAAATATCTATGATTAAGGTATCACACATTTACCATAAGGGTTATTTATGCAAAATCAAACATTGCCCGAGTAAAAGTCATAACAATCTAAGATTAAAATGGTATATTAATTCATCTCAAACCTTGGATTATTTATCACTTTTTAATTTAATATGATTTACAGACTAACAAATCTAATTTTTATTATCCTAGTATGTACAGACTGATCATAGGATTAATATTTGAAGATCATCGATTTACTCTAAATTAGTCCCATAATAAAGATTTCACATAGTTATGACATATGTCTCTCTCAAATCATTCATAATTTTGGATGTTTACAAATTATTAAGTCTTTTAATTATTTCAAGTCTCCCAAGATTTGTAAACATGCCATGTGGAATATCCACGCTAAATAAAAACTATGGGGACTTCACTTGTTCATCAGAAAACTTGATAGTTCTATGTTACCTGAGCTTCCAAGCTTCTAAGTTCCTGAGTATCCAAGATTTCTAGATAACTCCACATGTCTCAATCACATAAACTTGATATCACGGGAAGGTTGAATGATTTTTTGGTTTGTAGTCTAATTTCTAGAGCTTTCAAGCTTCTAAGGCCTTGAGTGGATAACACGTAGCATATTTACATTAATTTTTATGGTTGAAAAGTTAAATGGTCTATTAGTTTCCTACCTAATTCTATGAATTTATAAGTCTCTAAGCTTCCTAAGATCACACCACATGTCTTAATCATGTTGAGCGATAACCACATAAAACTCATCATTGAAAGTAATACCATAAGCTTTAATTCTTCCAGTGCTCTATGATCATGCCATGAGGCTCAATCACATTAACTCACCACTAAAAGACCTCCAAAATATGGCAAATAAATCCAAATGTTTGAGTTAATAATAACATGACACTCAGCACTATCTAGGGAAAGAAAATACAAAACATAAGAACAAAGGTATAACTATGTGACAAAGAAACAAATTAACAAATGGTTGATAGTTGTCTCAAAGTAATGATTAGATGTGAATAATTAATGAGAGACTGCCATTTGAAAAAAATGAGCACCTACCAAAGTTGACTGGCATATTCAAATCAAAATAGGCATTAAAAGTGAGAGTTTTTTTTATCAGTATTTAAAGTGCATGAATTATTTTAATACACAATCTTGAAAAAGATATATATAAAATCTGTGAACATTGAATTCACCTTTCTATTAATCTAATCATTAATTATTTGTGTTCTCAAGTTTTCTAAGCATTCAGTAAGGCAAAGATTTCTTCATTCACAAAGTGTTGAATGAACCAGTCTCTAACTTCATAGGAATTATAGTGACTACTCTTTATCAATAGCCTTAACACCAAAATAAGGTAAGAGATTAATCCCATACCCATTTTCATTTGTGAGATAAAAATAATATAATAATATAGAGTTTGAAATGAGTGCTTTTAATATTAAATTCCCACACTACTTGGAACTCTAGGAAGAAGTGAGTAAGTTCAAGCCTATTTTGAGGAGGAAAAACTCTCCCCTAAATCCAAATAATACATTGATGACTTGATCCCCATCAAGGAATAGGCACTCCACTAAGCTATAACCAAACCATAGGTAATGCCATGCATTGACCTCTTAAAGGTTATGTTCATCAATGAGACCACTATGGGTGATATTATTCATGTGAATAAGGTTTAAATCACCTCTACCTACCTCTCAGGGAGGGAATTTGAATGGTATCTTAGGCTCCCTCTACCTAAAACTGCATCAAATTAGTTCTTAGCCAATGTGTCGCTTGAGCATAATAGAATGGAAAGGAAACTAAAGTAATGGTTGGTAAAGGGTCAAATATTAAATCCAAAAATATCAATTTCCACCAATTATATTATCAAGTTTAGACATGGAATTTCCATTACAATGACACTATTGAATAGATTATATGGATCCCTAAGCATTGCATATGTCTAGGTTGAATGGGTACCCCTACAAGACATTCTATTAACCACTAAAAAATTAGTATCCTTGGGGGAGATTATAAACACAAGATTTAAATCACAAATTCTCTACCCTAACTGGAGACCTTAGGATGGGAAATTTTATTTGATGTCTTATCTACTGGATGTAGTCATGGAAATTGTGTACAAGTCCGATGGACAAGAATGGAAACCATGCACAGAGTATATAGGGAATAGGGTATGAGAAGACTTCTCATTCATGTTTATTCATATATACAAAAATGACATCAATAAAATAAGTAATGAGGTATACCATCACATTTACCAAAATATGTAGGGCATAATAATGCCTATATTGTCTAATAATATCACAAAGACACTCACTAAGATGGGTGACTACTAACTCTACCTAAATGTGACTATCATCTGAGTACATGAAATAAAGACTACCCCTTTATTGCTACCTCCCCATGTTCCTAACCAAATTATGGAACAAGAGATAACTTATCAATTTTTTAATATTATTAATGAAGAACTTATCTATAAAAAATTGACCTATTATTTCAAAACACCCTACAGCATTGGTCAACACCAATACATGACTAGGTCACATTTTATATCAGTTGGTAAGCCCAAGACAACCTAGAATTTGTAGTTGGAACCATTTAGGGAATGGGACCCTAATAAAAGGATAAGGGCTTATTTAAATACCATCCTTGAGAAGAATAAGGTTCATGTTTCTTATGGTCATCAAACCTATGACCATAACCATGTTTTCTTGAATGCCTCAGATGACTCCCAGGTATGGATCAAGATGAGGGATAATAAGATATCAATTATATTGGTCCAAAATATAAAATAAAATCTTGAGGTCACAAAGGAAGAATCCAAAAATACATGAAACTAAAAATGGCCTCCATATCCACCTAAAGTCACTCAGTAACTAGACCAACCTCCATCTCTATAAGCTCAAGCCATAAAAAAGGAGGGAGATTAGCCTGGAAGTCATAGGGATTCAAATCCCCATCCAAGAAAGGAAATTTTGAGAGGACTTCCTGGTCCTCATATTCCTTCCATAATTTCTGGTGAACAAGTCCTAAGAATAACTAAAACTATGGAAAAGACAATAGCTACCCCAACTAGCCAAAGGAAGAACAACTTTGTGACGACACTTTTGCCTCCACTTACCATAATTACATATGTTAGTTTACCTAAGCTCTTTTAGTCTTATTTTTAATCAATTCCAACTCCCCCAAGCTCTCCTAAATCACCTAATTCTCTTTAGGTGACCCTAGACTTTACAAATCCTCCACTTCATTAGATACCTCTCCACCTCCTACCAAAATTATTACCATAACCCCTACACCATCTTGTCCACTCTCCACTCCACCTATCTTCACCTACCATAGGGAGCATAAGGATTCTAAAATATTCCCAAGGAATAAATTTGGAAGAGAGGACATCTCTTGGCCTCCCTATTATTGAAGAAGCTATTGAGGAAGAAGAATACGAGACAGAGGATACAAAGGATCTATAAGAAGAGGAGAAACTAGAGAAATTAATATCTCTAGTTCACTACACATCAAAATAAGAAGACCTAGATACAAGAAAATTCTAGCTAGATGATGATGAGGTAGAGCTTGAGAAAATAAAGGCTTTGACTCTGGGCACATAAAAAAAAAGAAACTTTGACTGGGCTTACCTCATAACAAGCACAAAATATCTTTGATGTACTTTCTTTTATTGTTTATTTTGTATGTATTATACAAAGTACAATTTTAAGTTTTTCACTAATATTGCCTTCTATTACATCTTCCACTTCTCAAGTTAATAGTATATATTTTGACATTCTTTTAATAAGGACTTAAAAAATGTCCCATTTTAATAATTTGTTACTTTGTCTATTTTCAATAAACCCCCATCCCCTAGAAGAAATTTGACCTAGCTTGAGCTTATCATGCCCCAATCATAAGCTTTGTCAAAATCAATTATGACTATGGAAATAAAACATAGGTTAATTAAAGTATTGGCTGAGGTTACACCAATAATGAAAGCCTCTCTATGGAAAGTAGTGATCCAGAATCTTTCCCAAATGCCCATATAAATAAGTGATTCAATTCTAGTAATATATATCCTCATAAACACTTCCCTTTCTATGACCTCTCAGTCCTCTACATCCTCAAAAATTACCCAAGGAGAAGGTACATGTGAATTGATAATTTCTCAATGGGTAAAAGATATGCAAAATCTATAGGATCAAAGGTATAATCTAGTTATGGCTAAGCTCCCCACATTTTCTACAATGTCTAATAAATAGAGTGGGACTATACAAAGAGTGAGGAAGAGGGAATTAATAAATACAAGGAAAAAGGTAGAGGTAGAGATTTATAAGAGGGAAATACACCAAATCATTGATGCCTTAAAGAGATGTAAATAAATGAACATCATACAGGCTCCTTAGGAAGTAATAGTTGAGGTACAAAGTGTAGTTCCAAAGTTGTATGATATCTTGTTTAACATTAGAATATCTAGGGCATATAGTAAATCCATTGAGAATAGATAGTCATAGTATGGAACAAGATGAATAACAAGGAAATAAGGTTGAACTTCTTAGTCTAGCGTTCCAAAATAAGTGCCTTTGATCAGCTAAAGTTGATGATCAACATAGATGCTTCTTGGTACCCAAACTATGTTATTTCCAAAAAGATGCCTCTATAAATTGGCATATATCATTGAAGAAGTTTTTGGGTTTTTTTTTAAGTCATTAAAGTGAATAATTACTAATTTTTTTTGATGTGATGGTAACTAGGGTGATCACCCAGGTAGGGGAGCTAGTGAATCAACCCAATTTTGACAACCTACTCCACTTAGTTGCATAAGTGTTCAAATAAGAAGTGGAAGGTGTAGTAAATAAGACAAAATAAGAAGTAATATAATTGGTTAGTTTTTTAAATATAGGGCCATAAGAGATGAATCCTTAGTATCTAAGTTTAAAAGCTCAGGGGTAGAGCAAGATAGATTAATGGTAGAAGCTGTCAAGATTTTAAATTCTTCACTTTTGAATTTTGAGGCCATTGATAAATATTTTGATAATACATATGAATTGGGTGAATAATTTAAGGTAAAGGAGGTATATTCTAAAGCCACAACATATTTAATTGGAAGTTAGTACTCCCAATCTCACAAAACTCTAAGTCTACACCACAGTTGTAACTACAGTATCCTCATCATCTAATTCAAGTAGCATGGCATTGGTATTCTAATTTTAGAAAAAATATGTATTTTCATGATTATTATCAAAGTGGGACTTTGGTTACCCATATATTAGTGTACATGCATAATTTGTTTTAGGTGGAAAGTTTATTTTTGATTGTTATCATTGTAACATGCATTCTTGCATGAATTCTAAACTTAAGGTTCTATTTTTAAACTTATAAAATTAGGTGAAGCTTGAAGAGATGAGGTCTTCCCCATCCCAAAATTATATATAAATCTAACCTTCCAGCATAAAGGGAGGAGAATTTTGGCTCTTCAAATTAATAAGAAATTCAAATAAGTTCTTCTTGACTTGATCTTGATGTTGAAATTTCTATTATTATCCAATTATGTGGATTGCTTGGATGTTCGATCATTATGATATATTAGTACTTAAAATTGTGTATGAGGCATTTATTTTTTAATACAATATTTTAATTTTACAAATATATGATTTGATAATCTCTTGCATGCTTATCATAATCCTCTTGTAGATGTTCAATATCAATCTAGAAATTAGGTAACCTTTAATTTATGCATGTTTGAGTATACTATGTTTTGTTCCCTTTGAATATTTAATTTTATTTGATTACTTTATGTGCCAAAACAACTTGAAACAAGTATTGGTCTAGATACCCTATCCTACTTGAGCTCAAATATTATTCTTGAAAGGCTTTATCCTTGAAATTTTCCATAGACCTTCCCTTTTTACCTTACTTTCCCCTCTTTTTGTATTTTTTTTGTAGTCCTACCCACCTTAGTTATAAATCATCATCTTTCCACCCACTCCAAGTATACTTAGGTTCACCCATAGCCAAATCACCCATGGTAAACAATCTATGTCGCTCAACCACTATTCCACCAATAGGTTGTTATAAAATCAAATATCCTACAACTCATGTCTTGGAGTGGTTTTATTCACCAATCCTAAAACATTAGAGGCAACCTCATAAGGAAATATGAGGGTTTGTATAAAACCCACATCAACAGTTGAATAATATAGTAATCAATCAGATCTTCATCATTTTTAATCAACCAACTAAGTCGACTTGGTCAACCTGGTTGTATTTTTCAAGTTCACTCTAAACAAGATTCATATTTCCATTATTGGTAATTTATTCAATTTATCATTTTTTTCTTTTAGTAAAATTATTCATAATTTTAATTTCTAGACTATCTTTACCAATTTTTTAGTTCTATGAAAGTATATCACATAGTCAACTAAGTCAACATGGCTGACTTGATTATATGTATGTCTACTCTGCCAAACAAACTAAGTTGACATGGTTGACTATGTTTGATTTTGACATATTTTCACATCATACTAGATCAGCCCATTTGACTATGTTATGTTTTATTTGATAACTAGATCAACCTTGTTGATCTTGTTTTGTGTCTTTAACTTTCAACATAAGCAACGTAATTCACTTTCCTCTTGTTAATCAATCTCACATTTTACTTTGAAAATAGTTGGCTTCCTATTTATTTACTTTATAAAATTGCAAATTTGTTCTCAACACTTGATTTTATCCTTTATTTTCACTTTGTAATTTAGTTTTCACATACGTCATGGTATTTTATAAATACCTAAAATTTCCATTTGAATCAAACCTTAAGAATCCAGCCATTTATTTGATCTTATGGTGCATCGATTAGTGGTTAGCATCAAAAAGTTACTTTTAGCTTGCCTTTCAGACTATATTTAGTGGGCTATGGGGATGACACTTCCTCCATTTACCACTCTAAAACATTGGGTCATCATTATCCAATAAATATGTAAGCTTCTTTAGAAGCCTACAAATCAATCAAAACCTTTTAATATAGCTTCTTGATCTTATTTTTAAATAATTAGTTAACACTATTAGTTACAAAATCATTTTTTTGTGTTACTATTATTTATTGTTTCATAGATTGTATTGACTAGAATTAATATATTTGGGTTGTGTACTATATATTTTAGTATTCTTTCTACTTTATTTATATCTTAAATCCTACTTAGTTTAAATTACTGTTAGATTTTTTTCAAATGTAACTAAGTTAACCAACATGACTTAGTATCATTCTATATTTTATTTCCTATATAACTAAGTCAACCAAATCAGCATATTAAGTTGTGAAAACTCTATATTTTTCAACCTATATAAATAAGTTGACCAAATCAACTTAGTAGGTTGTCTAAAATTGTATTTTCTAGCTTGTATAACTAAGTCAACCAGCTCAACTTAGTTAGTTGTATAAACTCTATATTTTCTAGAATATATAAATAAGTTGACTAAGTCAACTTTAGTAGGTTGTATAACTTAGTAGGCTATCCAACCTCTATTTATTTTCTACCTTTATAACTCAGTCAACCAACTTGACTAAGTAGGTTTATAGACTATTAGTTTTTCTTGCCTACCTAATTAATTTAACCAGCTTGACTTAGTAAACATTATGCACATTATTATTTTTATAGATTTTCAACTAATTTGACTGGTTTGATTTAGTAATCCTTTAGCACTATTATATTATCCACCTAACTAGGTCGACCAACTTAACTTAATAGAATTTTAGTACTTTTTTATAATTCTCTAGATTGCATTAGACCAACCTGATCGACCTTGTAGGTATTGTCAAATCTAGTCTAATTTTTCAACTCTTTTTTTAGATATATCTACTGAAGTATATCAAACTGGTTAACCCTATAGAAACTAGCCATTTTAGTCCAATTTTTATCTACTTTTATATATCTTTATATAACACACTAGATCAACCTAATCGACCCGATAGGTCATGGCCAATATAGTTTAATTTATCAATTCTTATGAAAAAAATTAGATCGACCTACCCAATCCCATTATTCTTGGTTGACTTAGTCTATTTTATTATCTTTTTTCCTTTCTTGGCCTTCTATCTTGTTGTTTTTATTTCCACTTTGATTAGCATCATGAAATCATCCATTAGGGTCTAGCTTGATAGCCTCAACCCATTTTGAGTGTACATAGGTGCTTCTTTCCTTCCTACCTTAGCCACCGAAGAGGATATCCTCTCATGTCATAATTATTCTCATCCCTCATCTAGGTCAATGGAATGCAACATGGTCCACATCACTAAAAATGATGATCTAGATGATCCCAACCGAATAGTAATATTTATAAACTTACTTACTTTACAATTGGAGTAATTGATACTAACATAGGTAATCCTCTTGTAGGAAACAGTCCCATCACTAATATTGAGATCACCCCTCCCACCAACACCAAAATTTAACTTTCTACCACTCTTAATCAAAATAAACCTATAGTTATAAATCAAATTCTTTATTAAATGGTTCAACAAATGAATGCTATGTAAAAAAACTAACAATACACAAATGTTTAAAATGTAAAACCATATATATCTCTAGAATGGATTGATTCATGTCAAAAATCATTTAAAAACATGATGATCACTATTGGATTATCCCACTCTTTGACCTTCTTCCAATGATCAACCTCTCATCTTGTAAACTTTCTCTACCCCCATATCAAATGTAGAGATGTTGGCCCAACAAGATGAAACAACCTGTGAATATGCCATATATTATATCAATCATGCTCTCATATACTATTAGACTCATTTTACCAAATTTAAACATGATTTTCTCATTATTTATTTCATAGCTAAAAAACTCTACCATTACATGCTTTATCAAATAATTTATGTCATCATCCATCTTGATCCTCTTTGTCATTTATTCTCAAAAGCTTTCATAATTATTGATAGAATTGGAAAATTGATGGTTCTTTTGATGGAATTTGACTTGTGAATCATTATGTAAAAATTAGTTAAATTCCAAGTCATTGTTGATCAACTTGCTACCACTCCTATACTATCCATTGATCATCTTAAAGATACTCTTTTTGATGAATAAATTTTATACATTGAAGGTAGTGTAGATAGCCTGTTTAGCCACAACTCTGTCTAAATAAGACTTTAGATTGATTTCTACCAACCAATGCAAATTAAGCCTAAAAGTCATTGGATGTACTAATTTCATTTATACATCATATGTTAGTACCTAGAATCATGTCAAGGCATCCATATTTGTGGTATTATCATGTGCATAATAGTAACCTCCCATGGATTCATCTCTAGTCAAATTGTGACCTAGTAAATTGACAAATTGGCTTTTTGACCCATTAAGTGGGACACTTAACCAATTCTTAAAATGTCAAAACCCTAAGTAGAATTACTTAACTAAGCAAATCCAATTAACTGCTTAAGTGAAAATTCCATGTTTAATTAGTGAATATTAATTTTCTAAAAAAGGAAATTTTAATAAAAATGAGATCATGATGATGTCATCATCTTCAAAGTTAAGGAATTGAAAATATCTTCATAAAAGCCTTAAATTCAAAAATGGAGAACCATGCTTAATAAGTGGGATCTATATCCCAAATATTAATTGTTTGACCCCTCCCTAACTTAACCATGGTTAAATGTAACCTAAATACACTTGATTTAGGGCTAGTTTAAAAACCTATAAATACAACTTTTATTTCCATTATTCCAACAAACTCTCAAGTCAAATTATAGAGAGACAAGAAGTTTTTTTATGCAAATAAGTAATGCCAAATTGTCTCTAAAAAGATTCATTTTTTTACCACATGACAATCCAATCCAAGCCAAGCCAAGCCACAAGTGGAAAAGGAGAGGTGATACCCGTAAAGCAAATACATTTACAAAGGACTCCATTGGACATAAAATCTTAGCATGAACACTCTTATATGCCAATGAATAATCACTATTTGACAAGGAAGGTAAAGTTAGTTTGTTTTATTTATCTTCTAGTTGTATTTGTGCTAGTTACGTTATTGTTCACCCAAGTACTTGTCAAGTAAATTATTATTTTTATTGAGTTATTTGATTTGGGGTTTGTAATTCCACTAACGAGAGAAGATTCATGATCTCTTTCATAATCCTATGTTACATAATACCACACCTGGTAGGATCACAGACCCCACATACACTAAGGGAGTGATATTAGACCTTTAAAATCTAATAAAATTCATTTAAAACCTTAGTTTTTATATTTTTTTGCCTTGAAAACCCATGTTTTTATTTGATTACTACTCGGTGATTTTGTGCCTACTAATTGATGACTTCACCAGTTTTCCTGTGTTCTATTTTTAACTATGTTTTTTTTGAAATGGTGACTTTGCCACTAAATTTCGATGACTTCAATAGAAATTACAACTTTGAAATTATGTTTTAGCAACTTTTCCCTATGACATACCTTTCTATAAATAGTAATTTAATCTAGAAGAAATGACTTCATCTATTGAGAATGGTGACTTTTTTAGGTAACCACCCTCTATTTTTACATGTTTTAATAAGGAAAATAATGAATTTGACTATTATAATTAATGAATTTTCACTTGCTAAATGGTGAATTTTCCAAAACTATGTTTTATTTGTGCTAGTTTTACAGGTAATTGGAAACTTCATCTCTATTATAAAAGATAAATTCACCCTATGTCAAAAATCCAATAGCTCCAAAAGTGAAAGTTATTTTTTACTAAACATTTTTAAAAAACACAATTGAGTCCCCTAACATTTTATAAATACAAATGAATAGTAATCGCTACTAGTTAGGATGTGCATCTCCGTATTAGTAGATAGTCCAAATTCATAACTATCTTCTATGCTAGCTTACTATTAATTTGTGAGTACATATTTATTACATGAGCTCCTTTTTACAATTTTCTCGAACATGTTAAATTATTTTTGATTTATTATTTTTATAGCCTACCCTATTGGGGAAAATTTGATTTTATCATGCTCAATCCATCCTACCAGGGTAAACCACTATGATAATTATTATAACTACCTTTGGACAAATCATTATTTTTTGACCTAAATTCCCTACTAGGGAATTTTTATTAAACTAATAATTATAACCTCCTATGGGAAAATCATTATTCCTCTCCATCCACTCTACTATGGCAAATCATTATGAAACTAATTATAATTATCTTTGGGAAAATTAATATTTCCATGCCTATTACTAGTAGATCATGTCATTTTTCCTCTTTTTGAGGGCCCATTCAATGACACTATTTACCACCTCATCCTTTGAGGGGGCATCTAGGGTTCATCCATCACCCTCTAGGGCATTAACATATTTTTTCATTCTTTGAAAATATGTTACTATTCCTATGTCTTGAAACACCTTCTAAAATAAGAGTAAAATATAGACACCCCTTTTTGGCCACAACCATGATCCAATCGGACTTTAGATTAATTTCTACCAAAAAATACAAATTAATCCTAGAAGTCACTAGATGTCCCAACTTCATCTACATATTAGATATTAGTTCCTAGAATCATGTTAAGGCATCCCTATTTGGGGTATTATCCTATACACAATAGTAACCTCCCATGGATTCATCTCTAGTTAAATTGCAACCTAGAAAATTAACAAATTGGCCTTTTAACCCATTAAACAAGGCACTTAACCATTTCCTAAAATTGCAAAACCCTAAGCATAATTAATTATCTAATCAAATTCAATTAACTACTTAAGTGAAAATTCCATGTTCAATTAGTGAATATCAATTTTCTAAAAAATGAAATTTCACTAAAAATGAGGTCATGATGATGTCATCATCCTCAAAGTCAAGGAATTGGAAGTATCTTCGTAAAAGCCTTAAATTCATAAATGGATATCAAAGCTTAATAAATGATATCTCTATCCCAAATATTAATTAATTTTCCCCTCCCTAACCTAATCATGGTTAAATACAACCTAACTACACTTGACTTAGGTTTAGTTTGAGAACCTATAAATACAAGTGACATTGTCATTGTTTCAACAAGATCTCAAGCCAAACTTATAATGTTAAATTGTTGAGAGACAGTAAAATTTTTTGTGCAAAGAATTAATGCCAAATTATCTTTATAAAGATTCATGTTGTCATCACATGCCAAGTCAATCCAATCCAAGCCACAAGTGGACAAGGAGAGATGTTTCCCAAAAAATAAGCGCATTGACAAAGGACTCCATTAGAGGCAAAAGCCAAGCATGAGCACTATTATATTCCAATGAACAAGAACCATTTGACAAAGAAGGTAAAGTTAGTTTATTTTATTTATCTTATAGTTTTATTTGTGTTATTTGCATTATTGCTCACCCAAGTACTTAGGCATGGTAGTTATTATTTCCATTGAGTTGTTTGATTTTGGGTTTGTAATTACACTAACAAGAGAAGGCTGACAATCTCTTTCATAATAATATATTACATAATGGCATGTCTAGTGGGACCATGTATCCCATAGGTACTAAGGGAGTGGTGTTGAAAATTTGAAATCCAAGAAAATCTCACTTAAAAAACCTTATTTTTTATATTTTTTACTTGAAAATCCATGTTTTTATTTGACTATTAATTTATGACTTCACACCTTCTAATCATCAACTTTGTCAAGTTTACTATGTTCTATTTCTTATTGTGATTTTCAAGAAATAATGAATTTACCACTATATTTTAGTGACTTTGATAGAAATGGTGACTTTAACATTGTGTTTTAGGAACTTCACCCTATGGTATACCTTTCTAGAAATAGTGATTCCATCCAAAGGAAATAAGAACTCCATCCCCTAAAAATAGTGACTTTATCAGGTAACCATCATCTATGTTTGTATGATTTACTAATTAAAATAGTAACTTTGACTAATATAATCAGTGACTTTGCACCTTCTAAATGATGACTTTACCAAAACTGTGTTTTATTTGTGATAATTTTTTAAGAAATTGGTGACTTCACCCTATTCTGTAAATGATGACTTTATCTTATGTCAAAAACATGAGATCTCCAAATGTGAAAGATTTTTTTTAGTAACCATTTTAAATAAACACAAGTGAATCCCCTAACACTTTTTGCAATAAACTAGGTCAAAAATAAAAAGTTGTAATCACTTTAAAAGTCATTCATACTTGTCTTTTTGGTGCTTAAAAATCACTTGCAAAATAACTTTACTTTTTATTTTTCAAAGTTATAAGTTCAAACACAAAGGGCCAAACTTCACTTCAAATTTTGTTAAGTGCTTAAAAATAACAAAAACATTAGATTTAGTGCTCCTAAGAGATTTTGATTTTTTCTTTCCTTTTTACAAAATTACTTAGTTTATTCTCTTAAATTTGTTATTTTTTAGAAAAACTTCATATGTATTCTCTCCCTCATCCCATTTAGGGAACTTGGGTGATCAAAATTGAATCATTTTTGCTTGTTTTGTTGAGTTTTAGAAGTGAAAAAAAGTCATGTATGCTCTCCCCAAGCTCTGAGTGACTTGGGTGACTTGGAAATGACCCTAAAGTTCTTCTATTTTTATTTTTTATTTTTTTTGCATTAGTTTATGAACATGAGTTCATAACCTCCTCATGATTTATTTAGGACTTTGACCTAGGGTTTCTTCTCTCATTACTATTTCAACCCCACTCTCTACTGGGGTATATGAATTGGGCATATTATTGGATAGGATAGTGGTGAGTAGTTAGCTAACCATCCCAATGGGTTCCTGGGCCATGTGGTAGCTAGACATTAGAATTCACTAATAAGTACACAAATGAATTTATTATGAAAAGGACTAGACCAATGCATAAAAATATAGGTAGTTTAAACTCATTTGATGTGATTTATTACCTCATGTTAGACACACATATGGACCATCTTTAATGCATCAAATTTTTTGATTTAGCCCAACCCTACTTGTTTCAGAATATCTATCCAAATGCCAATTTTATTTGACACTCTAAGTTATTTCCATGTATCAATGCTCGAGAGATAGAGGGGGGATTAAAAACTCTACCTAAATATGCTTTTAATTTTTTGGATTAATAATTAATTCTTTTTCAACATTGGTATATCAGTGGAAACTTTGGTGGAGACTATGTAACCTTATCAATTTTAGGGTAGGACGTACACTTAGGTGCTTTTCTTATTATTTTATTTGCATTTATTTTAGGGTCTACAATTGATTTTTGTGTCAAACCATGTCTAAAATTAGTTAAAACTTCAAAATCAAAACACATGTTACTACCACCATTTTGATTTAATAAGTGTTACATTATCACAATCATTCAAAACATTTGCCTTTGGTTGACATTTTCAAAACCACTCTTATACACTTATTCAAAGAGATGTTATTATGTTGCCTGATTTATCTCAAGACATTTACTTTTATTCAAAACTAAGTCCAAAACCATTTGTGTATATTTATTCCAAAAAGTGTCATTATGTTTCCCATTTGAGTCTAGGCCATTATTCATTTGACAATTTGAGTCTTTTATATCAAGATCAAAATTCATATTTTGAAGTTTAGATCCAAAATAGATTGGTCTACGTCGAATTCTTGCCTAATTTGGGCTTGGGTGTTCACCTCTTACATTTTGATTGTGTAACTTGGATCAATTTCTCACTTGATTTAAATACCTTTGCCTAGATCTAGGGGTGGTTTTATTTCACATGTCTTGAACTAATTTACTATCTCAAACTAAAGTCAAAACTCATTCTTCAAGTATATCTCTAAGCACAACTAATTTATATTTAAGCCTTCCTTATCACTTGGGCTTGAATGTTTACTCATTGCTTTTAATTTGCTACTTGATATTGACTTTCCCAATTAGTTTAAGACACGTGCTTGAAGTAAGTTCTTTGTGCTAAGGTCAAGTTTGTCTTAATTTCATATGTTGATATTAATCTATATTTTTAGATCAAGTGTTCTAATACCTTAGATCTAGATTGATTTCATGATTTTACCTCAACCATTTCTTTTCCAAGTCTAGTTTTGTGACATTGGCTAAAGACCTAGCATTGTTTTCATACTTTAGGACTAGTTTGTTCCTTTCCAAGTCTAGATTTATGATGTTAGCCAAATACCTAACATTATTTTCATGATTTAGACCTAGTTAATTCCCTTATAAGTCTAACTTTGTGAAATTTTCTAAAGACCTAACACCTTTTGTTTCATTGTTAGACCTAGATTAAGTTTGTTTGAATCACCTTGCCAGAGACCAATTTCACGTTTTCCTTCTAATTTTCCTAACATAGATGTTTCATTTTAGGCTTTTTTCTCAAAAATCTAAAGGTTATTTTCCAAAACCATGTTCATGATTAATATTTAGACCTATTTTAAAGAGTTATCTGTGGTTTAGTGATAGTTTTTAGATCATTTTTTTATCTTCCCAAAGTTGTTCTTTTTAAACCATGTTTTGAGAATTTATGATAATTAGACTTTTTTCTTAGAGAGATGTTAGTTGTAGATTAAAATATGCCTCATTTTACACATAGTGGAACCATGTATAATCCTATTTATGAGAACATAGTTAAAAATTACCCCTTCATTCAAGAGTAATATGGTGATGATGTAGTTTGTGAGAGAGATCCATATCCCTCTTATGCTACTCAATATACAAAATAAGGACAAGACCCACTATCATAATACCTAGCTAATACACCTCTTTATCTGGGGAAAGAGCAATAAAAAAAGTCCCAATACCTTGATAATGTGTCACCCATCATCAAATAGGTCCAACAACAGTAGCCCTACTATGTATCCATGCCAACAAGTTATGACCTATACTTTTTTTATCATCATTTACTTGAAAATAGTGATGATATTTTAGGTAGGGCCATAGAGGTAGGATCAAAATTTTCAATAGAATTTCCATATGAAAATATACCTAGGTTAGTTAGAGTGCCTAGAAATGCACCTCACATCAGATTAATTAAACAAACTCAAATTTGGCACTCGTGCCAATACCTAAACAATATATTAATGTGATTTCAAAAGGAAAGGGTCCAATCACTAAAAAAATCAAAAGTGTAGTAGTCATATCAGACCTATCTTAATTTAGTTATAATTTTAATTTTATGTTTGTTTCAAACACCCCACTATAGAGTTAGTTCCTCCAATATGGGTGTAAATTGATTCTCAACCTGTACTAGTCTAAACATAGACCCATTTATCCAAAATAAGTTTTTTGGTGACATGTTCAATGTATCAACCATTGAGTAAGTGACTATGGCTTTTACCCAAGACCATTTACAAAACATGGTGGATAACACGTAAGTATAACTTGATATGAACTAAGGTGGGTAGAGTACACCAAAAAATAATTCACAATTATAGGTGCCTCTTACCAATACCATGAATAGTTCACAACAATAGGGGAAAGCATGGCTAATTACCAACCACAATAGGCCATTACCACACCTCAATTATCAGCTTCCTCAAACACGCAGTAGGGGGAAAGTAGCCAAACACAAACCAACACTCTACCCCACCAAGTGGTGAACACTACCCTACCTCAATAGGTGGAGAATAATATTACACAAAAATGGATATAAAATAATTTGACACCATAAAAAATGGTGATTTCATCACATATTTTATTTTTATAGGGTTAATTTACACCCTTAGAGAGGGTTGGTCAATCTCTCTCTAACTAAGTTATAATATTGGGACAACCCCCATCATGGGTTTCCTATGATGGGGTTGAGCCTTTAGAGAAGGATAGATTCCTCTTGATGTTCACCTAAAACTAATGTTAAACTAATTATTTTCAAGGAAAATGGGTTAGAAATAAGATAAGGGCTCCTAAGAAGGCTAAAAGGGTGATGCACCAAAGTTAAATGGTCACTCATATAAACTTGAACACACACTAGATTAGCAAAAGATAACCATGAATTACTCAATCTCAAAATCTCACTGATTGCATAAATATTTCATGGAAGAGGTTCCAAAAATAAACACTAATCTAGACCTACAAGTTAGCTTTAAAACACCTTCAAAAGGCAAGCAAAAGGACAACAAACTAGGACGAGTCTCCTTCAAAAATTTACCATACACAAGCATGCTAAACATTGATTAAAGATAAGAAACAGGCAAAGAGTTGATCCTATTACTTTAAAAGTTATTTCTTATAATATTTTGATAGGGTTTAACCTTATCAAATGAGCACACTTTTGCAAGAGTCTCGATGAGTATCCTTATCTCATAAAAGAAAATGCTAAATTCTAAAAGCTGAGAACCCCTTCAATGGGAATGAGACCAAGATATATAGGAGAAGAGAGAGAGGAAGAAAGTATGTGAGAACATGCTATCTCCAAAAGAATATTTTTTCATAGGTCATTAAATAAACTTGAGATGCCACCTTTTTCTCCTTAGCCAATGAAAACCTTGTCACCATTTTGTTCAAATAGGACATTACCTGTGGCTTATTGAGTGAGAAAGTCTCCAAAGGTTCTATGGATGCATTTAATGCTCCTAGATGTAGTTCCCAATACTAGACCCTTTTCTATTGACCCTTCACATCATCTCTTGCTTGAAGACAAAACCTCATGCTCATGGCTCTATGCATTTAGGTGGCTACTTGTTGAGACTATGACCATGTTGAAGGATGAAGACCTTTTGCATTAATCACCTATCTACTTCACTTTCATATCTAGATCATAGGTATCATCTATACATGGAAAACTAATCTAAAGACATTGGTTTTCCTATACTTGTCTATATTAAAAAATACCTATAGACCATATAGCACCTTCTGGACTCTAATTTATTTTTGTAAGAGCCAAGAATTCATTATACATGGATCCTTCTTTAACTCAATAAACCAATCTCAAGAATGAACCCTATAAGCTATAGATTATCAAACTAGAGACTAATATTAGCTCCAATGGCAGTCGCTTTGGCTCTTTATATCATGCTGCATTAGTTAGGCCACTTTGTGGCATTTGAAATAGCTCTAATGTCATTTGGAAAATCTTGTAAAACCCTATGTTCATGGTCAAAAATAGCTTCCCAACCTCCATCAAGAATCATAGGCCCATCTTTAATCCAATTGGTTATCAAAATTTGACTCAGCTCACTAACATGCTGACTCAACTTGTTCCATCAATTTAAATATATATGAATGCCCATGGGTCATTGATCTTCTTCCTGTTAAACATATCCTTGACACTTATTATGCACACATTTTCCCTTGAGATTCATTAACTCTTTGACCACCACTCACCATTAGATCTGAATGCTTGATCAAATGCCAGTTATTAATTTATTGGGACCCATTATTTGAAATCTAATGGCTAGTTCTTGATCTTAAAATTGACATCCTCACTCTTGTCAAATGACTTTTGAATGACTATCATTGATGTTTATGAGACTATAAAATTTAAGCTTAAAATGAATTGTTTTTTTTAGGTTAAAATTGATGTTAGCATGAACATCTCATTACATAGGTCCAAATTTTAAAGCTTCCAACTTGAGCTATAAGGCTTGAAAGGATCTAAATTTTTTTGAGGATGATCTTGACATGTAAATATATAATTTCACTTGATCTGATGGTCATGTAAGATCCCTTGAGTAATATATTAAAGTCACAAGTTGACTGGTCTATTTGATCTTGCATGATGTCTTCGTGATAGTTGAGCTCATTTGGTTAATTTAGTGAAACTAACAGAGAAGCCAAATTTGCACATGCATAACTCCATTTACAATTTGATAGAGGACCTAAGACTTAGTACGTATAAACTAGGGACCAAGATAAATAAAATAATGTGACCAATTTTCCTTAACTCATCCACACGTGTGAGATATAACATCAATAAATTACCTACTCAAAATTTAGACTCAGGATGCCTAAATGAACATAATGAAGAATCAAATGGATTCCTTGCATTTCCATACTTAACCCAAAAACTTTTGACATCCAATAGGGTCTCTTTGCAACTATAGACCTACCCCTTAGAAATTAGCAAGATACACTCTTAAGTAAGATCAAAGTGTTCTCAAAATCTCTAAACTTTTTAATATCCATTTGGTTCATTAATTCATCGAGAAATCTTATCCAGGCCTTTCTCCATACTTGATCCTCAAGAAACTACACTACATTTAGGCAAGTTTGGTATGTGGCCTAAAAATGGCCAACATCTTTGGTGACTCATAGGGAAGCATGCCTGCTATGCTTTGAAAACTTAGACCATTTATTTTATCTAATTCATTGGACATGGAGTCATTAGCTTCTATAACTAAGCTAAACCTCTCCTAAAATAACAAGGATCAAAATAAGCAAAACACAACAAAATGCTCAAGGCACTTTGGAAAAGGAAAAAATAGAACAAAAAATAAAAATACATAAGGCACATAGAAGAAATCATAAAAACTACTCTAATATGTATAATATATTACAATGGATGCAATGCCATTCAATAACAAGGCTTTAAATTAATACCATTGACTGGGATGGGAAATACCTCTCCATCCAGTTGGGCAAGCTAAAAATCATTATGTTCTTTCAATCCACAAACCAAATAGGGACCACTCCACTTACTATCAAACTTGGTATGGTTTCCTGATTTGGCCTTATTTTAATCCCATTTGAGGACTAGGTCCCCTTATTGAATCTCTCTTATCAAAGGCCTTTTTTACTTGAGCTTGATGTTTTTCCAAAGTTTTCATAGAAAGGTTTTTGGTCTCTTCCAACTCCATGAGTTCTATCATTCTCAAATTATGGGCTTATCCTCCATCAACTCAAGATTATGGGCTAATTCCAACATAGGTAGCTTAAGGGAGATAGGTAATTTGGATTCCCTTCTATACACAAAAACATATGGAGAATTACCAATAGCAGTTTTAGGATTCACCCTATCAACCCACAAGGATGTATTTAGCCTGGTGTCCCATGTTCTCTGATTCTCTTCTATGGTCCTCTTGATGATCCTCAATAAATTCTTGTTTTTGGACTTTTCTAGTCTATTTCCTTGAGGATAGTAGGTGGAAGAGGTGCTAAGGTAGATACCTAGCTTTAGATCCCACTCACTTATTTTCATACCAAGGAATGTCAATCCATTATCAAAAATTATGGTGGCTCAGATGGCAAACTTGGTTACAAGGTTGTCATAGAAATCCAAGATTGTACCTTCACTAGCCTCCTTTAAAGAAATGGTTGCATTAGTGAGAAATTCATTCACCTTGCATGGTGGTTGATCTACAACATTGATCTTTAATAGTCCTTCTTTAAGGATGTCTACCTATTTAGACATAAAGAGCATATCCCATGTGGGCACACTCACATTTGACTTCTTCATTTGTTCAACAATGTTGATGAGTGAACCACCAACCTTTGTTTGTCTTTTGGGAGCCACCACTATTGTTTGTTTAATTTGTGATCATTGGGACACAAAAATATTCTCTTGGTTCTAACTTTTGGGAGGCACTAAAACCTTTAGAGTGACAATAGGTTCACTTGGATTTATTAGTGAAGGAGTAATGGTAGGAATGTATTTGATTATTTCTTGATTACCATCCATGTTCCTTATTTTAAATCTTGTGTTTTTTGCCACTAAAATATAGGCTTGGCTAGAATTAGCATGTTGGTTAGATGTGCAACACTCTTCTTGTTCATAGTTTATCATTGTATCATCTAGCTAATTTGGTCCTTGATCAAACCCTTGACCTTTTGGAGTCTCCTCTATCTTGGTCATCATAGGTAATTCTACATTTTGGTTCATGAGAGCTTGGTTGTATCTAAAATTAGTAGTTTGATGCCATTGATCATTGAAGGCCTAGGTAAGGTTAATTTTTGGGACCATATGTTGACCAAAGGATTGATTCCAAGGCATGGTACCTTTTACTTCCTTAGCCAAATTATTTTTAACTAGTACCAAGGTGTTGGAAGTGTTATCAAGATTAGGATTATAGTTATTTTGCCTATTATAGCCATGTTTTAATATTTCTTTGTTTTGGCCTTGGCCCTAGCTTTGGAAGCTCCCTTTATATGGTGTCTTATTTTTTTGAAAGGCTTGTTGCTAAGGCTGATATGAAATTTGATAAGGCTTATTGAAATCTTGTTGCCTTTTGACATTTACTAGCTCATTCCCTAAAGAATAAAACATGCTTTTGATCTCTTAAATGTTATTTTTCTCTAGTGAATCATTAGATCCATTAGTAGAAGATTTCTCTTATTTTGGTACAGGAATTGCAACAATCATTGGTGTAGGAAGAATGACATCGAATAGAGAGATAAAAATAAGAGGTGGTATGATTTTAGGAAATAAGGGCATTGGTGGTCTAGATGTAAGCTTTCCATCTTGAACCAAATAATTTTCTACTTTGATGGCCACCTCATAAGCATCTAGAAGTACATTTCCTCCCATAGATTAGATCATTACTACTATATCACTATTCAAAGCCTTTAGATAATATATGAAAGTAAAGTTAGGGGTTGGTGTAACTATGATTGGGATTCTATCCCAAGTTTTTTGGAAATTTGTATTGAAATCTTGCATGACTTCATGAAGATCTCTTCTAATGGTAGTTAGTTATTCTGCAAGTGACAAATGGTCACTTTTGTCCTCAAATATTTTACACAAGGCTTCCCCTAATTCATCCCATGTTTGAATGGAGTTAGTAACAAGGCCTCTATACTAATCTAGGGCCTTTCCTTTGAAATAAGTAGCTAACATCCTAATAGTTATATTCTCCTCAATGACATATGGATATTGTAAAATTTGGCTATGTCCATGAGGTGCTCAGAGGGTGTTATATCTTAGTTTCTAGTGTAATAGGGAACACTTTTAAGGGATGAAAATAGGATAGGATCATAGTGAGCAAGGGATAGAGGAATTTGGCCATTAAAATCTACAAGAACTCTAAGGGCTATCATGACTATGCAAGGGGGAATAAAGGGCTTCTTGTATGGGTAGGCCTTGGAAAAGACCTCTTTAATCTGACCTTGTTGTCACTTTTGGAATGAGATGAAGCTACTAATCTACATCAGAGTGTTGATTCTTCCCTTTAAATTCACCAAATTCTTGTTGTTTAGGAGCTTAAACTACTTTAAATTTGATCAAACCAATATCAACTTTGATCAATCTTCCTTTTAAAATAAGTGGGTCCCACTAGGTATACTAAAAACTATTATAGGCTTAATTTTCACCCTTGGAGAGGGTTTTTTAGAATCTCTTCAACTAAGCTATAATATTGGGATAACCCTAGGCTTTGGGTATCCTATGATTGGGTTTAACCTCTAGAGAAGGTTGACTTCCTCTTTATGCTAACCTAAAACTAATGTTAAACTAATGTGTTACAAGGAAAAGGGGTTAAAAAGAAGATAAGGGCTCATAAGAAGGCTAAAAGGGTGATGAAGCAGAGTTAAATGGTCAGTCATATAAGCTTGAATACACACTAGATTAGAACAATACAACTATAACTTACTCAATCTCACAATCTCACAAATTACATAAATATTTCATGGAAGAGGTTCCAAACAAAACACAAATCTAGACCTGTAAGTTAGCTTGAAAACACCTTCAAAAGGCAAGCAAAAGGATAGGAAATTAGAAAGAGTCTTTTCACAAATTTAACATACACAAGCATTTTAAACACTAATTAAGATAAGATATAGGTAAATATTTTATCCTATTAATTTAAAAGGTAGTTATTACAATATTTTGATAGGGTTTAACCTTATCAAATGAGCACACTTCTGAAAGAGTCTTGATGAGTGTCCTTGTCTTAGAAAAGAAAATGATAAATTATAAAAGCTAAGAACCCCTTCAATGGGAATGAGACTAGGATATATAGGAGAAGAGAGAGAGGAATAAAATCATGTGGGAACATGCTAACTCCAAAAGAACAGTTTGTCCTAGGTCATTAAATGAACCTGAGACACTACTTTTTACTCCTTATCCAATGGAAACCTTGCCGCCTTTTTGATAAATCAGGACACTACCTATGGTTTTTTGAGTGAGAAAGTCCCCAAAGGTTCTAAGTATGCATTGAATGCTCTTAGCTATAGTTCCCAATACTAGACCTTTTTCTATTAACCCTTCACACCATCTCTCACTTGAAGACAAAACCTCATGATCATGGCTCCGTACCTTTAAGTAGCTACTTGTCAAGACTATGGCCATGTTAAAGGACAAATAACTTATGCATTAATCACTTGTCTACTTCACTTTCATAACTAGATCATAGGTCTCATATATAGATGGAAAACCAATCCAAAAACATTGGTTTTCTTATAGTTATCTATATTAAAATAGACCTATAGACCATATAACACCTTATGGACCCTAATTTATTTATGTAGGAGCCAAAAATTCATTATACATAGATCCTTCATTAACTTGACAAACCATTCTCAAGAATTAACCCTGTAAGATCTAGCTTATTGAACCTAAAACTAATATTAGCTCCCACGATAGTCCCTTTGGCTCTTTATATCTTATTACATTAGTTAGACCACTCCATGGTATTTGAAACAACTCTAATGGAATAAATAAAACCTTATAAAACCCTATGTTCATAGTCAAAAATAGCTTCCCAACCTCCATTGAGAATCATGGGCTCATCTTTAATTTGATTAGTTCTCAAAATCTGATTCAGCTCACTAAAATGTCGAATCAACTTACTCTGTTGATTTACATCTATACAAAGGCCCATGGATCATCGATCTTCTACCTATTGAATGTGTCCTTAACACTTATCATGTACACATTTGTCCTTGATATTTATTGACTCTTTTACCATCACTCACTATTAGATCTAAATGCTTGATCAAATGCTAGCCATTAATCTACTGGGACCCGCTATTTGAAATTCGATGACTAGTTCCTGATCTTAAAATTGACATCCTCACTCCTGTCAAATGACATTTTTATGAATATCATTAGCATTCATGAGACCATAAAATTTAATCTCAAAAGGACTTGTTTTATTTGAGCTTAAACTTGACATTAGCATGAATGTCTTATTGCACAAATCTAACTTTGAAAGCTTCTAACTCAATATAGAAGGCTCGTGAGGGTCTAATTTTTTTTTAGGATGATCCTAGATGTAAATATATAATTTCACTTGATCCAATGGTCATACAAGGTCTCTTGAGTAAGATATTAAATTCACAAGTTGATTGGTCTATTTGATCTTGCATGATGTCTTGGCGATGGTCGAGCTCATTTGGTTAACTTGGTGAACCTGACTCAGTATCCAACTTTGCACATACATAAATCTATTTGTGCTTTGGTGGAGGACCTAGGACTTAGTGAGTATAAACTAGGGACCACGATAAATAAACCCATGTGACCAATTTTCCTTTCCTCATCCACACACATGAGATATAACATCAGTAAACTGCCCACTTGGAGTTTCTACCATTAGACCCAGGATGCCTAGATTAATGTAATGAAGAACTAGATGGATTCCTTGCATTTACATACTTAACCAAAAAAAATTGACATCCAATAGGGTATTTTTACAACTATAAATGTGCACCTTAGAAATTGGGAAGATACACTCTTAAGTAAGCTCAAAGTGTTCTCAAAATCTCTAAACTCTATAAGATCCCTTTGGTCCATTAATTCATCTAGAAATATTATCTAAGCCTTTAACCATACTTGATCCTCAAGAAACTATATTGAATTTATGCAATTTTGGTATGTGGCCCAAAAATGGCCAACAATTATCTAATCAACAAAGTATTCCTATTAGTTAGTAATAGATACCTAACATCCAATAAATGACCAATTCACAATAGGTGTTTACTCAATAAAGAGGTTCCAATTTACATCAAGTACCCATTAGGAAACAAGTGCCTTTTACCAAAATTATACCTCATTTACAATAAAGACACAACATGAAACACATTCAATATTAGGGCTTTATCCAACAATGGGCACCACTTATACAGTAGGGTTCAATTAGTCAACAACAAATTTTTATTAAAACCCAATAAGCACATTACCTTTCACCAAGCCATATATCTCCAACACAACAATAGTTCCCTCTAAATCAAGGCCATATTTCAAACCCTAACTAGAATGTTTATCAATAATGCATACCATACTAGCTACCTAATCATTGTATAAATGTTTATTCATGTTTGATCCGTTTATCAAACCAACATTATATAGTACCCCCTTTCCACATTGTACCTTAGTCAAGGTAACCCACTTTTGATCACCTTGACATAACCACAACAAGTTGTACCATATAGATTCTTATCTCAATAATTACAACAAATGAAGGATGCCACTACAACCACTTAGATAGGAAAATAGACCAAGAAGTTCAAATTAGATGATGTGTACTTATCCATTTAACATGGAAAACCTTGAAATACCATTTCCTCCTAGATATGAGCCACTAAAGTTTGATAAATATAAGGGAAAAAGAGACCCTGGGGAGCATTTAAAAGAGTTTTTTGTCTTGTTCCAACAAATATCCTATAGTGACATCTACATGTTTCTCTTTTCTTGAAGTTTAGTTGGATAAGCCTTGAAGTGTCTTCTTAAGTTATTGAATAATTTAGTATCTAATTTTGATGATCTTTTAGATAAATTTGTACAATGTTTATCCTAAAATCTCAATCATGAAGTTTTGGTAGTTGATTTGAGTCAAGCTAAGCAAAATGTTGGTGAGATATTTGTAAGCTACTTTTAATGGTGGAAAGCACTTGCTAGCTACTTTACCCATAATTTATGGAATAAATAATTGGAATTTATGTTTACCAAAAAATTACATAGTGAAATATCTTATCACCTGGAGCTTCAATGTCATTACACATTCAAAGAGATCATTAAGAAAGGTATAGAAATTGAAAAGGCCTATTGGCCAAAATTGGCCTACATATGAAGATTTTACTTAGATAGATCATACCACTCTCCTAGACCATTCAGTGACCTTATTTAAGGTGATCTAAGGATGTTCTAAGGTGCTCTTAAGAGGTTATAAGGTGATCCAAAGAGTTTATAAGTGCTCTAAATATGTTCTAAGATGCTTCAAAGAGGCTCTAAGGTGCTATGAAGATGTTATAAGGTGCTCCAAAGAGGTTTTAAGGTGATCCAAAGAGGTTCTAAGGTACTTAAAAGATGTTTTAAAGTGATCTAAAGATGTTATAAGGTGCTCCAAAGGGGTTCTAAGGTTATTTGAAAAGGTTCTCAAGTATTATGAATAGGTTCTAAGGTTCTTTAAAGTGCTTTGAGGATGCTTTGAAGATGCTCCAAAGATGCTCTAAAGAGCTCCAAAGATGATCCAAAGTGATTTGAAGATGATCCAAAGATATTTTAAGATGTTCCAAGGTGATCTAAATATGTTTTAGGATGTCTTCAAAGATTCTTTGAAGAAGCTCCAAAGAAGATGCAGTCCTGGTGTAGTAGATGGTCCAATGGTGGAAAGAGAAGACTAACATCATGACCCTACTCAGTATTCTCAACTTTCTTGAGTGCATTCCCCATCCTCTTTTAGTCCTCTATAATAATTTTTTTATGAGAATACCCTCTCTAGGCAAAAATAACTAGTTTTTCGCTACTAGCTCAAAAACATCACTTACAACTAACTCAAGTGCCTTGAGGGGTAAGTGTGAGAGACATTAGATTATGAGGCAAGTATTTGGGAACCATGAAAGTGATGATGATATGGATAAGGTACAGAATAATTTTTGAAATATTAGAAGATATAGGGAGAGGAATTATCAATTTCACCTATAAGTAATACCCCAAATCTACACTTATAGCCATCCAAATGGTAATATCATTGACTCATTCAATCATTTTCCCTAATGTGCAACTCAAGACATTTCCATTAAAGGTTAATATTTTAAGGCATCATTTTAAATTAAATTAAATAATTTACATATCCAATCATTCATAAATAAAACTTAAGTAATGCCAACTCATGAAGATGCAGTACACAGTTAACTTTTGAAGTCAGTTTTGAAGTTTTTTAAATTTTTGGGGCACCTACACATTGATTCAAGACCTCAAATTTGTTACAAAGGGTCATTTTGACCTATCATATTACCATATGATTTTTATTTGGCTTGAAAAATAAGGTATATACCTAATATTTTGTTAAATACCTAAATCAATCTCCAATTCATTCACACAGGCAACCTAGGCCAATCTTGGAGAAATTTGTGATTTTAGAGCATCTACAAAAGGAATTAGGTTCTAATTTTTGGTAAATATTATAATGGTGAGTATATAAATATTTATATTCCATATTTAAGAAAAAATAAATATTATAATCATCTTTTGATTTGTTATAGACCTCTTGCAGTCATAAATAATCATAAAACCATGTATCCAACTAGCTTGTTTTAGAAAAATATGAGTTTTGAGGCATCTAGAGGTACAATCAAGTTATAAATTTTTTGTTCATGAGTGTTTTTATAAAAAAATTCACAATAATAGTGTAATTATCCTTTATTTTTTCATAGTCTTATGCATGTGTGTTGACAGTCAACATGGAGCTAGGCACGCTTCTTGAAGGGGTTTAAGGCATGACAGATGGTTTAAACTTCATGTTAGTGTTTTTTAGTAAATTTATGGTTATTTTAAGTCTTATGAAATATGTTTATAGTGATAAAAATCATAATTTAAATTCAAAATGAAGAGAAATGCAAAATTGCAAAATTCAAAAATTTTGCATACAAGTGGGGACAGTCAGAAAAAACATTTTAAAGAGGTTTAAAGGGTTGGATTATGAAATATAAATATTTTATGATAAATTTTTAGAGATATTATAGGATATAATTAAAAAATAATGAGGTATTAATAATTTATAAATCTCAATACATACCTTTTTCTCTCTTCCTAGGTTTTTTGGTTCTCATTTTTTTTAGTGTACAACAAGTCTAAATATGTGATTATGGTTGGTTTTAATGGTTAATAATGGAAAAAAAATGATATAAATAGTTTTAATGGTCCATAAAGGTACTAATTAAAAAATAATTAGGTATTGGTACTCATAAAACTCGATAAAATGCAATAACTCAAACCTACACACACTCAGAAGTTTGATAAGGCAAGTTGAGGCAACCCCAAAAGGTGCATTTTTTGAGTTATCCTAAATGAAATGACTTGAAATTTTAAATGGAGGTATATTTATATTCCCTTGAATTTTTAAAATTGATATTATGCCTATACTATACTTCAAGAGAAAAACCTAGGTTTTCTTATCTCCATTAATGGAGTTTGTGCTCAGGACCAAGTCTAAAGGAACCTTTAGCAGAGGTCACAAGGAGGATTTGTGTATGTAAAATTTATTATAAATGTGTATAATATTAAATATAATTATTTTATTGAGTTGGAAAAGGCTAAAATTGACTCCAAGTGGCTCAAATTATCAAAGAGACCCTCCTAGACCTACCTAGTGAACACAACGTTGCAGACCTTCCCTAGCTAATTTGAAGAGTCTTCAAGTGAGTCATAGGATGAGAATGGTATAAAAGGAATTTTATTCCCCATAAAAATATTATTTAGTATAAAATAATCTCATTCAGGCTCCCAAGCATCATGGAAAGGCCTAAAACCATTGCAAGTTGCCAAAGAGCCTATTTTGACCAATTTTATGTTTTTGAGCTCATAAGCCCATGAAATGACTTGGATTCACTTAGAAACCACCTATAACGTGTAGGGTAATATAAAAATATCATTTTGACCTATTTTTTAGAATAAATTGTCACTTTTGGGTGCTTGGGAGGCCCAAAATGGCCTAAAATGCCCATTTTGGAAGTTTTCAATTAAAGACCTCCATTAATGGAGTTCACAAGATTTGCAGGTTCCATGGTGACTTTTTCAGGTCAAAGGATCAAGTGAATAAAAAATAAAACACTCAAGGTTAACCTTCAAGGTTAGTTGTAAGCATAAAGTGCCAAGATCACTAACTATGTTTCCTAGTTGCCAGCTCAAGCCAAGTGGAGATGGGCCGTAGAAGTCAAGTGGAGTAGATATGTGGAGAATTGATGGAGAATTTAAGGAAGTCTCTAAATATTTTTATATTTTTTTCAAGCATTTATTGGAGCATTAAATAATATTTATATTCTTTGAATAATTTTTTCAAAGCTAGTGGAGTGCGACATCATCTTCCTTAAAGGTTTTTTGTCATCTAGTACCTTTTTAAGCCAATGAGAAGGATTGAAGACATTTTGGAATAATAGAGGTGATTTTTTTGAGATAATAGTAGTGCTTAATTAATAAATAAAAAATTGAGACTCCATGAAATTTGGTTGAGTTTTATTTATTGAATTCTGAGAGCTTGTTTCTTCTCTCTCTCTTCCCTTTTCTCCTATGTATCCCATTTCTTCCCCATTTGTAAATATTCTCCTCATTTTGATATGGATTTTACATTCCCATTTTTTTAATAAAATCCACTTGAATTAATATAACAAATTTTTTTACCTATCTATTTACTTGCAACTAGTGTTATGGCTAGTTTGTGCATGATTGTTTTGTGGGAAGGTGTTCTTCCTTGGTGATTGTCATTATTTCTTGCATATTTGTAGGTATTCCACCATTATTTTAGGTTTGAACTTGTGCTTCTTTGATCATTGATGATGGTATAGTGTGAGTTTTATACTCCTCCATACTTCATCTCTTGTCTAGTGGGCCTAGTTTTGGAAATATTTATTCAAAATGATCCGGTTGAGAGATTTTATGAGTGAGGGTTATTTTTGAGCTTTCCTTAGTTTCAATTTCATGAAATTTGGAGTGACAAAGCTTGGTGTATCACCCATTTTTATTTTAATTCATATCTTTCTCCTCTTTATAACAATTTTCTTTGTCAATCAATAGTTTAGAGTATTTTACTAAGAGCATAATTGATACATCTAGGGAGCTAGCCCATAACCCAAAGGTTCACCTCCATTATAAGATACCCATAGCCTAGAGGTAATCCCATTTTATATCCAAAAGTGAGAGAGCCTGAAAAAATCTCTCACAAGGTTAAAATTATATGCTAAAATATTTTATAACATGCCTATTGGGAGCACATTTAAAGAAGATTGATTAAGATTGATGCCAGTCTTAATTCATCTACATCAGCTATTACATCCATGTTCTCATCATTTGGTGACCTTGAGGAACACTCAACATTCTAGTGGAAGAATAGTACCTATCTTTCATGCCAAATTTGACTATAAGATCAGATTCTAGAGGCAATCCTTTTTAATTTGTTTAATAACCTTTAAACTTAGAAATAAGATTGAGGTTTGCTAGCATATATCCATATTTGGGAAATTTTATTCCTAAAATAATTTCCAAGTTTACCTCTATAAGAAGATCTTTTTTAGGCCCTTTCACTACCATGGTTTCCCCTAGAGCCTTGCCTTTTGTGGATTTCAATGGTCAAAGTCCTTAGGATCTCAATCAGTATGACCCTATCCCATTGGAATCCCTTAAGAGTGTGCCTTACTTCATAGGAGAAAATTCTACAACTTCTTCTAAACACATCAAAGATATAGCCAACTTCTGTAATATCCTTGATATTAATTAATAAAATGTGTCTATCAAGATTTTAGCCATATCTTTCAAGGGCAAGGCCCTGGATTGGTATAAGAACCTTTTTCCTAACTCCATCAAAATATGTGACCAGTTAGGGTATGATTTTTTCAATAGGATTAAAGATAAAACTGTTAGGGTGTGGAGCTAAAAGCTTCAACTGTTGCAGACATGAGGAAGGTTGGTAAAGAACCAGAAGCACCAGCGTTAGCAGCATGACCGACGTCGGTCAATTGCAGTGTAGAAGGCAATCGGTGACGGCAGCTAGTCGGCCAATGTCGACAGAACCAAGCAAGCAGGGACCGGCGTTAGTCACCTGTGGCGATCCAGAACTGTTGTTGATGAATAGTCAGTTAAGTGAAGTGAGTGTTTATATGTTAAATGACTAATTTAAGTCATGTGCTACATGTCTAATTATTGTAGTTAGAGTTCTATTTTCGTAACCATGGGATTTTATTTAAAGACCCATGAGGCATGTATTGTAATAATCAAGCAGGCAAGTAAAAGCATTGAAGCAAGCAAGGTCAAGGAGATCTATAGGTGTAAGGTCAAGGAGATCAGCTGAAGCATTCAAGGAGGGATAATAACTCAGGCTATAGAGTTTTTGTGTTGAGCAAGAGAGAGAGGGAAGAAGGTCTTGAGGTGTGGCAAGCCTTTGAGGTGGAGGAAGAAGTGGCATCTTCCTTATTGTATTTTCTTCTAGTAATATTTAATACAAGAGTGTGTATTGTCTCTCAAATTCTTTGTTGTCTCAAGTTTCTAGTTACTTAATCATTTTGGTATAATTTCGTGTTTAATTGCTTATAAGAAAGTAATCAATTGTGCTTCCATTGGATAAGGGGTCCCTAACAGTTGGTATCAGAGCTATGGTCTGCAAGGAGCAAGTTATTGTTTTTTGATTACAGGTCATTCACAGGTTTTTTTGATTGAGTGGGAGTTCAGCAATGGCAGAAGAAAGTAAGCTATGAATGGAGAAGTTTAACGACAAGAATTATCAACATTGGAGGATGCAGATTGAGGATTATCTGTATCATAAGGATTTGTACTTACCATTGGGTGGGGTTGCATGCAAGCCCACGAATATGAAGGATGAAGAATGGAGCATTCTTGATCAGAAGGCTCTTGATTCCATAAGGTTGAGCCTTGCCTCATCTGTGATTTCCAACTTATCACAGTGCAAGACAATGGAAGAGTTGATAAAATCCTTGGCAAATTTATACGAAAAGCCCTCGGCTTCTAATAAGGTATATCTTATGAAGCAGCTATTTACTTTGCAAATGTAGGAAGGTGGATCGGTACATACTCATCTCAGTGAT
Source organism: Torreya grandis (assembly GCA_037957365.1). NCBI lineage: Eukaryota > Viridiplantae > Streptophyta > Pinopsida > Cupressales > Taxaceae > Torreya > Torreya grandis. The sequence continues at coordinate 2,717,729 of JARHVA010001073.1, read as the reverse complement.
TTCCATGGTTTGGTAAATGAATTAGCTTCAGTCAATATTGTTTTTGATGATGAGGTAAAGGCTCTCTTGATTTTATGTTCTTTGCCTAAAAGTTGGGACAGTTTGGTTATGGCAGTAAGTAATTCTGCATCTGCTTCTAAAATCTAAAAAGTTGATGATGTTGTGAGTGTGATCTTGAATGAGGAAATATGAAAGAGAAGCACAGGTGAATCATCAGGGAATGCTCTAAGTGCAGAAAGTAGGGGAAGGCAAGGGGAGAAGGTTGAGCAAGGGAAATCAAGGTCAGGAAGGAGATCCGAATCCAAAGGTATTACCTGTTGGTTTTGTGGAAAGAAAGGACACACAAAGAAGGAGTGTTGGTTGAGAGATAAAGAGAATCAACATGCAGGTATTGAAGAAGCAAAGGATGTAAATATTATGGTATAGGATGCTCTCATATTTTCTTTGGATAGTCAAGTAGGATCATGGATTTTAGATTCTGGTTCATCTTTTCATGCATCCCCAAATAGAGATTTGTTCCATGAGTATGAACAGGGAGACTTTGGAGTGCTTTATTTAGGGGATGGTACACCTTGTCAGATAGTTGGCAAAGGGAAAGTGCAACTGAGATTACAGATTGACAACACATGGGTGTTGAAAGAGGTCATGCATGTTCCAATTCTGAAGCACAGTTTGATTTCTGTTGGAAGGTTGGGTGATGAGGGATGCACAATAACCCTCACAGTGGATTCTTGGAAGGTTACCAATGGTGCACTTGTTCTAGCAAGAGGTAAGAAAGTAGATACTCTTTATCTATCTACTTGTATTACTGATTCTACTTCTAGTTTATCTACTTCAGTTGTAGATTCAAAGATGTGGCTTAATAGGCTTGGTCACATGAATAAGAAGGGAATGGACGTTCTTGATTCAAAAGGTATGTGTTTAGATTCAGAAAGCATAGATAGAGTTCATTGCAGAAAAAGGAAATTTGATGCTTTTGACAGGAACAAAGAAGCCTTGGTGTTTATGGAGGAGATGAAGGACAGAGATCAATCACAGGGGCTGATTAATTATGAGCAGGGCATTATGGATAGAGGTTTGATCCAAGATGAGCTCACGGATGAAGGTTTCATCACTTACAGGAACACACAAACACTAATGTCAGTCACTTGGGACTGACATCAGTCAGCCAGATACTAACATCGGTCATGTGTAGACTAGCAGGGTCGGTAGAGTCGAGTAGGAGAAGTCCGATGTCGGTCATCAGGACCGACGTCAGCAGGGGGGACACCGGCTTCAACCAAGGAAATGATGTCAATAGTCAGGGTCAATGTAGGGAACTGACATCGGTCAGGAGCAGACTGGGAGATGGCCGAGATCGATCACTAGAATGGATGTTGGGTGGATAACAAGCTTTCAAGGAGTGTCAAACACCCATATGGAGGTCAGAAATGGTAAGTGAACCTCATATTCATTGTTCACCTTCTTTATATTGCTTACTGATAGTCAAGAACTAGGAAGATTGAAGAAGCAATGCAGGTAGAATCTAGAAACAGTGGGAGCTTAGCATGGATGAAGAGTGTGAGTCTTTGGAGAAGAACCAAACAGGTATTTGTTGGTAGAGTTGTCAGCTGGAAGAAAGCACTGGATAGAGGGATGGATTCCCATATTAGAGAAGAGAGTGGATGGACACGTGAGACAGAAGGCTATGGTATATGGTCTTGATTAGGCTGCAGAGCAATGGAGGTTTGACCATTGTATTTTATCTTTACCAAGCTGGATAATATTAGCTACATTATCCTATTACTGTATTGTGTTACTTGTTGTAGGGTTTCATATACAGGGAGTTTTTTGAGCTAAGGGTAGAGTTGGTTCAGAAGTATGTCATGAAGAATTTGGGAGCAACAAAATTCTTTTGGCACAAGTGACAGGTATAGCATCATAGGTTTGCGTGGTGGTTGGTCTTCAAGAGTGACTTTGAAGAGGGATACAGAGCCAAAGGAACAAAATAGATGGTGTACAGGTATAGGTATAGTAGCAGCTATTTATTTCCAAGTGGGAGATTGTTAGGGTGTGGAGCTAAAAGCTTCAACTATTACAGACATGAGGAAGCTTGCTGAAGAACCAGAAGCATCGGCATCAATAGCATGACTAACGTCGGTCAGTTGTAGTGCAGAAGGCAACTGGTGATGGCAGCTAGTCGGCTGACATCGGCAAAACCAGGCAAGCAGGGACCAACGTCGATCACCTGTGGCATTCCAGAATTGTTGTTGATGAACAGTCAGTTAAGTGAAGTGAGTGTTTGCATGTTAAATGACTAATTTAAGTCACACTTTGTGTGTCTAATTATTGTAGTTAGAGTTCTATTTTTGTAACCATGGGATTCTATTTAAAGATCCATGAGGCATGTATTGTAATAATCAAGCAGGCAAGTAAAAGCATTGAAGCAAGCAAGGTCAAGGAGATCTACAGGTGTAAGGTCAAGGAGATCAGCTAAAGCATTCAAGGAGGGATAATAACTCAGGCTATAGATTTGTTGTGTTGAGCAAGAGAGAGAGGGAAGAAGGTCTTGAGGTGTGGCAAGCCTTTGAGGTGGAGGAAGAAGTGGCATCTTCCTTATTGTATTTTCTTCTAGTAATATTTAATACAAGAGTGTGTATTGTCTCTCAAATTATTTGTTGTCTCAAGTTTCTAGTTACTTAATCATTCTAGTATAATTTCATGTTTAATTGCTTATAAGAAAGTAATCAATTGTGCTTCCATTGGATAAGGGGTCCTTAACAAAAAGTGACCACTTATCACTAGCATTAGAGTTGACTCCAATGAAGAGAACTCCTCATAAGGTTATGTAATATTTCAATAATAGATTTAAAATGATGTGGGATAGGATTCCAATCTTTGTAAAGCCCACTCATATAATGATATCCTCTACTATCTAAGAGTTCTCAATAGTGACATTATAGTGATGATATAGTTTATGAGGGGAGACACACTACCAGGTGCTTATGAATTAGTAATCAGAGTAGAGAATAACCTAATACAATATGGAAAGCTCACACCTAGGCCACTTATGCCCTTATTTCCCAAGATTAATCCACCTCTTATCATCATTCCTACCCTTGGTTCCATTCTTCCTTTGCCAAAACTTGCTTCCATACCTACACCAAAATAGGATAAGGCTTCAACTAGTCAGTCTCGTGACTCCCAAGAGCTCAAAAACTTTCAAGAACTGAAGAATATGTTTCAAACCTTGGGAAATGAATTGGTGAATGTTAAAAATCATCAAACTCAATATAATATTCCTTATCATCCCCCACATGATCCCCAATAGTCTTATAAAGATAATAGGCCACCCTTCAAGGGAAATTTCCAAGGATAAGGATAAGTGCAGCCTAACTATGCTAGGCAAAAAAATTACAATCCTAATGCTACAATTGCTTTCAATACCTTGGTTCCTATTCAAAATAAAATTTCAAAATAAGTTTAAGTCTCTATGCCTTGGAATCAATCATTCAATCAATCCATTATCCCAAACATGGATTTCAATCAAGATTTTAATGATCAATGGTAGTAGAGTGTTAGTTATGGTTTCATTCAAGCTCTCATGGATCAGAATATGGAAGTGCCTATGATGACTAAACTAGAAGATCCCCAAAAAGGAAAAGGGAAATTTTGAGGACCAAACTAGTTGGGTGATACAATAGTTAACTATGAATAAGAAGAGTGCTATGATTTCAATCAGCAAGCTAGCTCCAGCCAAGTAAACATTCTAATGGCAACAATATAAGGTTCAAAAGAAGAACATGAAGGGAAACCAAGAATCATTTAAATAATCCCTTACTCTTAGTCCATTACTGTTGAGGCCAAATGAGCCTACTACTTCCACATAAGTTTCAATAACTCAAAAAAATTAGATCTAAGGAAACACCTTTGTACCCCAAGACTCACAAGTTCAAAGCATGGTTGTGTCTCCCAAAACACAAGTAAAGATTGGTGGTTTACATATCAATATTGTTGAGAAAATTAATAACTCCAACATGAGTTTTCTACTGTGGGACATGATTTTTATGCTTGATCAAGTGGATATCCTTCAAGAAGGCTTGTCAAAGATCAGTGTTTTAGATAAGCCACCAAGTAAGGAGAGTGAAGTTTTCACTAATATAACCAAAGGAAATGAAGGATAGTAAAAAAAATTATTCAAAACTCCTTCCTTATACATTTTTGTAATCATTATAAACTCCTTGGTACTCAAATTCATGGTAGACAGTGGAATAAATACTTAAATGATGCCAAAGTCAATAACAAATCAGCTTGGTTTAAAGTATGAACCCCAATCTAAGGGGTTTTTTAGCTTGAGGGATATTTTAACAAACTAGATGGTATTATCATAGGTCTAAAATTGACTCTCAATGCTTTTCCTAGTGTTTTAATGGCTCAGGATGTGTTGGTTCTAGAGGTGCCTCCTCATTTTTGTCTATGCTTATCTATAGACTTCATATCTAAAATTGGGGGTTACCTAGCAGTAGATTGGCCCTATATGGATTTTAAGATAAGGTATAGGGATAAGGTGTCTATCAAGATTGAACCTATTACCCAATTTAACATTGAGAATTATGGGCCAAGTAGCCTAAACATCAATTGTACCATTCTAGATGAAGATGACCACTTAGTTGGTCAAGAACTAAACACTCATCCTAAGGGGATACCTGATATGTTCTTAGATGAGTTATGTAGTGATAATCAACTACTTAACCCTTTGGGAGGTGTTGAAAAAATAGACATGGGAGTATATTACCTACATGAAGAGAATAATTTCATGCCATCCCTAACTAAGCCACAGAAGGATACTAGTGGATTATGGAAGATGTTCTTTGATGGCTCAAGGATCAAGCATGGAGTATGTGTAGTTTTAATTCTAATATATCCCTCTAATGACAAATACTTTTCATCATACATGTTCTAATTAGTTGATATTGAAATGCAATTGATTATGAGGGCCTTATCCATGGTCTTTAATGGGCTAGTGAGAGGGGAATAATGTAATTGTAGGTGTGTAGAGATAGTGAGCTGATAGTATATCAAGTGAGAGGTCAAAACACATCCAATAACCCCTTAATGAATTCCTACAATCACAAATTATGGGACATACTTGAATACTTTGAATCTTTTAATATCTAAGTAGTGCCAAGAGAGAAAAAATAGCATAATAATATGTTGGTAGCAATAGGGGCTCAATTTAACATTCCAATTGATTTGAAGAAGTTTAAAAGATAGTCACATGTCAAAGTGATAGTGAAGCCATTAGTTCTAGATAATGAAGCCCACTTGTAGGTATTTGATAGTGACAAGTAGATTGCTTGCTTCCTGCAACAAGAGGTAGAGTTTTATTCAATGAACCAAGATAAGTTTTAGTAACAGTATGAGGACAAAATTATTCAACTAAAGTCTGATAAACTTCCTAAAGGGCTAGTCACCCTTGAGGGTATTTTCCATGAAGGAGATCACATGAGGAAAGACAAGGTAATGATGTCTACTGATGAAGAAAACTATGAGAGAATCATCATCTTCAAGGATAAGATTATAAAAGTTATAAAGGTGATAAATGAGGCAAAAAAACATGCATTTGTTTAACTTTGTAGGGAATACTCTAATATGTTTATTTGGGAATACAGTGATATAAAATGTTTTGACCCCAAGCTATCCCAACACACTATAGAGTTGGAGGTCAATGACAAGCCTGTTAGGTAGAAGTAAAGGCCAATCAACCTGAAGATTAAAGAGTTAATGAGAAAAGAATTAACTAAGTTTATTGAGTCTAATATCATTTTTCCCATTAAGCACTCCTCATGGGTAGCTAACCTGGTGCCTATGAGAAATAGGAATGGTGAGATCTAGTTATGTGTTGACTTCAAAGACTTTAATATGGTCTGTTTGAAAGATCATTACCCCTTACCATCCATGGATAAATTCCTTCAAATGTTTTTTAGTTTAGAACTTTTCTCTCTTTTAGATGGGTACTCAAGGTACAACCAGGTGTTAGTTAGGGAGGAAGACCAATACAAGACTACCTTCACCATAAAGTGGGTCACCTATGCTTATTATAAGATGAATTTTATCCTCTCAAATTTTGGATCTACCTTTCAAATATCCATGGACATGACTTTCTAAGGTTTTCTAAATCAAATGGTGTTTATCTACTTGGATGACATAATAGTTTTCTCCAAGAAAGCTAGTGAACACTTGGACCACTTGAGGTTGATATTTGAAAGGTGTAGAGAATATGGGATCTCATTGAATCCTCAGAAGTGTGTGTTTTCTATTCATAAGAGCAAAATCTTGGGTCATATTATCTCAAATTAGGGATTAGCCATTAATCCTAATAGAATAAGTGTAATCTTGGCATTGTCTTTTCCCAAGCATAAGAAGGGACTTCAAAGTTTCCTTGGAAAGATAAACTTTGTGATAAGATTTATACCTAGTTTTGAAAACTTGGTTAAATCTATCACTACTATGTTAAAGAATAATCAGGTGTTCACTTGGACAAGAGAAGGTAAAACAAGATTTAAGGCTATCAAACAAGCCATTGCTTAAGCACCTACACTCATGGATCCTAACTTCTTGAGATATTTCATCTTGTATGCCTTTCCCAACATTGATAACATATCAGCTATGTTGATGCAAAATAATGGAGAAAGGTTTGAGAAACCAATTGCACTTTTTATCCAAGGGCTTGAAGGGTATGAAGAAAGGTAAAATTTCATAAAAAATCAAGTCCTTATAGCTATGATAAGCCTGAAAAAGTTAAGCCTATGCTATCCAACAACAAAATATACCTTATGGTGTCCCATCCTAGACTAAGAGACTTCTTTCTCAACAAGGACTCGAATGATAAGATGGCTAGTTAGATTACAAGGGTCATGGACTATGATATAAATCAAATTCAGTAAGCTAGTAAGAGGTAAAGGTTTATGTAAACACATGGTTGTTGACCTCCATGAAGAGAAAGAGTTTGTCTTGGTGATATAATATAACTTATAAATAATTACACCTCTACATCACACTAATTGGGTCCAAGATATGACAAAGTTATTGATAACAGGTGAGTGTCCTCAAGGTATGGATAGAACAAAGAAAAGATATTTAGACTTTAGTCCATACCTTATGTTTTGATTGATGATGTTCTCTTCAAAAATGACCTTTATGGGGTATTAATAAGATGCATAGATGATGATCAAGTGACTAGACTCTTGGAGTAATTCCATGATGGACCTATAGGAGGTCATTTTTTCCAAAGAAATACAACTACAAAAGTGATGAGGGATAGCTATTATTGGCCTAGGATGTTCAAAGATGCATATTCATGGGTGATGAAGTGCTAAAAGTGTGCTCTCTTTTTAGGTAAACAAAGGTTGGAAACCCTTCCTCTTAATCCCATTTAGGTAGATCGACCCTTTATCCAGTGGGGCCTACACTTTATAGGAATGATCAATCCACCTTATAGTGGAGGATACAAGTGGTTAATCACTTATACTGATTACTTTACCAAGTGGGTAGAGTAAATTTCTCTAAAATAAGCCAATAAAACAATAGTATTGGACTTATATGAAAATATAGTGATAAGGTTTGGTGTATCATCAATAATTATTTTAGATAATACCTTAGAATTTTTTGGCATGAAGATGAGTGAATGCACACTTTAGTTGAGCATCTACCTTAGCATATATTCCAATTACTACCCCCAAAGAAATGATCTTGTAGAGTCAATGAATAATAAATTGATTATAATAATCAAGAGGACTATGGAGGAGAACCAAAAAGTGTGGCATTCAAAATGAAGGACAACATTATGGGATGATAGAGTGATCCAGTTACCATTGGCAACTCACCATTTGTCTAAGTATATGAGAGAGAAGCCAAGTTACTCATCTCTCTCGAGTTACCTACCTTAGAGATAGACTATCATATTGAGTTGATGGAGAGTTAACCTATGAGTGTGAGGATGGAAGAGCTCATGGATCTTGAAGAAACAAGGGATCTTGTAATGAAGACAATGGAATCACATCAAGCTCAAGTCAAGAAAGACTTTGAAAAGATAACCATATTAAGATACATAAAAGAGTGTGACCTAATCCTCAAGTGGGATTCAAATAATTCCAATATAGGCAACCATACTAAGTTTGATAGCTTGTGGAGTGGACCTTATTTGATCCATAGATGTAAACAACATAATGCCTTTCAGCTTGCCAAGCTAGATGGAGAGGTATTACCAATCCCAATCAATGGAATTCATATAACTCCTTATTACTAAAAAAAATTTGCAGCCTTATACATATTAGAGTATATTTTGTTATTTTACTCTAAGTGCCTTGTGCACTTTTCCCTTTCATTGTGTGTTTCCCTTCCCTAAGTTATTTAAGACATTATTGTTTTATTTTGGGTTGTCCTTACTATTTTGAGAGTTCCAATCAAAATATTTGTAGCCTTGTGCTCAATTAAAATATAGTTGAGGAAGACTTGTGCAACTCAATCGGCTCAATGGATAGACTAAGGAAACTATAATTTTGAATAGATAGACATGTAATCCTGGAAGGTCACCAGAAATGTTGGCCAAAATTGGCCTACATATGAAACTTCTACCTAGATGGATCAGGTCATTCTCCTAGACCATTTAGTGACCTTTTATAAGGTGATTTGAGGATGTTCTAAGGTGCTTTTAAGAGGTTATAAGGTGCTTAAAATATGTTCTAAGGTGATCAAAAGAGGCTCTAAGGTGCTCTAAATATGTTCTAAGGTACTCCAAAGAGGTTCTAAGGTGCTCTAAAGAGGTTTTAAGGTGCTCCAAAGATGTTATAAGGTAATCCAAAGATGTTCTAAGGTGATATAAATAGGTTCTAAGTTGATCTAAAGAAGTTATAAGGTGTTCCAAAGATGTTTTGAAGTGATTCTAAGATCTCTGAAGATGTTTTGAAGTGCTATGAATATGCTTTGAAGATGATCTGAACATGCTCCAAAGTGCTCTAAAGATGCTCCAAAGTTCTTTAAAGATGATCTAAAGATTCTTTAGATACTCCAAATATGATATGAATATGCTCCAAATTTATCAATGCTCCAAAGATCTCAAAATATGTTCCAATATTCTTCAAAGATGTTCCAAGATGGCTCTGAAGAAGAGGTAGTCCTAGTGCAGTGGCCTATGGTGGAAAGAGAATACCAAATTAATGATCCTACTCAATGTTCTCAACCTTATTGAGTGCCTTCCCCATCCTATTTTATGCCTCTACAATCATTTTTTGATGAGAATACCCTCTCCAAGCAAAAATCAATGTTTTGGCTCTCCTAGCTCAAAAACATCACCTACAACTGACTCAAGTGCCTTGAGAGCCAAGTGTGAGAGACATTAGATTATGAGGAAATTATTTATCACCATGAAAGTTATGATGATATGGATAATTTAAATAATAATTTTTTAAATATTTTAATCTATGGAGAGAGGCATTTACCAATTTCACCTACAACCAATACCCCAAATCTACACTTGCAACCATCCAAATGGTAATTTCATTGACTCATTTAATCATTTGCCTTAAAGTGAAACTCAAGAAATTTTAATTAAAGGTTAATATTTTGAGGTATAATTTTCAATAAAATTATAAAATTGATATATCCAATCATTTATCAAAACCTCTTAATCAATGCCAACTCATGAATATGCAGTACACAGTCAGTTTTTTAAGGCAATTTTGAAATGTTTTTTAAGTTGTGAGGCATCTACACATGGATTCAAGACCTAAATTTTGGTAAAAGGGTCATTATGACATATTATATCCCATTTTTATTTTTATTTGTTAATAAAAACAAGGTATATACCAATTTTTTTGTTACATACCTAAAGCACTCTCCAAGTCATTCACACATGCAACCTAGGCCAATCTTGGAGAAATTTGTGATTTTAGAGCATCTACAAGAGGATTTAGTTCTAATTTTTGGTAAATATTATCATGGTGATTATATAAATCTTTATATTCCATTATTAAGACAAAAAAAATAGTGTAAGCATCCACTATTTTCTTACAGACCTCCTGCAATCATAAATAGTCATAAAACCAAGCAACCAACTAGTTAGTTTTAGAAAAAATGAGTTTTGGGACATCTAGAGGTACAATAAAGTTATAAAATTAGGTATAGATCATTTTCATGAGTATTTTTATCTATTTATTATATTTTTTATTACAATAATAGTGTAATTATCCATTTTTTTTGTCACAGTCCTATGTTTGTTTGTTGACAATCGACATGGAGCTAGGCAAGCTTCTTGAAGGGGTTTAAGGTATGATAGATGGTTTGAGACTCATGTGAGTTTTTATGAGGAAATTTAGGGTTATTTTAATTATTAAAAAACCTATTTATATTTATCACAATCATAATTTCAATTTAAAATTAATAGAAATGCAAAATTGCAAAATTCAAGTTTTTTGCATACAAGTGGGGATAGTCAAAAAAATATATTTTTAACAGGTTTAAATGGTTGGATTATGAAATATAATTATTGAATAAATTTTTTTATATATTAAATTTTAAAATTAAAAAATAATTAGGTATTAATACCTTATAAATCTCAATATATATGTTTTTCTCTCTTCCTAGGTTTCTTGGTTCTCATTTTTCTAAGTGTGCATCAGGTCTAAATATGTAATTTAAGTTGGTTTTAATAGTTAATAATGGGAAAAAAATAATTTAATATTTTTATATGTCCCTAAAATTCATAATTAAAAAATAATTAGGTCTTGGGACCTCCTAAAACTTAATAAAATTTAAGAACTCAGACCTACACACTCTCTAAAATTTGATAAGGCAGATTGAGACAACCCTAAAAGGTGTATTTTTTGAGTTATACTCAATGAAATGACTTGAAATTTTAAATGGATGTATATTCATGTTCCATTTAATTTTTTAAATTTATATCATGCCCCTAATATACTTAAATATAAAAAACCAAGTTTCATATATCCATTAATGGAATCTGTACAGAGAACCAAGTCTTAAAGAACCTTTAGAAGAGGTCAAAATGAGGATTTATCAATGGAAAATTTATAATGAATGTGTATAATATAAAAACAAATGTTTTTAGTGAGATTTAAAATGCAAACAGTACTCCAAGTGGCTCCAATTAGAAAATAGACCCTCTTAGACCTACCTAGTGAACATAAGGTTGCAAACCTTTCCAAGTTAATTTAAAGAGTTTCCATGTGAATCATAGGATTATAATGGTCTAAAAATAAGGTTAGGACCAATAAAAATATTAATATTTATAAAATAATCTCATTTAATATCCCAAGCATCATGGAAAGGCCTAAAACCATTGCAAGCTACCAAAGAGCATGTTTTGACCTGTTTTGAGTTTTTGAACTCATAAGCCCATCAAATGACTTGGAATCACTTAGAAACCACATGGAAAATGTAGGGGACTATATAAATATAATTTTTTAACTATTTTTAATAATAAATTCTCATTTTTGGGTGAATAGGATTCCTAAAATGACCTAAAATGCCCATTTTGTAGGTTTTTAATTAAAGACCTCCATTAATAGAGTCCACAAGATTTGCAAGTTCCATGGTCATGTGTGGGTGAACAAGTGAAGAAAAAATAAAAAATAAAATAAAACACCCAAGGTTAAACTTCAAGGTCATTTTCAAGCATAATGTACCAAGATCACTAATCATGTTGCCAAGTTGTTAGCTCAAGCCAAGTGGAGATGGGGCGTAGAAGTCAAGTGAAGTAGATATTTAGAAATTAATGGAGCATTAATGGAGAATTTAAGGAAGTCTCTAGATATTTTTATATTTTTCTCAAGATAATTTATTAGATCATTAAATGAGATTTATAGTCTTTGAAGACCTTTTTCAAAGCTCGTAGAGTGCAGCATCATCTTCCTCAAAGGTTTTTTGTCTTCTAGTGCCTTTTTAGGCCAATGAAAAGGCTTGAATACCTTTATGACCAATAGAGGTTAGTTTATTTAGAGAATATCAGTGGTTAATTAATCAAAATATGGTTGATACTCTGTGGAAGGTGGTTGAGCTTTATTTATTGGATTCTTAGAGCTTTATTTTCCTCTCTCTCTTCCCTTTTCTCCTATTTATCCCTTTTATTCCCTATTTTTAAATATGCTCCTCATTTTTTTATGGTATATGCCTGACCATTTTTTTAAGAACATACTTTTGAATAAATATAACAACTTATTTTTCCTATCTCTTTGCTTGCAACTAGTGTTATGGTTAGTTTGTGCATGATTGCTTTGTGGGGAGGTGTTCTTCCTTGGTGATTATCCTTATTTCTTGCCTATTTATAGGTATTATACCATTTTTAAAATTCTAAACTTGTACTTATTTGATCACTAATGATGATATAGTGTGATTTTTATACTCTTTTATACTTCATCTCTTCTCTAATGGGCCTAGTTTTGGAAATATTGATGCAAAATGTCCAGATTGAGAGATTGTGTGTGTGAGGGTTGTCTTTGGGCTTCCTTAGTGTCAATTTAATGCAATTTGAAGTGTCAAATATTGGTTTATCACCAATTTTTGTTTTCATTCATCCCTTTTTCCTCTTTCTAACCCTTTTCTTTGGCAATCAATAGTTTAGATTAGTCTGCTAAGAGCCTAATTGATACACCTAGGGAGTTAGCCCATAACACATAGGTTCACCTCCATTATAGGATACCCATAGCCTATAGGTGTTCCCATTTTGTATCCAAGAGTGGGAGAGCCTCAAAAACTCTCTAAAAAGGGTTAAATTATATGCTAAAACAAATCCCTTAATAACAAAGGGATTATCAAGTTATCTTTTTCAAACCAAAACCAGAGCTAAAACCAAAATGCAGGACCAAGTCAGAACTCAAACCCAATCCAAAATCAAGATTCTATGCTCTCTTAGGATAATAAATTTGAAAACCCTAAATTGTATAACTATAATAAGAATGTTTTATATAATAGAGTTACTAAGTCACATCATTTCTAAATGGTGAAAACACCATCTACTCAACCTATTTAGTAAATGAAATTTATTTTGTAAATGTAGCTTATTCTAAAAATATAGCCTATTCCATAAATGAAATATATTCCATAACCATGACCAACTCCAAAAATTTAATTTACTTTGTGTATACAAGTACCTCAACCACCACCTTTCTAAACTCCTCCTCCAATATGAATACCTAATACTAGTGTCTTCAATGACCTTGGTGAGCCTATTAAAGTCATATTTCACAAATTATCTACAACCAATATGATTATTTAGATGATTACAAAGTACTCTCATAAAGGTGTGCCTTACCCTAACTAGTATAAGGAGCATAATTTATATGAATACCATCATGTTCATGGTCATTTGATATGTTGATGTATGTAGTTGAATCATCTCATTGAGAACATGTTGAAAAATGGAGAGATCCATTTGGATAATGGGGCTTTTACTTCCAATCAGAACTTGGGTATTTACCGATGTAGACACTCATTTTTTAACACTTTCATGTCTAAACTTAGTATCAAATTGATTTCTAGTAAATAATGTAATTTAAGCCTAAAAGTCACTAGATTTACCAAATTTGGTTTTTCAAGGGATATAACGGCCCAAAATCATGTAAAGGCTTGCTTATTTGAGGTATTACCTTGTATGTATTGATAACCTATCTTGGATTCAACCCTAATAAAATTATGAACTTGAAAATTGAAATTATTGGCCTCTTGATCTTTAATGAAAAACATTAAAAATAATTCATAAATTCCAAAAACGTAAAGTATGATTAATTAAAAAGAAAACTTCAATTATCTACCTAAGTAAAAAATCCAAGCTAAATTAGGGAATTACATTTTCTAAAAAGGAAATTTTTCAATAAAGATGAGGTCAAAGTCAAGGGAGCTAATAATATATTTTATTAATTCCTAAAATTTAAATAAAATATGAGTCACAACTTCATAAATATCCTTTATGAGTTTTAATGGTATTAAATATCTTTTATGAGGTTTCAAGACTTTATAATTACTTCGACCCAAACCATGGTTAACCTAAAATTAACCAAGGATACTTTAAACTCAACCAAGGCTAAAAATAAGCCTAACAACCCTATGGTTAGAGTTAGTTTTAAGACTTATAAATATAAGTACCCTCACTCTCTTCAAGGAAGATTTTGTGTGTAAGGTTATTCTATATGAATACTTTCAATAAGCCACTAAAATAATGTTATAATTATAAATGAATTCAAGAAGCTTCACACCAATCCAATCCAATCAAAGCAAAGCCACATGTGGTCTTAGAAAAATGCTACAAATATGGAAAATGCATTGACCAAAGTCTTTGTTTACCACAAGCTGAGTAATAACATCCTCTATGCCAACAAGTGAACACTAGGTTTAATAAGGGAGGTAATATAGTTTAATGTTTTTATCTTCTATTTGTAGTTTTATTCATTATGTTAAGCTAACCTAGTACTCAAGCCAGAGTGGTTTAGTTTCCATTGCATTGTTTGGTTTGAATCTTTTTTCATTTAGTAAAAAAGAACTAATGAATTTTTTGCTCCTAAAGTTACATAATGGCATGGTCAATGAGACCACGCACCCTGTATGGACCAAATGAATGATGTGGATGTTAAGCATGAGATATACTGAGGGGGGCATGAATCAATATATATATCTTATAAAACTTTCCCTTAATTAAACATTCAAGATATGCAATAAAACTCAAATAATAAACATCACACAAGAAAGAGAGAGACACCAGATATAATATGGAAACCTAATGTGGGAAAAACCACGGAGAACAATCTCAAGTATATTAGTGAGAATAAACCCATAGGAGCACCATACCCCTTTGCTAAGTAACAACCTCAGCTACAATTCGTGAGCACCACCCCATAAGAGCTTCAAACCCCTTTGTCGAGCACTGACCCAGCTATCATTCGTGAGCACTAACCCACATGAGCATCATCTACTTTGTGTAAACCACACACTTGTCTCTCAATGTTGCTAAATCAACAAATGATAGTTCAATACAACATCTCTTTCCTCTCTCTCACCTTTGCTCTTCTAAGCTAGATAATACAATATCAAATTAACCTCTCACACACATATTACAAATGGCTACTCAAGCCTTTATTTATAGCTTTCCAAATGACCTTTGGCCTTCCCCCTTTGTGACCTTTCAATACTCATGAAAAATGGCACCAATCTTGGATGACCCTTCATATCCAAGCATTTGAAAAGTCATGTGGTGACCCTTCATGACCAAAAACATATTTCCCACTTTTGTCCTTATCTTTGGTGACTTTTCATATTCCTTTAAGTGTCCCTTCATGAGAAATTCGCCCATACTCTTTTGTCTTCACTTGGTGACTCTTGGTATTCCTCAAAATGACTCTTCATGGGAAAATGTGTCCCATCCTTCTTTTGTCTTTATCCCGTGACTCTTCGTCTTCTCCATGGGCCCTTATTTTGTCTCATATGCAACCAAAAATATATTCATTAATATTAAATAAATATTAACTCATATTAGCCAAGATAAACAATATTAAATGCAATGGGGCCTTTATCACTAATAATACTAAACCTTTGACATCAATGACAATATTTCCAATAATCTCCCCCTTTGTCATTGATGGCAACCTCAATCCTGAAATTGCCACATCCTGTCACCTACACATACTGTCATCTGAAAGCATACAGTAACTCCCCCTTACTATAATAACTTGTACCTATTTATTGTACCTATTTTTCTACACCTGTACCTGTTATTCTCCCCTTTTGACATCAATGGCAAAGGGCCTACCTGAATCTAACACTTAGCTCCCCCTCACTTGATGTTGAACCTTAATGGTAGGAAGTAAGGGAAGTTACTCCGAACTTCTCTTGCAGATACTCAAATGGGTCTTTTGGTAGTGCCTTTGTGAAAATATCTACAATCTGCTTTGTAATACTAATATATTCCAACTTAACCTGTTGATCTACAACCTGCTCTCTCAAAAAGTGATATCTAATGGGAATATGTTTTGTTCTTAAATGCATCACTAGATTTTTTGAAATATTTATGGCACTTGTGTTATCACAAAAAATGGAAATAGGTTCATCATACTTTACCTTGATATCTTCCAAAGTTTGCTTCATCCAAAGCACTTGAGTACAACACAATACTACTACAATATATTTTGCTTTAGCTGTAGAAATTGATACTAAGTTCTACTTCTTGCTTAGCCATGATACTAAGCTATCACCAAGGAAGAAAGCTCCTCCACTTGTACTCTTTCTGTCATCTAAGCACCCTGCCCAATCTGAATCTGTATAAGCAACTAAGTGAAATCTTTACCTATGGGATACCATAATCCATAATCCAATGTCCCTTTGATATATCTAAATATTCTTTTCACCAACTGAACATGACTATCTCTTGGAGATGACTGATATCTTGCAACCATAACTATTACATGCATGATGTCTGGTCTCAATGTTGTCAAATATAAAAGACTACCAATCATAGATCTATACAAAGATTGATCTATAACAGGTGAATCTTCATCCTTGCTCACCTTATTTCCTATACACATAGGTGTGCCAACTGGTACACAATTCTTAAAACCAAATTTCTTCAACATTTCCTTAGCATATTTACTTTGAGATATAAAAATTCCTATATTTGATTGAAATATTTGTAATCCTAAGAAAAATGATAATTCTCAAAGCATAGAAATCTCAAAAATTCTTTTTGCATTCTATCAAAAAATTCTTTTGTCATCTTTTCAATATTACTTCCAAAAATGATATCATCAACATAAACCACAACAATCAATTGATGTTCACCTTCTATTTTGATGTAAAGATTACTATCAGCAAATCCTCTCTTGAATCCTTGATCTTGCAGGTACTTATCAAGTCTTACATACCAAGCTCTAGGAGCTTGTTTTAATCCATACAATGCTTTCTTCAATCTACATACATGATTACTAATATTCAAGAGAATAAACCCCTCAGGCTATTTAATGTAGACTTCTTCAAGATTCCCATTTAGGAAGGCAGATTTGACATCCATCTGAAATACTTTGAAATTTTTAAATATTGTATATGCAAGAAACATTCTAATAGCCTCTAACCTTGCTACTGGTGCAAAAGTTTCTTCAAAATCTATTCCCTCAATCTAAGCATATCCTTTACATACTAATCTTGCTTTATTTTTGGTTACTTCTCCATTTTCATTCAGCTTATTTCTATAAACCCATTTTGTTCCTATCACATTATGATCTTTTGGTCTAGGCACTAATTCCCAAGTATTATTTTTTTCTATCTGATCTAATTCTTCATCCATAGCCTTAACCCAATGCTCATCATGTCTGGATTCTAAAAAATTTCTAGGCTAAATTTTAGATAACAAAGAGAAATTAACTTGTTTAGATTCACTTACCATCATTCTTCTGGTGCGAATTCCTTCTTTTATATCCCCGATGATGTCACTTTCATTATGATTTTTTTAAACATATTTGGATGGAGTCTTGGTGCCCTTTTTTCTCCTTTTCCTCATCATCTGATTCTTCAAAGCCATCTTCTTCAATGATTTCAGGAATGTCTACTGGATCACTGATCTTTTGTGTTCCATCTTCTTCTATCCTAACACTTGCACTTTAAACAATTTTCTTGGTTCTTTTGTTATAACATTTATAAGCTTTACTTTTGCAAGAATAACCAAGAAATATACCTTCATCTGCTCTAGATTCAAACTTACCAAGTTTTTCATCGGTTCTCTTTATGAAGCATTTGCTACCAAAAACTCTGAAATAATCCACTATTGTTGGTTTGTCTTTCCATAGCTCATAAGGATTTTTGTCATTATTGACTCTTAATAGAGCTCTATTCTAAATATGCACTACTATACCAACTTCCTCTCTCTAATATTTATTTGCTATCTTGGATTCATTTAACATTGTCCTCGCCATCTCTTGAACTATTGTATTTTTCCATTCAACTACTCCATTTTGTTGTGGAGTTCTTGCTACTAAATATTGTCTCTTTATTCCATGATCTTCACAAAACTCAATAAATTGATCTAACATGAATTCTCCTCCTCGATCTGATCTTAGACACTTAATCTTCAGATTAGCTTCATTCTCAACTAATGCTTTGAATGCTTTGAACTATCTAAAAGCTTATAATTTTTTCTTTAAAAACATTATCCAAGTCATACATGAAAAATCATCAATAAGCAACATGAAATATTTATCACCTTAAGTACTTTGAGTCCCCATGGGTCCACATAGATCAGTGTGAACAAGCTCTAGCATCTGAGTGGTAGAGTACTCTTTTGTTTTGAACTGCCTTCTAGCCTGCTTCCCATGCTGACAAGGTCCACAAAGGGTGTTAGATGGCTTTGTGATCATTGGAAGATTCCTGACAGCTTGCTTTTTGCAAATTTTGACAAGATTGTCAAAATTTATGTGCCCCATTCTCCTATGCCATGGCCAGCTTTCTTCAATCTGACTCAAACAACATTTTTGACCTTTGATGTCTGATAGCATATATAAGTTATTACCTGTTCTTTGAGCATCTGCAATTAATACATCTGAATCTTTTCTTCTAATTTCACAACCTTCTACATAAAACTTTAGTGTGTGCCCCTGATCACACATTTGACTTACACTCAAAAGATTATGCTTAAGACCTTCTACATATAAAACATTTTTAGTTTTAGTTCTACCATTATCTAAACTTAGTGTACCTTTTCTAGCAATTCTGACAGTAGTATTATCCCCAAATTTCACTATGCCATCATTGATCTTTTTCAGGGTTATGAACTTGCTCTTGTCTCCTATCATGTGCCTCGAACATCCACTATCAATAAACCATGGCTTTTCTTCATTTCTTGCATACAAATTATTTCTTCTTGCAATCAATGGACCAACATAGAACCTTCAAATTATTTCTTCTACCATGTCTAAACTTTTTTCTTGATGAATGGAGCCCTAAAACTCTGGTCCTTCTTGACTGACTCAAGCACGCTTCTACAATACAAAGCTATGTCTGAAGTTGTTACACTTGTAACAAATTATGGTCTCTTCATCAAAGCTTGATAGAGGAGCAAAAGAGTTATAGCTTCTACTTGACTCTACATGACCTTCCTTTTCCTTATTTTTGAGATTGTTAGCTCTTTTTCTACATTCTAATTTCTTATGACCATATCCATTACAATAAAAATAGTAACCATAAAAATAAGACCCGTTTGTGAATCTCTAACCTGATTACCATTTATAGCTTTGTTCGTTCTAGCCTTCTTTGTCCTCTGTATTATCCATTCCTTCCCTTCTTGTTTCTTTATTTGTAAGAGCTTCAACATAGCTCTTCTTCTTTTCAAAATTGATACCTATCTTATCTGATATTGCCTTTTGGCTTTCTAATATCTTATTTAGTATATTAGTGCTATTCTCAAATTTTGAATCATTGACTATTTTAATATTGACTACTTTCTCAATCTCTTCTTTTAAAGAGGAAATTTTAGGCACATACCTTTCACATTATTTTCTTGATATTTCCAACTGTGCCATCAGATCTTAAATTATCTCCTTTGACTCCTTGTCATTTTTCTCGATTTGATGCTTTAATCTTTGATTTTTCTTTTCAATAATTTTCAACTCTTCTAAGGCACACATGTGTTCTCCTTCCATATTCACTTCTACTTCATTCTCTTCTTCTTCTTCTTGATCAACTATTCTTTCGCTTGTAGAGGCACCTTTATGTATGGCCATCTTGTGCTTTCCTGATCTACCTTCAAGCTATAAAACTTTTCAAAAAGGAACATGCTCTGATACCAATTGTTAAGCATGAGATATACTAAGAGGGGGGGTGAATTAGTATATATATCTTATAAAACTTTCCCTTAATTAAACATTCAAGATATGTAATAAAACTCAAATAATAAACATCACACAAGAAAGAGAGAGACACCAGATATAATGTGGAAACCCAATGTGGGAAAAACCACAGAGAACAATCTCAAGTATATTAGTGAGAACAAACCCACAAGAGAACCATACCCCTTTGCCAAGTAACAACCTCAGCTACAATTCGTGAGCACCACCCCACAGGAGGTTCAAACCCCTTTGCCGAGCACCAACCCAGCTATCATTCATGAGCACCAACCCACATGAGCATCATCCACTTTGTGTAAACCACACACCTATCTCTCAATGTTGCTAAATCAACAAATGATAGTTCAATACAACATCTCTTTCCTCTCTCTCAACTTTGCTCTTCTAAGCTAGATAATACAATATCAAATTAACCTCTCACACATATTACAAATGGCTACTCAAACCTTTATTTATAGCTTTCCAAATGACCTTTGGCCTTCCCCCTTTGTGACCTTTCAATTATCATGAAAAATGGCACCAATCTTGGATGACCCTTCATATCTAAGCATTTGAAAAGTATGCGGTGACCCTTCATGACCAAAAATGTCTTTCCCACTTTTGTCCTTATCTTTGGTGACTTTTCGTATTCCTTTAAGTGTCCCTTCATGAGAAATTCACCCATACTCTTTTGTCTTCACTTGGTGACTCTTGGTATTCCTCAAAATGACTCTTCATGGGAAAATGCGTCCCATCCTTCTTTTGTCTTTATCTCGTGACTCTTCGTCTTCTCCATGGGCCCTTATTTTGTCTCATATGCAACCAAAAATATATTCATTAATATTAAATAAATATTAACTCATACTAGCCAAGATAAACAATATTAAATGCAATGGGGCCTTTATCACCAATAATACTAAACCTTTGACATCAATGACAATATTTCCAACAGTGGATCCTTTAAATTCAAAAAAAGATCACTCACATCTCCAAGTTTTCATTTTCATGATCAAAATTCACTTCATTTTATTTAGTCACTAATCGGTGACTTCACCATGATAAATAGTGACTTTGCCTATTTTATCCTCTATTTTATGGTCATTTGTTTTGCAAAAAATGGAAGCATTACTCTATGGTGAAATTGATGGCATTGACCTATGTTTAACCATCCTCTATGTAAATGATGACATTGACAAACAAAAATAGTGATTTTGATCTTACATTTTGGTGGCTTTGATGGGTAAATTTACTTATGAATTTGATGACTTTACCTTATTTTAACCCTAATAATTGACTTTGCCTAGACTAATCAGTGACTTCATGCCTATCTAATGGTGAATTTATCAGATATTATTTTTTACCTATAATGTTCCATAAAGAAATCAATGACTTCATAAAAACCAATGACTTCACTCTATTTTAAAAATGGTGACTTTATTCTGTGTAAAACAAAACTCAAAATTTAAAAGTGAAAATTTGTTTGTTGGTCAGGTTTTTAGCATAAAAACAAGAGAAACCACTTATATTTTTATAAGAAACTATGTGAAGAAAGGGAGGTTTCAACACTTCAAATTTTTATACACACTTATGTTTTAGTGCTTAAAATTTACCTAACACAACATGTCTTTTTGCATTTCAGTTTTTACAAGAGCAAACAAAGCTAATGAGCTAAAACTTCATTCACACTTATTTGGTGATTTTAAAATGAACAATCACTTTGGATTAGGGATATTATTGTATTTTTATTTTTGTTAATTAGTTTCAAAGTTCTTAGATTAATTATTTGTGGTAAAATGAACTTTATATGTATGCTCTCCCCCATCCCCTTTAAGGAACTCAAGTGATCAAAAGCACCTTGTTTATTGCATTTTTTAAGTCTAGAATAGAATAAAAGTTGTGTATGTTCTCCCCAAGATTTGAGTGATTTGGGTGAGCCATAAACAACCTAAATTTCTTCCAATTTCTATCTATTTATTTTTACACATTGAATTATGGGAAGGAGTTCATCACCTCCTCACAAGTTCTTTAGGGATGTGATGACCTGGGGTTTCATCTCCTAGCATTATACCAACCCCACTCCATATTCAGGTATATAAATTGGGCACATGATACTAGGATTTAATATTGGATGAATGGATAGCCTAAATATCATAATGAAAACCTAGATCAGTTTATGCTAAACATCAAACTTTACTACACAATACATGGTTGAAGTCATTATGCAAAGGACTACACCTTTTCATACAAAATTAGTGAGTTTGAATCCAATTGATGTGATTCACCCTTGTGTTATCCACAATTGGGACCATTTATATAGTTTCAAAACTTATATATTTTAGTAAACCCCACTTTGTTGTAGAATATCTTGCCAAATGTTCAGTGCTTTGCATTCTTTGTTCGTGCCACATACCAATGCTTAAGAGATAGAGGGGGGATTAAAAACTCTACCTACATGCACTCTTTAATTTTTGTATTAACACTTAATTCCTTTTGAGAATAAATATATCAATTGAAACTTTGGTAGAAGCTAGATACACCTTGTCAATTTTAGGAATAGGACATGCACTCAGTGTTTTTTCTATTTTATTTTACTAGCATGTATCTTTGGGTCTAAAATAATTTGTGTCAAATGTCAAAATGAGTCCAAAACTTCATGTATTGCACACCAATTTTAACCAAGAGGTGTTACACTACCAATTTTGTTTAAAACATTTCCCTTGGATTTTTTCCAAAACCATTTTTATACCTTTTGTTCTAAGGAGCATCATTACACTGCTCATTTTATTTCAAGACACTTGCCTTGTTTGAAGCCATGTTAGAAAGAATATTCATACCTTTATTTTTAGAACACATAGTTACACTACTCATTTTAGTCTAGCCTATTTGTATTTATAAAATATAAGTCTTTTTTATTAAATTTGAAATTCAATCTTTCAAATTTTAAATCCTAAACTAATCAAGTCTACACCAAAGCCTCAACTAATTTGGGCTTAGATGGTTTACCTCTTATGTTTGGATTGTGCAACTTGGGTTGATTTCTCATTTAGTTTAGAGAAATTTGCCTAGACTTAGGGATGTCTTTGCTATCATGTGCCTTGTTTAGATTCCTTTGTATTGATTTCCAAAATGTCATAAGTTCATTTGCCAAAAGTCTTTTGTGATCCAATTACCAAGTGTATTGTGAGTCAATTATCAAGTTTTTTGAGCCAATTACCAAGTGTTTTTAGAGCCAATTACCTTAGAATTAGATTGTTTTTTGAGCTAATTACCAAGTGTCATGAGCCAATTACCAAGTTTCATAAGCCAATTACCAAGTCTTTTCTGAGCCAAATACCTTAGATTTAGTTTTCTTTCAAGTTATTATTTAGACCACCTTGTTTCCATGTCTAGTTTAGTGACTTTTGACCAAGGACCTAGCAATTTTTTTTGGTATTTCAGACTTATTTTAGAATTCTAGATTTGTGTCATTTTACCAAATACATAACACTCTTCTTTTTACCTTTGACTTAGACCTAGATTAGACATTTTACCTTTGGACCTATTTTAAATAACTAAAGGTTGTTTGCATCAAAACTTGGTAGTTTTCCACATTTGACCTTTTATTTTTTGAGAGACCTAGTCATACATGTGAACATGCCTTGTTATACATGTAGTGGGACCATGTAAAATCTATATTATGAGAACTTTCCACTAGTGACCCCTTTATTCAAGAATATTATGATGATGTAGTGTATGATACATATCTATATCCCTTTTATAATAATCCATATGTAAAACAAAGCCAAGACTCATTAACATAATATTTGGTTAATTTACCTTCCTATCTAGGAGAAGATCAAGAATAAATAGCATAATACCTTCCTCAAATAACACTTATTATTAAACAAAGCCAACAATAACAACCCTACTATGTAAAAATTCCAAAAATTTATGACCCATACTTTTTCATCATCATATGCTAGAAATAAAAGATGAAATTATAGTTAGGGTGGTATAATTAGGAGCCAAATTCCTACCATAATTTCCACATAAAATTTTGTCTAGTTTGATTAGAAAACCTAATAATGTGCCTCATAACCAATAGTTTGAATAGGCTTCAACTAGTTAAAATCAAGCTTCAGTACCAATACCTCAATAGGGCCAAAATATTCTTACAAAAGGGAAAGGTCTAATGGATTATTAATTAGAATAGGTATAACAAGCATACCAAACATACCTTAACCTAACTCAAAACTTTAAAGCCATGGTTATTTCAAACACTCCACTTAAAGAGATAGCTCCTTCAACATGGACACAAATTGATTCTTTAGGCTATATAAATTAGAAAATAGACCACTTTAGCTAAATCGTATTGGTAAGAGACATGTATAATGTCCCAATTATGACAGAATAAATTAAAGATCATATGGAAGACCTCACATAAAACATAGTAGATAACATGAAAGTGAATCCCAATTTAAACTAAATTGGGTCTAGTGTACCATAAAGCAATACATAGTAGGTTACTTTAAACAATACCTTGATTAGTTTGAAATAATAGGGGAGGTATGCTTGGTTCCCAAACACAACAAACAACTTCCAGTCCTCAACTAGCAACTTCTTTAAGAATGCAACATGCAACAACTACCCAAAAATAAACCACCATTCCACCTCAATAATTGATGATGAACACTACACTTCCTCAATAGGTAATAGCTAATGTTTCACAAACATAAGCATAAACTAATATACCACAAACATCACAAATGTTGCCTATTCAACAATGTGTTTATATTGGTCAACAAAGAGTGTTTGTTGGTAAACAATAAATATTAAACCTCTAACAAGTGTCCAATAAATAATAGGTATTTACCCAACAATAAGGTTCCAATGTATAGTAGGTACCAATTAGGAAATAATTTCCTTTTACCCAATAGACTACACATACAATAGGGATCTAACTTATAAGACCTTTAACAATAGGGTTTTATCTAACAATATGTACCCTTTATATAGCATGGTTTGATGAGTAGATAAGTTCCAACACAAACTAAGCAATACCAGTACATCCCACCTAATCAAATTCCTTATTGCAACCATAGTTTATGAACCAAAGTCATGTTTTCAACCTTATCCAAAAAATTTACAAACAACAACATATACCATACCAAAAATATAATCCTAATGCATGGATATGTATTCCTAATTGGTCAGTAAATCAAATAAACATTCCCTAATATGTCATTCCTCCATTATACCCAAGTCAAATTAATCCACCTTTGATTGCTCAACCTTGACTACAACATGACATACCATCCAACTTCTTAGCCCAAGATCTAAAGTAAATGAAGGATACAATTCAAGCCATTCAAACTAGGAAGAAAATAAATAAGTTCAAATTAGATGAGATATGCTCATATCCATTAAATATGGATTACCATCAAATACATTTTCCTCTAGATTATGGGCCACCCAAATTTGATAAATATAAGGGCAAAGGTGACTTTGTTTCTCCTCTTTCTAAGAAATTTAGTTTGACAAGCCTTAAAATAGCTTCATAAAATGCCAAATAAATTATTTCCAAATTTTTATTACCTTTCAGAGAATTTTATAAAACATTTTTCATATAATATCAAACATGAGATTATAGTTGTAGATTTATGTTAGGCAAAATAGAAAAATAGTGAAATCTTTGTTGGTTACTTCCAATGGTGTAGGGTACTTACTAGCTGGTTCACTTATAATTTAACAGACAAAAAATTGGCTGCAATATTTAGCTAGAACCTAAACCATGAGACATCCTATCATCTAAAACTATAATGTGCTTACATGTTTGAATAAGTTATTAAGAAAGGGATATAGATTAAAAAGGCCCTTGTCAACAAATGGATCATAAAATTATGTTCTTCCAATAAAAACTAGAGACAAAACTAGCATTAAAGCCAACATAACCAAAACCAAAGCCATAATTAGAACCAAAACCTATCCAAATACTAGCTTCAATTCCAACTCAGGCCAACACTTTTGAAATACCAAAAGCCTACAATCATAATAAAAATGTTTTTGAAAATGGGGCCACTGAATTGTTACATGTCCAAATGGTGAAAACACTTACTATTCATTTACCTCCACCCATTCAATAATCACCTCCATTCATTCAGCATATACCTCCACAAAACCTTCCATAAAATCTTTCACAGTTGTAAACACCTTCTCCAAGGAGAAGACCACCCATAGCCCAAAACCTTCAGTGACCTCAAAGAATCCATTGAGTTTGTATTCCTCAAGTTGGTTCAATCCAATATGATTATTTGGACTATGCCAAATCCTTTTCCTAAAACAATTTTTTTTCCCAATTGATACAAAGTGTATGAATTTTGTGAGTACCATCATGTCAAAGAACATTCTATATGTTGTTGCATATAGTTAAGGTATTTAATAAAGAACATGCTTAAGAATGGAGAGATAGATAATGATACCCATACTCCTACATCTAATTGTAACTTTATTATATATCAAAATACTTTTCCTCAATATAACAACCAACAATAGAAACATGAACAATAACATCAAAAAACATCACCACAACAATAACAACAACAATAATAGAATAGATAGAACCAAGGACAAACTAATCAATCAAACCAAGGAGGCCATCATACCATTACATATACCTAAAACAATGTTGTACGACATGTCAAAAGTGGCCATGTTTCCACCATTACCATTAACCCTCAGCTAAATACCAATCGACCTAGAGTAGTGCCAAATAATGCCTACTAACCAACCTCCTTATGTTGGTAATCCTTCTTTATATTATGTTAGTAGCCAAACTCAAAACCACCTAAAAATTACCATTCCAAGCCATTTTACCTCTTCATCTAATTACAAAGGCCTAGTACTTGATCAAGATTTTGCAATCACAACTCGACAAGTTAAGATTATTATCAAAGGCTCATAGCCAATTTCCATAAATGAACCCATTCAAACCTCCATGCCTATAAAAAAACATACTAATTTTGAACACTAAAGAGAAAACATATGACATTGTGGAGTATCTAAAAAGACACCTACACAAATATACATCATTAATTTGTTGCACACATCTAGCGTTTATAAGAATATACTCAATGAATACCTGAGCCAATCCCTTGTACCTAATGACATTATTTTTGATAAATTTCAAGCTATGGTCAGACATTTGGCCCCTAGTCAATGACGTACCTTTGATCAAAGTAATATGTCTTTGCTAGACCTATTGCATTACAAACCTTTATACATTGAAGTCAATAAAACCAAACATTTAGTTAAATGTCCTTGTAGATAATGGTTTGGTTTTAAACATTGTGTCTCTAAGTTGGTGAAGCATATTGGATACACAATGGTTGACCTTTAGTTAGATACTATTGTCACCAAAGTGTATGATAATGAAGAATAACAATCATAAGGATCTATCAGTTTGTCAGTGGTCATTGGGCCTTTGATCTATGACACTCTTTTCCATGTGCTTGACCTCGATTTATCATATAACGTGCTCTTAGGTTGGCCCTAGATTCATGAAATTTTGGTCATACCTTCCATGTTACATCAATGTATTAAATTTTCCCATTCATGAATATAAGTAAACATACCATCTAATCTCTAGTCTTACTTTCATTTCAAACATCTTGAGGTGGAGTGCAAGAGCTATAATTACCATTTTGGTTTGAATCTTATGCCTAAAAATACTAGAGAAAAAGCCATTGATTTAGGACCTAAAGCCAATGAAATTAACCTAAAATCCTAGATTCAACTACATCTACACATACACTAGAGATATCCGACCATTTTTACATATTTGACAAAGGTATAAGAGAGTAAAATACTCATGAATTCTTTCACATAGCCAAAATGCCTCAGAACCCAAAAGCATATGGGAGACTAAAATCCTAGACTACTTGCATGTAATTACATGCTAAGGGAAAATATCATCTAACCAAACCCATTATTTTCAAACCAAACTCTGGCCTAGAATATGACCCTTTGGCCAAAGATGATTCATGGTTTTATGTTGATGATTTAATTGATTGTTTCCAAAGTGCCAAGTATCTTATCCCTAACCAGATTATGGGTAATCAAGATTATGAAGGTAGAAACCTAGGGGCACATCAACAAGGAACAATTTATCTAATTTCCATGACCAAGTAAAAAGGAATAATGGTATTGGATCTAAAATACCTAGGGGTGACCCTACATACCTTATTTGAGTTATTACACAATTGACTAGTGAAGATAATGTCAACAATGATGTAGGGTTTAATTATAACACCTATAATGACCTTACCAACATTAATTTATTTAACCCTTATGTTTTATGTACCATTAATCTTGTTTTTTACCCTTTTCCACTTACCTTTTATCACCCCTAAATGATAGATTGGGACTAATAAGAGTTGAAAATGCCACTGGATGAGTTTGAGAATGATGACACCATTTACAAATTGCTAGGTTTGAGAGATAATATTCCTATAGGAGATCACAAATAGGGATTATCTACTAGATTGGATTATACTGCCTATTTTTTAGAGTGGGTGAACTTCCTTGGCTAAAAGCAAAAAAAAAAAATCAAACATTGAGGTCTAAAAGTGAAAACCTCTTTGAGGTAATTTTAGACCAAGGAAAAGTAAATAAAAAGGCATTTATCTTGGTGAAAAACTATTTCATGTGTCATTAAAAGGGGATGTTGACCCATCTTCACATGAAGCATAGGAGACCACTCGTCCAAGGTTGATATATGGGTCTAAAATCAGTAATGAAGAGTGACAATATTTTGAGTAGATCATGTAGTAATGCCATGAGGTATTTTTTACATGTCCTTTACCACCATTGGGTGATTCTAATTCATCCTATTTAGGATAATTAGATGAACCAATCCATCTATAATATTGTATTATTACTAGCCAATTTAACTCTTTTCTAACTCATTTAGAAGATAGTTTTACACTCCTTGTGGAGGACACTTCTGAGGTCAAAATTAGGACTCCAAAGGACTAAAAGTGGATTAAATTAGGCATGTCCCTCACTAAGGAGGAATGTGAAGTATTTAAATCCATTGTGATGGAATTTGTTGATATATTTTCATGGGCCTATTCAAATATTCTAGGTGTGGACCTTGCCTTAGTTGTACATCATCTTGTTGTACACCCTAATGCTAAACTGGTTAAATAAAAGCTAAAAAAATGCATCTTCATATTATTATATCAGTCAAGAAAGAGTTGGATAAAATATTAGATGCAAGATTCATTCAAACTATTAATTACTTGAAATATATTTCTAATATAGTACCAATAGGCAAGAAGCTAGAGGGTATCAGATTATGCACTAATTTTTGGGATATTAACAAATCCTACCGAAAGGATGACTTTCCTGTTCCAAACATTGACATAATTGTTGACTCCATGATCAGATATGAAATTCTTTCCCATATGGATAGTTTTTAGGATATATCTAAATCATAATTGCACCATAACATCAAAAAAATATAGCGTTCAACATTCCATGGGGAATGTTTTATTATTAGGTGATGTCATTCAAACTCAATAATGTAGGATACACATACCAATGAGACATGATAGTGATTTTACATTATATGATGCATGACATTGTCATGGATTATTTATATGACATCCTAGGTCGATCTAAAACCCATGTTAACCATCCATCTATATTTCAAGGAATTTTTGAGATACTTTGAGATTGTAAAGTTAGGCCAACCCAAAAAATTGTGTATTTGGTGTAACTTTTGTCAAGTTGTTAAATTTCATTATCTCTTGCAAGGGCATTGAATTTGATCCTACCAAGGTTCAAGCCATTATCGAGATACCATCACCATTTATGTTGAACCATCTCCATAATTTACAATGTAAAATATAGTCAATAAGACACTTCAATTCATATCTAGATGAAAAATGTCATCCCTTTACACACTTACTGAAGAAGGGCACCACTCTCCCATGGAATGAATATTTCTAGAAATTATTTGACCTTCTCAAAGAATACTTGCCAATCCATCTATTTTACTACTGCCTATGCTAAACAATCCATTACTACTTTACCTATTAGTAACTAAAAATGCCTTAGAGGCACTTTTGGCACAACATGATGAACAGGGAAAAGAGCATGTCTTATACTACCTCAACCAAACATTGGTTACGTATGAACTTAGTTATATATTAATTAAAAAATCTTATTTAGCTATGGTTTTTTCAGCCCAAAAGTTATGTCACTACATGTTGTATAACAATACTATTGTAATTTCTAAAATAGATTCGCTCAAGTATCTACTTTATAAAATATATTTACATGTCCACATCGTGAAGTGGATCATCCTCTTGAGTGAATTTGAGATTGAGTATGCCAATAAAAAATGCATTAAAGTATAGGTATTGGTAAATCATCTTGTATAAGCTCTTCTTCTTGATACTCAACCTCTTATATTTGGGTTTATAAATGAAACCATCATGATTGCAATAGAAGCACCTCCTAAAGTATACAAATGGATAAATTACTTTGATTATTCCTTCATATTATGTGGATCAGGGACTGACATATTATATATCACACTACAATGGGATATTATTCCTAAGTCCTTTCACATTGGTTTTCCATATACTAATAGTATGGCTAAATATGAAGCACTCATTGTAGGGCTTTGCCAAGAAATATAGTGGAATATCCATCATTTAATAGTTCATGATGATTTTAAAATTATAATTAATTAGGTTACAGACCAATATCATACCAAGGATGATAAGTTGATACCTTATAATGGTATGGTGGACACTCTTAAGGAATAAATTGCCAATCTTTAGTTTAAAAAAAATACCTAGGGCTAGTAACATAATAGTTGATGCCATGACCACAATTGGATCTATGATTCAAATTATAGATAGATCCATGGACTATCAATTTCTTATGGAACATCTCCTAACACCATCACATGAATAATCATCCATCAATATGATTTGTGATATTGTTAGTCCTGTGTATACTTGGTATTCTAACATATATGCCTACCTCCACAACCAATTCATTCCCATAGACCTTTCCCAAAAAATAAAAAAAGTGTTCTTCCATAAAGCTTCATGTTAACCTTGCTTGGAATTATCTTATATCATAGAAGCTATGATGGTACCTTACTTCATTATTTATCTTCGACAAAATTTGGATTAGTATTAAGTGAAGTTCATGGAGTGTATAGGTCCCACACTATTGGGGATATCCTTACTAATAAATTACTATGTACTAGATATTATTGGTTGACTATGGAAATTGATGCAACTACCTATGTGAAGAAGTGTGTGAAGTGTCAAAATCATGCTAATTTAATCCATGCTCTAGCCAAAACACTTAAACCACTGACAACATCATGGCCATTTTCAATGTGGGGAATTGACCTCATAGACAAGATAAATCCTACATCTATAAATGGCCACAAACATGTCCTTACTAATTTAGAGTATTTCACTAAGTGGGTGGA
Source organism: Torreya grandis (assembly GCA_037957365.1). Taxonomy (NCBI): domain Eukaryota; kingdom Viridiplantae; phylum Streptophyta; class Pinopsida; order Cupressales; family Taxaceae; genus Torreya; species Torreya grandis. The sequence continues at coordinate 2,686,379 of JARHVA010001073.1, read as the reverse complement.
AGCCATTCCCCTCACTTACATGACTGGTAAGTAGATTTCTAAATATAGCTTTAACCATCTCATTTTATGCTATGGTATACCTTTTGATAATATATATGATAATGGTGGTTCATTTAAAAATAAGGATGTAAAAACCCTTTATGCCCAATACCATATCAAACAAAAAATTTCCACCACCTATTACTCATAATGAAATGGTGAAGTTGAGGCATCTAACAAAACCATTGTCAATATTTTGAAGAAGACTGCCAATGATGTTGGTCATAATTATCACTTACATCTATTTAATGTCCTAGTATATCATTGCAACACTATACAATAGGTACATTAGTGTCATAATTAGCACTTACAATAGTTCAAGTCACTCAATCATAAATATGTTTGAGGTGCATTATGTTCATTGGTTCATCAAGTTTATCTCCTTATGGATTGACGAGTCTATATGCTCTAGAACCATAATTAACAATAACCACATAAGTCCCTAGCTAGTTAGGTTGAAATTTTAATTTCTTTTTAGTCTCGATATTGATGTTTTATTTTATTTTAGTATTGGGCCACCAAGATTGAATTCTCTATGTTTCACTCAATGATTGTATTGGCCACATAATTTGTTCTAATAATCCTTAAGGTTATTCAAGGTTAACATGTAATTTCCATGTAGTAAATATATCTCTTGCAAATGAGCTACTCTGTAGTCCTCATCATCAATGATGTGTTGCAACAAAATCTAGAGAGAAGGTAATTCTACCTTGACAAGATGAATGGACTTAGTGTTTTAAATAAGGGAATATGGGGTAGCTCTTGTTGGAGTATGGAAAGTGGTATGGTAAGTGGATCATTGAAGTTATGCCATAATATATCATTCTTCATACTATACCTATATACCTTTCCCACCATGCCTTAGTAACTTGTCAACTAGTTCTTTTCACATTACCCTATCACTTTTGGCCTTGGTTTTGATTCGTTTGTACTTCAAAAACTTTCAATGGTTGATATTAGATGTAGTTCATATAGTTGGTTTAGATTCAAAATTTTAAATGATAGTCTATGAAAGCATTATGCAGTGGTCCTAGAAATTGTATCCTCTATTTGTTGTTACATTCTATTTCATTACTCATTCTACTAATTATAACTTCCTTTGGTAAAATTAGTATCACTAAACCTTGCCATTGTTTCCTAATTATAACCATCTTTGGGAAAACTAGGAACAACCCCTTTACCATGCATTACCACATCATTGTTTCATACCTTTCCATTTGCCTATTCATGAACTTGTTACTTAAGAGAATGCTTCATTGTAGGGGGAACTATAGTGGCTTGAGGTCCATTTGGACTATGTAGGCAATGCTCAATGTTTTCTGAGGTCATCTCGGTTACCTTTATTTGAATGTTCTCATTGTTTTGAGATAAATTTTAGCTGATTGCTCTCATCATTTTATGAGAAATTTTAGTTGAACACTCTCACCATTTTATGAATAATTTTAATTAAATGCACTCATTATTTTTTGAATAATTTAAGTTTGAATTTTCTCACCATTATGAGAGCACCTTAAGCCATAGACTCCCCATTTTATGAGTGGTATCTTGTTAATATATGATAAGTTGAAATACCCCCAAATTTCCAAAAATATTTGAAACATTTTAAAACCCCTAAACATTTGAACGGACCTAGGAAAATCCTAAAAATTAAAAAAACATGAAAATTGGCTTAGAATTTCCATGCAAGATATAAAGACTTCAAAACTTTTTAGGATGAACTATCTTACCTATCCAACTTTATTTGTATCCCCCTTTGCCATTTTCATCCCATTTCTTTGAGAACAACATCGACCTAAGGTTCACATAGACTATATAGGTAGTACTTGGATACATAGGGTATCTCGAGTTATCTTGGCCATGATAACTTATTCATCACTTTATTGTCTTTCACCATTTCCTTTTATCTCCTTTTTCTTAAGTATTTTGGGTCTCAGTTATTTCAAAAGTAACCACTTATCCTTTAGTTTCCCCATTTTTATTATCCTTGAACACTCTCACCATTTTTTGAGCAATTTAAATTTGAACATTCTCACCAGTTTTTGATCTATCTTAACCAATGATCTTGCCATTTTGTAAGAAACCTTAGACAATAGTCTCACCATAATATGAGAAACCTTATCCAATGCTCTCACCATTTCTTGAGTAACCTTAGTCAATGTTCTCACCATTTTGTGAGAAACCTCAGCCAATGGTCTCACCATTTTGAAAGATCATTTTTATTCTAAGCCATAAATGTACTAAACACTATGAATTACCAATTAAGTTCATTAGTGGATTCTTTCCTCTTTCATTTTAGTGTGGGTTTAGCTTAAACCATGCTCTTGTGCTTGTATGAATTTTATGTGTTTGACACTTTCATGATTGTGAACGTCACCCCCCTCTTTACACTACACACTCACCATTTTATGAGACCATTCCTATATTCCTCTATAATAATCCTCTTTTCATTATCATACATTTTATTCTATCCCATATCTTGGGAGAACTACATTTGACCTAAATTTTACATTATACCTAGTGCCTATGAGACTATGTAGGTAACATCCACTTTCTTAACACATATGGAATGAGATCAGCTACCCCTTCATATTTATTCTATTCCCCATATTTGTTTTTGTGTTGTTATCCCCTATAACTTAGGGGTACCATTTTCCATCTTGTTTGTGTTGTTGCTTCCTATAGCCTAGGGACAACCTTTTGTCATTGTATCCTTTTTATTTTTGTTCCTATAGCCTAGGGGAACCTTGTGATATTTTTTATTTTATTATTTTACCTATATCATTATTAGCTATACTAGGGGCAACCCTATCTCTAAGCGTAACACCTCTATTTCACATGCACAAACAATTCATTATTTTCTTGTATTTTGTTTGTTTCTACAATTATTACTAACTATGTTTGTCTAGTTTGTTTGTTTGTTTTGTTTATTTTGTTGAGTGTATTTATTTTTTTAGTAAAGTTTATTTATTTTATTTTTATTTTTATATTTATTTTGTTTGTTTGTTTTTAGTTTATTTATTTTGTTAAGTGTATTTGTTTTTTTAGTAAAGTTTGTTTATTTATTTTATTTTTATTTTTATGTTTGTTTGTTTTGTTTGTTTTTTTAGTTTGTTTATTTATTTGTTTTGTTTATTTGGTTAATTTCTTTGTTTATCTGATTTTTTTTGTTTATTTTTTTTAAATTTTTATTTCTTTTTTTTATGGCTTTCTCAGTTGTCATAGGTCTATTACATTTTAATGAAACTTGATTCTTAATTATCCATATATTATACTTAGGTTCTGAATGTTTGTATATAGTCTTACACTTAGTTTATTTGTCTCATATTTTACACTTGGGATTTGATTGTTCATATATTATTCCTAGGTTGTTTATATTTGTATCTAAACTAATTTTTCCATGCTTAGGATCTATATTTTTATTAGATTTTTTCATAACTATGATGCATAATATCACAAGATATAACAAACATCAAGCTAATATATCTATCAATCAATGCAGTGGGTAGTAGTTCTCTAAGATCACCAACTTAGCCAAATCTGAAACATAATCTAAACCAATGAATAACTAGTTCAATATGATTCTATTATGTGCTAATATGGATTTGCAGCTATGAATGAGCATATATATATGACATACAACATAAGCAGATAAAATAGTGGAACATCTCATATAAATGGAAATATAGTTAATGAAAGAGAATGCATGTTTAAATGAAAATAAACATCTATAATGCTAAACAAGAGATAAGAATGAGATCAACATGACAATAATAGAGCATCACATATATCAAAGAATAATATTCCATGTACACAGGCCTCTAAGGACCCAATATGAATGTCAATGTATCTCACAATACTATCATATGCATTGATAATATATACATATCATGGTGTCAAAAATATAACAATAATTCAAAGAGTTATCAAGAATTATCTCTAACTCTATATATCCATAGGCCCTATAGTAGAAGGTGGCCCTGGTGACCTTGGTGGTCCTAGAGGCATAGGTGGTTGTGGATATTGCACATACTAACCTGAGGCTATTATACATTAGTCATGGTCCTAAACTAATCTGATCTATTACCATCCCTCTGTGCATCCCACACCTCAAATTCAATTATCTATTGATCTTTTAGGATTATGGTCTCACATGCCCTATGATAATACAAGGCCTCATCCTTAGCCTAGAGGCTCTCAAGTATCATATACAAGAATAATGAATGTGTGATGGATCTCTAAGATTAATCCCACTCATGCTAGAACCTCTAAACATATAATAAAGTTTGATCTCTATCTTATATAAGTTGGTGACATTGCCTATATCTCTACCGAAATCTAGACCATCCAATCCACCTCTAACTTCAGTCAGGTAATCATTGACTGAAGGTGAGTCATGTCTTCATCTATGATATCCATTTTATCCTATAAGTATGACACCCACCTCTCCAAACTTGTGATCTCACCTACCCTAGTCTTAATCTCCTACTCTAGCATAGTACTATCCCTGCCTACTCTCATTATGCTTAATAGCCCTACTTAGATTGAATCCATAAAATAGCATGTTTTACCTATAATTATTAGATCTAACACCATCATATCATAAGTGTCACCTCCTCTATCATCCCCTTTTTGATCCCCTCTATCATCTCCTTCATCATCATCCTCCCCTTCTCCATTGTTGTGCCATTTATTGTCACTATCGCTAGTCCCACTACTAGTCTTAGCCTCTACCTCATCAATATCCATCAGCACATGACCACCTACATAACCACTTGATTATCTTAGAATAGTAAGCCTCAATGGTCACACCTATACCCACTAGTGTACATACTCTAGAGTGACCCCTACATCTTCTAAACCCCATGCATAATCCCATGCCATCCATGGAATGCTAACATAACTATCCATAGCTACACTCTTCCAAATAACTAGGGTGGCATGGTTGATATCTCTAGTCATGTGAGAAAACCACCTAGGATCCTTTGGAACATGTTAAACCATGTCAAACTACCAAAGTACCTAATCAATCTGGTACTCCTCAATGATATGAGATTGCCTCACTATGATGAAACATATATATGCTATAAATGTATTGTACAAAGCATCCCTAGGCCAATAGAGTTGATAAAGAAGATAAGGCCTAAAGATAAATAATATCATATCATCAAACATGCACTAGTAAAATTATATCTCCATATAATTTTCTATCTATATTGTACTAGTCTACACTAACCATATGACAACATCTCTTATGGGTCCCTAACCCATCTCTAGCCCACTAGGTGCTCTATCGAGATGTGTTCCCATTCCTAAACCATGAGTAATGTGGATTCTCCAATTATATAGACTCTTTGATAGGACACCATAAATATGTCCCTATATAGCTAAACCAATACTATTATCCCCTATAAAATCTAGTAACTTGCTTCATCATGCTTTGCATCAGTTCCCTTTGCTAATTTGCCTAGATGTGATAAATTATTTTATAACTAATCAACAAACTATTTTTCATACCTAGGGGAAACCCAATTTTAGTCATGTAATTAAATGTGAAAATGATTATAACTACCTTTGTAAAAATCATTCTTTCTCAACCCAATTTCCCTACTAGGTAAAATGCATGTACTAATGATTATAACCACCTTTAGGAAAATCATTATTTTTCACTCTACCAGTGCCATTGATTATATCTACCATTGGGAAAATTAGTGTCTCAACCTCTATTACTAATTATAACCACCTTTGGTAAAATTAGTGTTTCATCTTATGTTGCCTCTAAATCATGTTATTTTCTTCATTTCAAGGAAATGTTCAACAACTCTATTTTTCACCCAATCCCTCAAAGGGGAATTCAAGGCTAATCAACTACATTTTAGGGCATAAACCTTTTGTATTAATATATTTTGCATTTTTTAAAAATATTTTATTGTGCCTATGTCTTACAACACCTCAAATAGGGGAAAATATAGACACTCGTTTTTTGCTACTTTTGTGTCTAAATCAGATACTAGATTGATTTCTAGAAAAGAATGTAATTTAAGCCTATAATTCACTAGATTTCCTAAATTCATCCAAACAAGGGATATAACAACCTAGAATCATGTTGAGACTTGTTAATTTGGGGTATTACTCTGTATGCATTAATAACCTAGTTTGCATTCAACCCTAGTAAAATTACAACCTAACAAATTGGCATTATTAACCTATTGATCTATTAATGCAAAACATTAAAAACAATTCATAAATACCAAAAACCCTGAGCAAAATTAATTAAAAATCAAACTTTAATTAGTTACTTAAGCAAAAACTCTAAGTTAAATTAAAGAATTACATTTTCTAAAAAAGGAATTTTTTAATAAAGATGAGTTTAAAGTCAAGGAAGCTAATAATATATTTCATTAATTCCTAAAATTCAAGGAAAAGGTGAGTCATAACTTCATAAATATCTTCTATGGGTTGTCAAGCCTTCATAATTATTTTGACCCAACCCAAGGTTAACCTAAACTTGACCAAGGTTACTTTAAACTTAACTAAGGCTAAAACTAAACCTAACCACCTAACCGCCCTAGGGTGCCCTCAATATCTTCAAGGAAGCTTTTAGGTGTAAGTTTATTCTATAGGAATACTTTCAAGAAGCCTCTTAAGTAATATTATAATGCCAAATTAATTTAAGAATCTTCACACCAAGTCAATCCAATCCAAGCAAAGCCACATGTGGTCTTATAGAAGTGTTGCCAAGATGGAAAATGCATTGATCAAAAAATTTATTTCCCATAAGCTGAAAAAGAACATCCTCTATGTTAATAAGTGAACACTAGTTTTGACAAGGGAGGAAACAAAGTTTTATTTTTGTATCTTCTATTTTTAGTTTTATTCATTGTTTTAAGCTCAACCTAGTACTTAGGCAAGAGTGGTTTAGTTTCCATTGCATTGTTTGGTTTGAATTCTCTTTTGATTCACTAACAAGGAAATAATGAATTTTTTTCTCTTTAGATTCCTAACATTACAACCAAGACCTATTTCTACAACATAGCAATACCAATAAGAACCAACAATAAAAAATACCACTACCACAATAACAACAACAACAACAACAAAAATAACAATAATAACATCATCAATATCAATAAAAAATAGTAATAGTAGTAAAAACAACAATGCCAACCCCAAAAAGGATGGAATCAAGGCTAGAGTGACCCTAATAACCAACAGACTTATCACACAGTTGCACACAACTACAATAGAGTTTTAGGTCACATTCTAGGTGGTCATGTATCCATAAATACCATCAAACCTAGACCAAATGCTAATAGACCAAGGCCATTACCTAAAAATATCTATTGGCCTTCCTATGTTGGTAATCCTTCCTTGACCTATGACCATAGCCAAGTGTAACAACAACCAAGGATTACCATCTTAGGTCCCTATTCTGGTAAACCTTCCTTGACCTATAACCACAACCAAGTACATTGATAATCAAGAATTATCATCTCAATCCCTTCTCCATATTATTCTAGTTACAATGGTCCTTTACCTAATCTAAATTGTGCGATCATAACATGATAGACTAAAGTTACCATTCTAGGCCCATAACAACCTTCTACCAATGAACCCATTAAATAACCCATATCATTTAGGAATAAACCAATTACCATTGCTAAGAAAAAATGTATGATATTATGAAATAACTACAAAATACTCCCACACAAGTCTCTATCCTATATTTTTTTGCACATCTACCATCCAAAAAAATATCCTTACTAAACTCATAATCCAGTCCCAAGTACCCAATAATATTATGATAGATAATTTTCAAACTTTGGTTGGACACCTAGCCCCAGACCAGTAATTGACCTTTGACCAAAATGATATGTCATCCCTAAGCCCTATCCATAATAACCCATTGTATATTATAGTTGTCATAACATGGCATACAGTTAAATTTGTCCTCATAGATAATGGATTAGGCCTTAATATTGTGTCTCTAAAGTTAATCAAGCATTTAGGATATATAGCAATAGACCTTCAGCTAGAGACCATTATCATCAATGCCTATGATAATGAAAAATGGGAATCATAAAGAACCATATATTTGCCAATTTTCATTGGGCCTTTGACCCATGACACACTTTTCCACATCCTAGACTTATATTTATCATACAAATTGTTTTTTGGTAGACCATAGATACACAAAATCCATGCAATACCTTCAACCTTGTACTAGTGTATCAAGTTTCCTCATTCTGGCATGGAGGTAACTATTCATGGAGACTTATAGACATATCAGTACTACAAGCATTTGGAGGTCAAGTATGAGATCTATAAGTATTATTTTTGCCTAGACCCAAGACCAAATAAGGATAAAGACACAGATATATTTGTTGAATTGCTAGAGTTGAATTTCATAAACCCTAATAGTCTTGCCTCAACTTCATATACACTTCCTATTGAACTTGTTATTCATTTTACTATTTCAGACAATGGACCCATAATACCTTATATATATTCAAAATTACTCAAAACCCCAAGACTTATTAAAGGCCTAAATCCAAGACAATTTGCATGGAATGGTAATAAACGGGAAAAGGAAAACTTCATAGACTAGTGCCTATTATTTTCACATCTGCCACTATCCAAGAATAATACTTGATTACCGAAGATAATTACCTATTATACAATGATGATTTATCTAATTTCTACCAAATTAAAAATCATCCCATCCCTAACATGATTATGGATAACCAAGCTTATAAAGACAAACTTGGGGGAAAGTCAATAGGTTACTATTGAGCCTATTTCTATAACCAAATATAAAGGAAATCACAATATTGTATTTAAAACACCTTATGGTGACCCCACCTATCTTATCCATGTCCTTACATCAACAACAAGTGTTGATGTGTTGGTAGTGAAGTAGAGTCTAATCATAGTATATATGAAGACCTAGTCAATACTAACTTATTTAACCCTTACACTATTTGTACCATCATGCCAATAATCTGACATTCCCCACTTGTCCTTTATTACCATCAACTCATAGACTAAGACAAACAATAATCCATAGTACCTTTAGATAAGTTTGATAATGATGAGGTTTTTTATGATTTCATGGGCCTGAGAGATAATGTTCCTTTGGGAGATCTATTATATCTCAAATTTTCACCCTTGAGAGGGTGATTTAATCCCTCTTCCTCTTACTAGCTTAGTGGCTTTGATCTCAACATGATACTACATCACCTTAGTTATCCATTCAACTCTTTTCTTATTCTATTTTTATTCAAGAGGAAGTCTCTTATGCTTGGATGAGCTACCATGACATGTGTTTTGTCATTAGACACCATATGCTTAAATTTTTGGAGACTTCTTATTACTGCCAATACTTGTTTCTCAACATAGGTTTACCTATCTTCATATAATTCTAGTACTTGACTAAAAAAATATATAGGTTTCTCAATTCCTTCATTATTATACTGCATTAACATAAAATAGATGGTGTTAATCTTTGTAAAAGCATACAATACAAATTCTTTAGAAAAAATAGGGTTGATTAGTATAGGTGTTTGGGCAATAGCTTGTTTGATGTCCTCAAAACTAGCCTTCCCTTCCTTAGTCCAAACAAATGCTTGATGCTTCTTTAACAAATTGATCTTTCCAAGAAAACTTTACAAGGATTTCTTGTGTTTGGGCAATGGTAATGCTAGTATGGCACTCATTCTATCAAGGTCTATAGCAAACCCATATTTATAAATAATATGACCAAGTAACTTACCTTCATGAATTAAAAAAAACACAATTCTTGTGGTTGAGGGAAACCCCATATTTCCTAGACCTTTCAAATATTAGCCTTAAATGATTCAATTGGTCACTAACATCTTTAAATAAAATGGTTTTGTCATCAAGGTATACTAGTACCATATCATTGATCAAACCTTATAAATCCATATCCATGGCCCTTTGGAATGTGGCACTTGCATTGGATAACCTAAATGACATTCTATTATAGGAATATGTCCCCTATTTGGTAGTGAAGGCTATCTTATGTTGGTCCTTTTCTTTCACCAACACTTGGTTGTATCTTGAATAGCCATCCAAAAGTGAGAAACATTGAGAACCTACCACTAATTGAAGGATTTTCTCTATTGAAGGTAGAGGATAGTGATCCCTAAATTATACCCTATTCAAGTCTCTAAAATCTATACATAACTTTATTTCACCATTCTTCTTTCTCACAAGATCTAGGTTGTCAACCCATAAAGTGTTTGATAGGAAAGATAATTCTTGACTCTATCAACTTGGGGAGTTTTTTCCTCATGAGCGCCTCCACTTTAGGATTGATGGGCCTTTTCATTTATTTTATATGCTTAGAATTGGGATCAATTTATATAGTGTGTTGGTTCAATGAGGTATCAAACCCCTTGATGTCACTATACTCCCAAGTAAAGACATCAAAAAATTCTCTACATAAATCAATGAATGTAGCCTTTTCTTGTGGAGTACATACCTTTCCAATTTTTATGATTTTATATTTGAAGATAAACACCTTTTCATGATGTTCTTCCTTTATATGCATGCTTATCTTATCTACGCTCATTTGATCACTTTCATTGAATATACCTTCAAGAGTAACCAACCCTTTCGAAAGCTTATTAAACCTTAGTTTCAAAATTTGGTCCCCATATTGGTGTTGTAACTTAGCCTAGTTTTTGCAATAGAAATTAGTTTCATGTTGGAAAAAACTTGTTATTTATTTATCCTTTCAAGCACTTGACAATTCACATCATTGTCCAGTATTAAAGGCCTTACAACTACCATGATGTGTGGCTGAGTTTTGGGATTCTTGACATTATTGGAGATGTCAAATTGTGATCGAAATGATGTTAACATATCAACATGTTGGTTCTCTTCCCTTGGGACTAATTTGATGTCAAAAACCTCAAAATTCTCAATAAATTCCCACACTCTATGCTTGTATGACTTCAACAATGTGTTATTGGATGCACTCTTACCTCTAATTTGGTGTACAACTAGTTCACTATCTCCAATGGGTTGAACTTATTTGAATCCTTTCTTCTTTTCCCATTAAATCCCATGTACAAGAGATTCATATCTAGTTGCATTGTAAGAACAAATAAACTAAAACCTGATGGCTAAATAGTACCTTTCATTTGATGGAGAAATAAGAATCATCCTTGTACCTACTCTAATATTGTTTCTTGAGCCATCAAAAAATAGCTTCCACAAACCGTCACTATCCTTATGAGGCTTTGAAAGAGAATATATGGTTTTACCTTCTTCATGTAAGGAATAGACCCCAAGACTAGCCTCTTTAATCCCTTTATATAGATCAAACTCATGATTTTCTACCCCCCATTCATCAAGGAAGAGATCTAAAATGTCTTCAAGAGGAACAATTAATTCTTGGTCACCAAGCTGATCTTCCTCATTAATGATAACACAATTAACATTATTAACATTTGGTTTGTATGTCTCAATGTGAAACCTTGAAATAGGTTCTGATCTTATAGTAACTTTGGTTCCATATCTTGTCCTAAAAGCCATGTAGGACTAATCTGATGACAAATAACCACTAATCTTTGCCATGAAATCCCTTGAAAATCAAAAGGAAAAATATGGTGGAAAGTCAACAACAACCACATCCTAAGTAATAGATAAATTAGGACAAGCATGAATAGTTATATTTAAACCCTTGATAACACCAATTATCTTAGTGGCTAATCCATCTAGTTGTATCACACCTTTAGCATGAGGTTCATATTTGAGGCCTAGTTTATCCTCTATTTTCTTTGTCATGACTGAGTTTGTATCCCCATTGTCTATCATACAATTATGAACCAAACCATCACAAATTATCACTAAAACATAGAAGGGGGGAGGCTTGTTCACTTTACCTTATTGTGACTCACTAGGATTAGATGTCCTCTTGTAGCATATCCCTTTATCTTGAAATAGATAAAGTGTCCCACATAGTCATACTTATATGAATATTTTTCACTTGATCCACTATGTTGAGAGAATAATCACCAATATTTGGCTGCCATCTAGGATTCATGACATCACTTTGGGCCTGCTTGTTTTGGTGTGAAAAGGTACTCTTGTCATTTTGATTTATTTTAGATTATTGATCCTTAAGATGTACATTAGACTCTCTTATTCCTTTAGTCATGGACTAAATTACATCTTAAACTTTTCCACTCTCTTGTACCTCTTTAATAGCCTTTCTTTTAGAACTAGTACTGGTTGTAATTGAACTATCTACCACCCTACTTGAGTTGCCCACTTGATTCACTACAACAGTCCTATTTTTAGAAGTTTACAAGTGTAGTAATTAATTGACCTTACTCTTCAATATCCATAACCTTATTATAAACTTCATCTTGTGTTAGATAATGAAAAGTTAATTATTGTGCCACATAAGCTTGATTTAACCCTCCATCTTATTTGTTAGATTGTTCATGAGATTGATTCCATTGAGGAGGTCATTCTTGTTATTACATTAGATTATGTTGAGTGGGAACCAAGGATCTTTAAGTGGCGGTTGAATTTGGGTTGAAACTTGTGTATGGTCTAAAATTTGTGATATTACCTTAGCCTTAAGCATTTTCTTAGAAGGGTGGCCTATTTGATTTCTAGAACTGAGAAGATTAGTTCTATTGAGAGTGCATATGAAACTAATTTTCTTGCCTCTCAATTGCCATGATTTTTTTTTCAATATTCTTAAGTATACCTTCTACATCATTATTTTTTCTTACTTGAGTAGGGTTAGCCAACTCATTACCAGTTATGGTAGTTATTAGAGCAAGATTTAGGGTAGGAGGTTAAATTTCAAAAAACAAAGGCATAGGAGGCCTTAGATCAAGTTTTATAAGTTATATTAGATTTTTCTCAACCCTAATAGTAATATCAAAATCATTAGATAAGGTATTCCCACCCATAGATTGAATCATAACTACTATATCACTATTCAAAGACTTAATGTAGTATAGGAATGCATAGTTTGGATTGGGTCTTACAATAATTGGGATCATATCCCATGTCTTTTAGAAACTAGAATTGAAATATTTTATGAGTTCTTGAGGATCTCTTTTTATGGTGGTCAATTTCTCAATGAAGGACAAATGGTCACTCTTATCTTCAAATATTTTTCTCAATTTCTCTCCCAATTCATCCCATGAGTCAATGGAATTGGGGGCTAAGGTCATATACCAATAAAAACCCTTAATTTAAAAACTAATTTCCAATAACAAGATTTCCATATTATCTTATGTGATGTTATGGATGTTACAAAAAATTTCCATGTCCCTAATATGCTCAATAGGAGTAAGAGTAGTTTCTCCACTAAAATAAGGGACACTCTTGAGGGCAGCCACTAGTATGTCATCATATTATTTAAGGTTTAAATAACAACCACCACTAAAAGCAATAAAAGGTAGATTTATATCCATCCTATCAGCTTTATGAGTACTTAAAAAGAAGGGAATAAAGAACTTCATTCTAGGTGACTTGGTATAAGGGAGAGTGTGAGGGAACCTCTTCCTTTTGTATGAATATAAAGATAATTTAATAAATTCAAAGGGAATACCTTTCATTTTTGATCTTATAATTATTAGAGTTGTTTCCAGAATCTAGATAATGTGAGTGCAATGGAGACATGATCACACAAGATGAAGCAAGTGCACACCACATAGATGCTAAAGTAATTTGAAAATAACACAAGAAGATAAATTTCACAAGACAAAATGGAGAAAACCAAAATCTAGTTAACATGAGATGGCCAAAGTGAGGACTACAAATAGGAGAGTACGTAAGTAACTCCACAAAAGGTGGATAATGCACCCCAAGAATAGACTGTAACTCCTCCATGAAAGGTGGTGACAAGGTGCTAAGAATAGAGAAATAACTCCCATCAAGGGAGTTACTTGTGACATTCTTATGACACCTATGACACATCTATGACACACACCTCCACATAAGCTAGCCTATCCCACAAATGTAGGAAAACTCCATGTATGCACAAGAAATACAATTTCCCTAATTAAAAAATAGGGAAAAATAAAAACCTACACTAATACCCCCCATAAGCACAACATAGGTGGGTAGTGTGGAAATATAAAATGGGACTTGGCAACTAGGCCTGATGAGGTACCGATGTACAAATGCAATCTCCCATAAGATAGAGAAAAGAAGAAAACCCATAGGAAAAAAAATCCCCCCAAAAAGAGAGACATAAAAGAAAGAAGGGGCTAGTGTGCCCCTCCTGAAGATGATGTTGCTATAGATGTGGACCACACCCCAAGAAGAACTCGTAGATGAATGAACTTGCTCTCAGTGAAAGGTTTGGTGAAGATGTCTGCAACTTGCTCCAAAGATTGGCAAAATATCAAGTCAATGACCAGACTATGAATAAGCTCTCAAATGAAATGCACATGAATCTCTATGTGCTTGGTTCACTAGTGCTAAACTGGATTCTTGCAAATCTGAATGGTACTCTGGTTGTCACAAAAATGATGGTGGGCTACCTAATAGGAATGCCAAACTCAAAAAGAATCCTTTGAAGCCAAATAGCCTTAGTAGCTGCATTAACAGCTCCCTTGTACTCTGCCTCTATGGATGATATAGCAATAACATTCTGCTTCTTGCTAGACTAACTAATAGGACCAGAACCTAGAGAGAAACTATAACTAGAAGTGGACTTGCGAGTCTGTGAATTGCCAGCCCAGTCTGAATCTATATATCCAACCAAGTTAACCTCTATGCCAAATTTGTAATGAATATCATATCTATGTGAAACCTATATGTAATGCAAGATCCTCTTAGCTACTTTCCAATGTAGCTCATGAGATTCTTGCATGAATCTGGAGACAAGTCCCATTGTATATGATATGCCAGGCTTGGTGTGAGTCAAGTAGATGAGACTACTAACAAGTTGTTGATACCGAGTGGCATCAACCAATGATGAAGAATAATCAGCATCAAGCTTGACTCCTGATAGAAAGGGAGTCAGAGATGGCTTGCAATTAGCCATGTGAAACCAAGCCAATAAGTCAAGAGCATACTTAGGCTAGGCAAGAGAAATCCCTGAATCTGACTATGAGATCTCGATGCCAAGGAAGTAATGCAACAAACCTAAGTCTGTCATATCAAATCTATCCTAGAGAGATGCCTTCACCATTGTAATAGCTGATGAAGAACTCCTAGTGATCAAAAGGTCATCAACATATGTAACCAAAATAAAGAGTGAATCATCATGTCACAAGAAGTAAACATTGGGATCAAAATGGCACCTAGTGAAACCCACTATGAGAAGGAAAGAATCCATCTTGGCATACCAAGCTTAAGGGGCATGTTTAAGGCCATAGAGATATTTCCTAAGTCTGCATACTAAGGAAGAATCTTAAACAAATCCTGGTGGCTGCTCCATGTAGATCTCTTCCTCTAGGTCTCTGTGAAGAAAGGTACTCTTCACATCCATCTAGTGCACATCCCAACCATGTGCTATGGCAATGGCCAAGGTGAGTTGAATATAAGTCATCTTTGCAATGGGTGTAAAGGTCTCTAAGTAGTCAATGCTTACCACCTATGAGAAACCCTTGGTGACCAATCATGCCTTGTACTTATCAACCAACCCATCTGCTACAAACTTGATCTAATATATCCACCTACATCAAACCATCTTTCTTCCCTTAGGAAGTGAAGTCAAATCCCAAGTATGATTTTTGATTAAGGAAGAATATTCTTCCTCCACAACATTATCCCACTCAGGTACCTCGATGCCTCTCAAAAAATTTGTGGATCCAAAACTAAAGCAAAGAAGGCATATGGATCTCTCTAAAAACCCCCTAGTATGTCTGTCATCTATGGGATCTCTTGCCCAAGTGTTAGCACTCTCAAGTGTCTGTTTGGTCTAAAGTGGCCTGGAAGTGGGTGAGTCAGGTGCTAACTCCTCATCCTTTGACTGACTAGAGGTGGATGATTTTGCATCACTATCCTCACTATCTAAACTTAAAGAAGAAGATGTCTCTGGCTCAAGAACATGTTGTGGCTGATCTAAATCTAATGAGGAATTATCCTGAAGAAGTAGATCCGATGAGGGAGAAGAAGTGTCAAGTGTTGAGTCTCTAGGACTCTCCTAAAAATGGACACTTCTCTCGATGAAAAACTCATGAGTGACTAGATCTAGAAGGTGATATCCCTTAATACCATCCAGATATCCTACAAAGATGCAAGGCTTGGACTGATGTTCCATAGCTTTACATTTCTTCTTAAGAATGTGGGCCATGGCTGGGGATCCAAAAACTCTAAGTTTCTCAACATCAGGTTTCCTTTTATGCCAAGCTTCAAAGGGTGTTGTCCCTTTCAAAGATTTGTGAGGAACCCTATTTTGAATGTAGCAAGCACAATTCATGGATTCAGCCCAGTACTATGGTGTTAAGGATTTGGAGTGAATCATATAGCTAACCATCTCTTTCAAGAACCTATTTTTTCATTCTACAACCCCAATCTGTGAAGGATTGTAAGTGACTGTGCACTGCAAATCAATCCCCTCTGTGGTGAAAAATTGCTCAAACCTGATGCTGACATACTCCCCTCCATTATCAGTTTGAATAACCTTGATGGATTTCTCACTCTATTTCTCAACAAGAGCCTTGAAGTCTATAAAATTTTCAAACACTTCAAACTTTTGTTTGAGAAAATATATCCAAGTGTACCTAGAGAAATCATCAATGAAAGTGAGGATGTACTTGGCCCTTGTGAAAGATGGTTTGGGAAAGGGTCCCAATACATCACTGTGGACTAACTCCAAATGTTGTGAAGCCCTCCAAGCTTTTCCTTTATCAAATTTTGATTCAGGATGCTTCCCAAGGGAGTACCCCTCATAAAGTCCTTTTGAGAATTGAACACGAGGCAAGCCAATGACCATGTCATGTTTGCAAATTTGCTCAAGGTAGCAGTAGTTAAGGTGGCCAAACCACTCATGCCACAATTTGCTAACTCCATTTGAATGAGTCAACAATTCTATTGGAGAATAATTTGGTGCAAAATGTGAGAAGGTGTATAACCTTGCTTGGTGATCTACCCTACCCACTGCCACTATAGTATCACTATGCAACTCCCTAATAGCCATTGAATCTGGTGAAAACTCAACTCTCATGCCCTGACCAATGTGAGTGATTTGGTACACTAATAGGAGATTGGTTGAAAGAGAAGGAACACTTAGAACATTATTGAATGTTCCTCCTTCCATTTCAACTGACCCTCTCCCTACAACAAAAATTGATGTGTCATCCCCCAAACTAATTGAAGTCATGCTACAAGGCTCTAAAGATGAAAACTCAACTAGTAGCACCCAAATCAATGACCCATGATGATTGAGAAGCTATAGTAGCTACAAGGGCCTTGCCCTTTTCTTTCTCCTTACCCTTACCTTTTGCCTTAGTAGAATCTTGGGTAGATGAATTTTGCTTGATGGACTCAGGAACACCTATGTTGTTCTTCTCTAGAAGATGAGTTAGGTGATCTATTTGTTTCTTCATACATATTATTTCATCATGCCCTATCTTTTTACAATAGGCACACTTAACCTTCTCCTTCTTAGGTTTAGCATTGGAAGAGGAAGTCTCAGTGTTGTTTTTGGCAGGATTGTTGTTTTCTTTCTTCTTCTCCTGGTCCTTATTTTTTTTCTTCTTCTCCTTTGTTGAAGTCTTATCCTTACCATTTCCAGCTATCAAATCTTGGGGTTGAGTAGACTTCATTGTGCCCATTTTAATTAGCTTATCTTGCTCCCTAGTCAAGTCGGCCATGAATGAATCCAAAGAAGGCATTTTCCATGTAGTGCCAAGGGCACTTTTTGTGGCATAGAAAGTGGAGACAAAGACTGAATAGCTTGGATCTAACTTTGAGAGAATATAAAGAATGAGTTGATCATCTTTATTCTCTATACCACATTCTTTCAATTGCAATCTAAGGGCCTTAAACTTAGTGAATAAGTCTTGTAGGGTGTCAAAGTTGCTAGGACTTAGACTTATGAGTTCATTTTCGAGCTCATGACCTCTCATCTCATCAAGATTCCCAAATAAGTTTTCTAAGGTGTCCCATATGTCATTGGGAGTCTTGGAGGATTTATAAATGGAAGAGAAGTTTTGGAGACACATACAAGCTCAGTAATCCATAGGCTTTATCACTACGGTTGTACCACTTGATCTTTTCAACATCAATGTTGGGTTCTACTTCAGTACCCATGGTGATCCTATATAACCCTTTGCTTCTAAGAATGATTAACATTTTAACCTTCTATTCATGATAGTTGAAGGGTGTTAGGGGTTTAAGTTTAAAATAATCCATTTTTAAGCTAAATTTAGGTGAAGTTGAGTTGATTGCAAGTTGTGAAATTATGCAGAAAGGAGAATGAAAGCAAAGATTTGTAAGTTGTGAGAATCAATCACACCCCCCCTAAAATGTTGAGCCCCCCCCCCAAATATGAAAGTGCATGCTCAAAATATGTTGGGCTCAGCTGAGAATGTGTCTTAGAGCAATCAGTGTAAGACTAAAGCAAATAGGACGTTAGACTTAGCCAAAAATGCGTCTCAGGAGACCCAAATTTTAGGTACTTTATAAAATAGTGTGTTTTTAAAAAATAACAAGCCTAAGATGTGGAGAATTGAATTACAAATACTTTTGCAAAAAATGGCACCCAAATGTGAGCTACCATTTGCAAGATATTAAAGGTTCAATTTTCTAATAAACTAGTGTTTTTGCAAAAAAAACACTAAAACATTAAAAAAATGCCTGTTATGAAAGAGAAAGTGGCCTTCTAACCACTTAATGGATTAGGCATAGAAAAAGGAATCCAAAGGAGGTTTGTGTGAGGGGGAATTGGCCTCCCACTAACTTGGGCCTCACCCTTCGTCTTCGACAGGCGAAGATACAAGTTTTAAATGAAAACCCCCAAATTACAAAACTATCTAAAAAACTAAATATTTAGTCAAATTGACTGATTTTTGTTTTACAAGTCAATTTTTAACTAAAAATAATGAAGCATAGATATAATGAAGGATTTCCAAGTGTCCAAGGGGTGCCACATGGGATGCCAAGTAAGGAAGGGGCACCAAAATAGCACGGTCCAAAATTTAACTCAGAAAAGACAAAAATAAATGTAGGCCTATGCTGGACATCGTACGGCCTGATGGCATGGCATAGTTGAAGACCAAAAGCTAGGTGTAGAAGCTTAGCATTGCTGAAGGCACCTTGCTAGAAGGATAATAGCAGACCTGGTAGAAAGGATGCGCTATCAAAAAATTTATGCCATAGCAAGCTGGATGCCGTACAATTGATGGCATGGTTGTAGAAGGATGCTGGGAGTTACAAAAAGTTGGCATGTTGTTTTGAGCTAGAAGGACTACTGCTTGAAGTTTCTGCTCCTCCCTCTACTCCCTGTATTTAACAATGGTGCCCAAGCTAACTACTAAACCAACCCTTGAAGTGAAGATAGCCAAGACACCCAAAGGCCAAGGATTGCCAAGAAAATGATACCAAAAATGATATATATTTTTTTATTTTAGATCAAATCTAGAAAATAAAAAAAACAAAGAGAACTCCACTCCTCTTGATTTCAAAATGAACTAAAAGCATAACCAGACATGTGATTACCATTGTTGCTTTGATACCATATCGGAGTTGTTGCCAGAATCTAGATAATGTGAGTGCAATGGAGACGTGATCACACAAGATGAAGCAAGTGCATGCCACATAGATGCTAAAGAAATTTGAAAATAACATAAGAAGATAAATTGCACAAGACAAAATGGAGAAAACCAAAATCTGATTAACATGAGATGGCCAAAGTGAGGACTACAAATAAGAGAGTACATAATTAACTCCTCCACAAAAGGTGGACAATGCACCCCAAGAATAGACTGTAACTCCTCCATGAAAGGTGGTGACAAGGTGATAAGAATAGAGAAGTAACTCTCATCAAGGGAGTTACTTATGACATTCTTATGACACCTATGACACATCTATGACACACACCTCCACATAAGCTAGCCTATCCCACAAATGTAGGAAAACTCCATGTATGCACAAGAAATACAATTTCCATAATTAAAAAATAGGGAAAAATAAAAACCTACACTAATAATAGTCACCTTTGGCATGAAAATTGGCTCACTAGCCAACTACCAAGAGTTTAAATCGTGTTCAAGTCACCAGATATTGCATTAAGAAAGCTACTATAGCTACATTCTTGCCAAGACCAACATCAATCTTGGGTAACCTCTTTATCTTTGAGTCACACCGAGTGTGACATAGCTGTTATAGCTCAAATTTGAACCCTTTAGATGGTGATTTAAGCCCTCTCAACTTGAGCTATGCAATAGGATTGATCTAAGGTTGTGGTTGACCTTTCAAAGGAATCAAACCTCTATATTTTGGGCTAGCTCCCAAGTACAACACCTACACAAATAACTATAATACTTACCTAACTTGGAAAAGGGAAAGATGGAAACTAAAACTAATAAATAAACTTAGAGGTGATGCACCAAACATGAGTTCCTTAGTTTTTTATGAATTGACTATGAAATACTAATTTACAATTTGATTATGCTACTCCAAAACAATCCATATCACGCTAGTGCTTCAACATGAAGCTTATGAAGATTGAAAGAGCTTATGATGATCAACCAAGAGGTTATAAAAACAAACACTAATGGTTTATTAGTTATATAACTAAGCAAACTAGGTATAATACTTCATATGACCTATGAGAGGAAACAAACTTACGTAGAGGCATGAACATGAAGGACAAATGCAAGGAAACACATACACTATCACTAAACATTCATCAAAACAACACACTCAAGATCAATTTTTGCATGATGAAGATATAATATCCATCTTGAATTTATTATAATATGAAATTAAAAAATATATATTGGTAGGGCTTCACCATAACCAATGTGAAGATCCTTTGCAATTCCATACAAGGCTGCATATATAAGAAAATGTGAGAAAGAGAGAGAGAAAGATAAGGGGCATAGAAGATCATGTAAAAGTTTCATCCATCATGGATGTAGTTTCAATATAAGAAATTGAGAAATAAAATAGTCTTAAAGGTTCTCATCAACATGTGTACACTTGCTCAATGATTCTCTTCTTCAAATTGGCATAGGAGGTTACTTAGGTAACTTTTGAGTTTTTGAATCTAACTTGTCTCTCTTGAAGAAAAACCTTTATACCTAAAATTAAATTTAAAATATGTTTTATTGAAATTTGGCATGAATGATAAGTTTCTATTCAATTCTCTATTCAATTCTCTTGTGATTGTTTTAACCTCTCATTCACTCTTTATTAGCATGTAATCTTCACTAACCCTTTTTGGGGATCAAATGCTTCAATTTTGGTTTTCAAACTCATGACTACAAAATAACTTCATGAAAAAATCCTAATTTCCTTATAAATTATTTCAACCCATCTTAGTGCCTCATATGCATTCTAGTATTCTATTCAATACCCAAACCTCTCACTTGCCTTCATTTCCTTGTAGCCCTCAAAATAGATAAATCTCTTTGTGTAGGATAGTTTATAGATGATCTTTAAAAACTAATTATATATTTTAGTACCTAGTATGTTATTACATCTTTTTACCATATTTCATGATCATAATTTGAGTGGAAGTGTACTTATTTCACCTTTTCTCTCTCTAATTAGGCCTCTAGGCCTAGAAAAACAAGATTTTGCTTGATTGACCTCCCACATGTTTGAAACCTCCATTAAACATTTTATTCACTTTATATAACCTAAACCATTATCCATGTCAAATTTTAGGTTTTTTAACCTTGTACGGATGGGTGGACTAAGAAATGGCCAAAACCCTAGCTTAGAAACATGCTCATGCTTAGGAAGTAACTTGACTAGTTTTCTAAGGAATTAGTAGGTTCTAATATCTAATTGTTATTTTTTGGTGCTTGAAACATAATAAGGCAACTCAGATGTTATAATAAATCCCTTCAATAGTACTTCATAGGCCTATAATAGAGCATCTTACTTAGCAAAATGGTGCATTTACTCTTATAATCCCAAATTGTTTACTTGAAAGGTACAAAGAGTACTTCAAAAGACATATATATGTATTTTTGAGATAATTATATCTCTTTCTATGAATACCAAGCCTCTCTAATTGATTTGGTGCTCAATACCACTTTGAATACTCACAAATAGGGCTATAAATGGGCTTATTTAGCTTCTTTTATACAATGTACCTTTCAAATGTACTATCAAGTGTGTTATTAAGGTTTCCATGGGATTTTTGAGTGTCATTTAGATCATTTCCAATCCATAATAGTCCATCTAAAGTCACTAAAACCATCCTTTATCTCATCAAGTCCTTTAGGAGGGTTTAGTATGGGTTTTAGGTGTTTACAATCTTAACAAAGGTTCATAAAGCACAAGGGCTTAATCATAAAAAAAAATACTATAAAGTGGGATTAAGGAGACCCCTATAACATTTCCTATGAACATAAGTTCTCATTAAAACTATTATTACACTTATAATCAAAATAAGATCACCTTTGAGCTCTTTCTCAAGACAAAAATAGGGTTTGGTGAGACTTCTAGCCTTAGGGATGATTTATAAAATTATGGGAGTGGTAGATCAAAAAAATTCCAAGGAAATAAATTTATATACCCTCTATATCACCTCAAATTACCTTTTTTCACCATGAAACTCCTCTAAGGACTTCTGAGCAATCAAAAATAGACTCTAAGGCTAGTTAACTATATGATGATTAAGGGTAAGGTTTGCTGACAACAAGACCCCTTAGACTGTAAAATTTGATTTCAACCATTTTCATGGTGTTTGGAACACCCTTACCAACATTTTAATATGTTTTAATTCACATCTATGTGTCAATGTGCTTAGGGTTTGATCTCATTGACCATATCAAGACTTTAAGGGTTTTACGTGTTATATCTCTTAAGCCCTCACTATTGAGTTTTGAGTTTTGATATTTCATTATAGACTCCACTTGAAGTGAGAATATTTCCATATCTTATACCACCTATAATGGTAATCCTAACTCTCTTTCACTTATGAATTGATTTTTTTCAAGTGTGTCCTCAAGCAGACCTATAAGTCCATGCTTAGGTATCCTAACTGTAGCTTTAGAATGGGCCTTCACCTATTTGTTCTTTTATCACCTTGAAAGTTTAAAAAAATTCTATATATCTATCTTTATCTCTTTATTACCATCCTAAAATACCATTGGCCTCTCATGGCATCTACCAGATTTTGTCCTTCTTATTTTTATACATAGGCCTATGTATGCAAGTTTGAGCTTATGTCTATTTAGTGACATCAATCATCTCAATGCTCTTTATATTATCATATATCATAGGTGTTTATATTGATTTATGTTTTCTTTCATACCTATATTTCATCATGTTTTATTCACATGTTCTTATTCATATGAAAATTAACTTTTGCCTCAAAATGAGGACTTATAGGTATGGAACCTATAGGTCTACTTTTGGTTGAATCAGTTATTAAGAACCAATTTATTGAGTCTTTACCGCTCTATGATTTCATTAACTCATGTACCTTAATTTTTAATTCCTTAAATAGACCTATGGAGATCCTACTAAACACCATGTGATTTAGATCTTACTCAATTTGTACATCCAGGCCTATGGCTGAGGTCACTTCATACACAAGGAACATGTATGAAGGTTGGAGCTCATGTATTCACTCATGTTCTCTACACTAGTTTAGTGAGATCTACCAAGGTTATACAACTATTTATATTCCCACACTAGGTCTTTTCCCTACTTTTACATCTTTAATATGGGGTTTATGATCCATGAATGACCACCTACAAGTCTACAGACTTGTGGGTGGATAAGAATTATCCCAGTCTTTATTTGAGAGTATATTTGAATCCTAATCTCATTCCCTTAGACCTCAAATTTTTTAAATTTTATTCTCACATGATATTATTAACTTTTTCATTGCTATTTATGGCCAAGTTTAGCAATCAAGCCTATAGGAAACTACATATATTGCACCATGAATCTAAAGAGTAAGAACCATGCCACCATATGAAGGATTATCCATAAATAAACCAATTTTCAAAGATACAAGGCCTGAATAATTTAATAATGAGAATTTTTCCATGACTAATGAGGTACTTTAGAATTTTTTAGAATGAAAACACTCAAAACCAACTAAAATGTTTGTAGTTGGGGTGGTGATGTTTAAACATGCTTAAGGCACCAGTTTCTTTACTGAAGACATCTCATATAGTTGTGTTGATTAATGATTATAACATTAAAATGACCCATTCTGTCACTAAAATCATATTACAAAATCCATTTTCTTCCATAAAACTTAGAAGTGAAGAAACAAAGGCAAATATAGACCCTACTTGGGTGAACAAGATATAATGACCTCCTTACACTCTTAATGATTATTCATAAATGAGGTGACACCAATTCATGACTATGGCCATGTATTTTAATGTAATTAGGAATTCCTTCTCTGGTAAAAATCTCAAATCCCAACTCTCCTTGTGTTGTATGGAATAAGCATATAAAATTGGCCTCTGTGAGCTTGCCAAGGGATCGATGGAGGTTCTAATGAAATTTTTGGAATATCAGGACCTATTCAAGATTTTTATCCATTTATATGGCATGGACAAGGTAAATATATTCTCTTAAACTATTTTCATGTAAAAATGGATCTCCCAAGTTTGTACAAGTGCCTATAACTACCTACAAAGGAGTGATTCTCTCAATTTGGACGTTGAACCTAAAAAATTGGTATAATATGACATTCCTGACATGTATGAAAGTTATATAACTACCTCAAAATCTTTTAAAAGTATATTTTATGGATATTTTATCTTTTTTGTCCTTGTTTGCATTGATCTTGACTATATGCACTTTTCCCTTGTATGACACTTTACCTTAAACTTCACAAAAGAACCTTAATTTATCCAAACAAATTTAAAATGTTTATACAAGATGGTAAAATCATGATATGAATTTTAAATAAAAATTTTAACCTATGATTCCTTTTATATTAACCCCTTCATGTTCACTTTATGAATAGACTAGCACAAGATAAATACAACCATTACCTTAATCTTGTCAAAATAAACTTAACTTTTACTAATAAAACCTTAACTAGGCCATTTTAAGACCACACAAGGCATGGAATGGGTATGGAAAATGTTATAAAACATGCCAAGTCAATTTTTTGATTAACTTGGTCTTTGGTAGCCAAAATTTGGATAAAAAGATCATAAGCAAGGATTCTCTATCAAATTGGACCCCGCTGCCTATTTCAGAGAGAAGATGAACACCCTTAGCCAAAAACAAACCAAAAAAAAAAAACATTGAGGTCCCAAAGTGAAAACCTCTTTGAGGTGATTTTTAACCAAGGATAAATTAAATAAAAAGGCTAGTCTCTTGGTGAAAACATGTTTTAGGAACCACTAGACAGGGATGTTCACCCTTCCTCAAATGAAGCTCAAGAAACCACCAATAATGAACTTGGATTTGGGTATAAAATCAGTAAAGATGAATAACATGCTATTAAGAAAATTATCTACGAGTGTCCTAAAGAATTTTTTATGTGGCCTTTACCACCATTAAGAGATTCAAATTCATCTTTTTTGGGGGAACTTGAAGAACCATACTGACTAATGGATTTTGCCATTTCCAACCATTTTACATCTTTGTCAACTATTCTAGAAGATGAATATACTCTCTTGTAGAGGATACTTTATAAGTCAACATTGGGAATGTAGATGATCCCAAGTGGATAAAATTAGGTGCATCCTAATTGAGGAGTAACATGAAGTCTATATAGATATTATAAGAGATATCATAGACATTTTTCATGGGTTTATTGTGATATGTCAGGTTTAGATCCATCATTGATTCTACACCATCTTATATTTTGTCTAGAGGCTAATATGGTTAAGTAAAAACTCAAAAATATTCATCCTTGCATTTCCATCTTGGTCTAGAAAAAAATGGAAAAAATCTTAAATGTATGATGTATTAGACCTATTTATTATTTGGAGTGGATGTCCAATATTGTGCCAGTGAGCAAAAAGCTAGAAGTTATTAGATTATGCACTAATTTTTGAGACATTAACAATGATTACCCAAAGGATGAATTTCTTCTATTTAATATTTACATGATTTTTGACTCCACAAATGGGTATGAAACACATTCCCTCATGGATGGATTTTCAAGATATAACCATTTCAAGATTGCACCTGAAGACCAACACAAGACAACATTCACTAGTCCTTGGGAAAAATTTTACTATCAGGTCATGCCTTTTGGCCTCAATAATGTAGGGTAAACATACCAAAGGGATATGATATTATATTCCATGATATGATACATGATATTGTAAAAGATTATGTCAATGAAATATTGGGTAAATCTAAGACTTGTGTAGACCATCCAGTTGTACTAAAAATAATCTTTGAAAGACTTCATGAGTACAAGGTTTAGCTTAATTCCAAAAAGTGTGTCTTCAATCTTACTTCAAGAAAAAAATTTAGGCTTTATTGTCTTTCACAGAGGCATTGAATTTTATCCTTCCAAGGTTTAGGCCATTACCGAGATGTCACCAGCTTTTACTTTGAAGTAGCTCTATTATTTTTAGGGAAAATATAGTCTATTAAATGCTTTATTTCACATTTGTGTTATTTAGTCTAAAATCTAGTTATGAAATACCCATGAGATTGGGTATTCCCAAAGAGGAAGATGGGAATAATGATGGAATTTCATCTTCCATTTTAGGATTGATTTGGGATTATCCCAAGGAATGGCTATAGGTATTTGACTTCATTATGGATTCTACATGAAATAACATCCAAGAGATGTAGTGCCACCACCATAAGCTCAATATGAGATTCTTGGATAAAGATCTAATTATCTACATTTTTTATTGATGCTCATATGTTATGCTACTCTACTTTCTAAACACAAAGGGAAAGGGTAGTTCAATATTTAAAAATAAACACAAAAGAATAGGGGAGAGTAAGGAAATAAAGAGTGCCTCTATATTTAGAATGAAATCAATGTCTTGATCATCAAACCAAGTGTAGTTACAATAATTATACCACTATGGACTAAGTTTCACCAAAATTTATACCTACACAAACACAATGGGAAGAGTCTAAAGAAATAGGGGAGTATACCTCAACTGTGAACCCTCACTAATTATCATTAATATAATTTTATATTAGATCACACATAAACCTCCAAGGAAACTTTTAGACTAGCACACAAAATATCAGTATTGTGAAAATAAAAACAAAAGAGTTCACAAAGGGATTATAATAAACAATCACATTATAACCTTAGCATACATTTAATGGCAAGGTATTAGTCTGAATAATCTAACATTAACAATCATTTAGAATGGAGATGAAATATAATTTGAATATATAACAAGCATTTTTCATAAAATTGAAATTACATTCATTAAAATATAAGTGTTGTTATAACAATATCAACCATGGCCAACTTTTACAATCCAAAGGGGTGAAGTAAAAAGTAGGTGAAATCTTGGCTTAAATTCAACAACACTTTCGATCAAAATATAGTCATCCCTTTAATTATAATATGGCTACACCTTTTATAGATAAGGATGGGATTCACCTCTAAATAGCATGAAATTCCCATCTTGGGCCATGATGGCCACTCCTAGTAGTTACACCTATATGATTAAAAAAAATCCTCCTAAGCCATCAAAAAGATCTATGGAGGACCACTCAATTGATATATGATGATGACTTTGAGGATTCAATTCCCAACTGCTTTGACCTTGAATACATAGCTTTCAACATGGCTACCATGAGTTCAATCTCTTGATCAATCTTAACAAGGTTCATCAGGGGTTATCTTAAAATTATCTTGACCTAGGTCACCAATCTTCATACACCTTAAAGGGAGCTTCCATTGACACCTAGACCTCATACACCTAGTTGATACTCATCATGGACTACATTAAAAGATCAAGAACCACCTAAATCTTTTCCTTATTTATCTTAGGGACCTTCTTCCTCTTAACCTAGTTAAAGTGACCCAAGTGGATTCCAAACTCTCCCTTGTCTATTAGGGTGTTGTCCAAGTGGAACAACATAGAGATATTAACTTCCTTGGAGTATGTCAATATATTTTTCATACCATATTTCAAGGGTCATGTCATGGTTCAAGCTATAAATAACCACTCCTCTATAGTCATTTTCATGTTTTCAACATATATTTGATACAACTAGTTTGAGGTGAGAATAAATTTTAACTCTAGGAACATGCCTTTATTGACTATCACAAAGAGCTTCCTATATTTCCCATCAATCTTTATGATCCTCTTTAAATAAGCATGAGTTTATTGGATGAACACTTTTGTCTCCACCATAGTTTCCACCACCTTCCCAAAACTAATAAGAGTGGTAAGAGGGTATCCTTGACCTACCTAATTAGCCCATTGTGGAAAGACCTCTTTACTTGGGACTCTAGGGTCTGGAATTGATTTTACATATCCTCAAGGAGCTTCTCTAACATGTCATGGGTCACCTAGAGAATGGAGAGTGGGTCCTTAGATACCTTTTCCTCCCTGATGGAGGCCCTCACTTTGTTTAGGGAGAATAAATCATGTTGGGTATGCTAGACCACTAAGTTTGAATCTTGGATGAATTTCTACATGACGATCATCTTCATACTCCTAGTGTCACAATCTAAACTCCATTGTGTGTCTAGGTTACCTAAGAGTGTCATCTCTGATGCTTACAATATTGGGACCATCCCCTAGGTTCTAGGAGGTGTTGGAGAGGTAAATATAGTGGTGATGATTAGAGGATGAAGTGGAGGGGATATGGAGGAAGCAAAATATGTGAATGAGGAAAGCAATGGAGGATGAGGGTGCATGGGAGTGAAGGGAGGAAAGATGAATGGGAAGGCCCATGGGAACATTTGTGCCCACCACTGATCTTGGGCCATGCCTACTTGACGGGAAATGATTCTTTAGAGAGATCTATTCATCATAAGGGAAGAGATTGGTTGGTTGAAATCAAATCCCTAGGCACTTAGGGTGATGGAAAGATGGGGCCAAAGATAAATGCAAATATATATCATGGTTGGTTCTATAAGAACTATGGAGGATGGTGGAGGAGGTTGGGATCAGATGGAAGGTATCTAGATTGAATCATGGAAGGTAGAGGGGCTACTTGAGAATGATCATAACTCAAATCACCATGTCTTCCTAGAAGTACCAGTAATCACAAATGGCTTCAAGAGAGTCTCTAATTTTTTTTAATAAATGTTGCATTAGGGCCTTATTGATTGTGTTGTACACCACCAGGTAGAAGTACTAGTAGATATCTTGAATATGGTTCATGTACTAGTGTCTATATAGCTTATAAAAGACTACATAGACTATCAAGACCCCTAGAAACCATGCAATAAAATCATATGGCTTGAATTTGAGAATCTTGTAGATTGCATCTATGAGATAACTCATCATATAAAAGTTCCCACCTCCTTAGGCATCTATTATGGCATTGGCCACATTATGCTGATAAACCCTCTTATGTTTGGGACTTTATATCTAGTGAGAATAATACAAAGAAATGGTACCCATAATTCACTGACATGTAAGAAATTTGGGGCCCTAAACAATTTGTTCATTAAAATCATACCCACCTAAACCTCCTCTCAAAAATTGTAGACTATGTATGTATTTATGTATTCCTTGCTTACCCACTTGGCATCTAGATTCTTAGCCTAGTCTTGGAGGACCTCATAAATTTAGAAAGTGTCAATCCATTTTTGCACTATCATTCTATCATATGAAAAGGTGAAATCTAAGAGAGAGTAATATACTTTGTAGGTAGTCCCAAAAATGTCAAAAATCTAGTGTTAGGAGTTGGCTAAGTAGACCCAATCATGGACACCATCCTATAATCACCTAGAAGTGAGGAGCAAGTTGTTGAACAAGTTAGAAAAGGGGAATATTTTATGTTTGGTTGTAACCCTATGAAGACCAAAACTCTTATAATCCTAAAGGACATATTCAAACTTAGGCTAGTCATCATTATTAGAGCTTGAGTCCTTAGGTGACTATTCAATAGATTTAAACACCTCATTATAATGCTTGAATTGAGTCAATCCTTTTAGTAACAGTGTATCTTTATATTCTAGTTTAGCTTTGGGGTTTGAGGAGGACATAACCACTATAGTAAGGTGAAATTCAATAGAAAATTATTGAGTATAGGTGAAAAACATAGGTGTATATGATAAGAATCAAAAACCAAGGAGTTGATTTTATTCTAAGGATATAAAGTAATAATTGTTAGCTATCATTATTTGGGATATTTATAAAAGCATACATTCATTCCCCTACATTAATGGCATTTGGTGGCTCACTTATTGTGGACTCAAATTTGGGTTGGTGGTATGATCTCTTCTCTTTATTTCCCAATTTAGAGTTAAATTCAAAACTCATGATCTTACGCCACTAACCAAATTTAGCAAGGGTGATGTGACACTTTAAAACTATCTAATTGAATCTAGCTTTTTATTTTGTTAATGCCTAGTATGTGGTATACACATAGTCACATCTCCTTGGGGCCTCCCAAGTAACTCCTACCTTACACCACATGTCATTCACCTATTTCTTCTCATGTCAATGGTTAACACCTAATCATATCCTTATAATTCATTGTCATATCCTTAGGAGGGGTGAGGTGTTATTTAGTCATGGGTGGCATTCTTTGATTAGTCCTTAGGCTCCATCTATACTTCATTCTAACCATCGTGAAGACTTATGGGGACACCTACTTATATGCCTGGTTGTGCTACATGGTAAGTTATGAGTGGGTCAAGGTCCCCTAGAATATGACATCTCTGATAGGACTAGGAGATTGGTCACTCTAACATCATGATATATGGCATGCTTTGAATGGGCTAAGTTCCCCCAAGATCTAACATCTCTAAACATATCAAGAGATTGGTTTCTTTGACATTGAATTACATGGCACACTCTAACTAAGTCAGGCTACCCTAGGATATGACATCTATAATAGGATTAAGATACTGGGCAATCTGACATCAATCTACATGGAATGCTCTAACTAGGCTAATCTCCCCCAAGCTCTGATATCTCTTATAGGACTTGGATACTAGCTTATTTGACATCAGTTTACATGGCATACTTTGACTAGGTCATGCTTCCTCAAGATCTGACATCTCTTAAAATACTGAGATACTGGTCAATCTAACATTGAGCTACATGACATGCTCTAAATAGTCTAGGCTACCTCAAGCTCTGACATCTCTAATAAGATCAAGAGACTAACAAATCTGACACCTTTGACAACTGTTACTTGAATTTTTTCCATTTGTCTATTTATTCCTATGAAACCCAAAAAAAATTCTAAGTGAAAACAAAAATACGTGTAACCAATTAATAACTTATTCAACTAACATTCAATCTTTAATTTTTTGCACAAGACATTGGGTCTATCACTCTGATAAAGGATCAATACTCTAGGAACTTCTTTTAAAATGTGACCTACAAGGTTGGCACTCTAAGTCCTCAAAACAAGAAAGCTTATCTTAGTCATAAAATAAACAAGGTTTACCATTTTGGGTAATTTGGGGAAATACATGATTTCAAGGGCCTGGTTCTAGTAAAGTCGGTTAGAATGGGGGAATAAATATGGGAAATCTAGTTATGATGTTTTAAGGAGGGGTCCCCCATTTCTAAGAAAAGGGTGCATGTTAGCCACAATAAATTGGTCAATAAATGTCAACCATTCACTCATTTATTGAATAAAGGCACTACCTTTTCATGGAATGAAGACTGCCAAAAGTCCTTTGAGAACCTAAAAGAATACATACCCAATCCACATATTTTTCTACCACCTACATTAGGAAATCCATTCTTAGTTTACCTATCTCCCATTAAAAATTCCCTAGGGGCACTCTTGGCCCAACATGATGAGCACATGAAAGAAAATGTAGTGTTTTAAGTCATACATTGGTAACATACAAACATAATTATACACCAATTTAGAAAGTTTTTTATCTATGGTCTTTACAGTCTAAAAGCTATGTCATTACATGCTCAACAACAAGACCATATTAATCACCAAATAAGATCTACTCAATTATATACTATCAAAAATAGATTTACAAGGCTATATGGCTAAATGGATCATGATTTTGAATGAATTTGAGATTGAGTATGTCAACTAAAGGGACATTAAAGAATAAATACTTATAGATAACTTGTTAAAACTCCCATATCAAATACACAACCACTTTTGCATTTCCAAATGAGTTTATCATGATCATATCAGAAACACCTCCTAAATATTAATAATGGAAATTTTATTTTGACGGTTCCTTCACATCTCATGGGTGAGGAGCAAGATTGTTGTTTACAACACCATAGGGAGATATCATTCCCAAATCATTCTAAATTAGCTTTCCTTGTACCAATAACATGGTTAAATATGAATCACTCATTATGGGGATTCACCTATCAATACAATAGAACATTCAACATCTATTGCTTTATGGTGATTCATAGCTTATCATTAATCATGTTACATACCAATTCAAAACCAAAGATGACAAGTTGTTATTTTGTAAATCCATGGTGAACACTCTCAAGCAATAGATTCCTCAAATTTAGTTTAAACACATAACTTAGGCCAATAACCAGATAGAATTTGCCATGGCTATAATTGGTTCTTTAATCCTGAACACAAACAAAGAGAGATAATATCAGTTCTTTGTTGATCATTTTCTATCACCTGCTCATGAACCCTTGACCATTGCAATTATCTTTGATATTATTGTTCCTAATTCTATCTAGTATTATAAACTATATAATTACCTCCATGACCAAGTCTTACCACCAAATTTTTCCAATAAGAAACAAAAGGCCTTCACAACCAAGCCTCTTGCTATACCTTACATGGACCTACACTTTATCTAGAAGCTTTGATGGAACTTTGCTTCATTATTTAACTTTGATAAAATCTATATTAGAATTGAGGGAAGTTCATGGATTCTATGGGGCCCATACCAATAGATCCATCCTTGATAAAATCATCCTATGTACTAGTTATTATTGGCTAACCATGGAATCAGGTGTAATTTATTATCTTAAAATATTTAAACAACGTTAGAGGCATGAAAATTTGATCCATGCTCTAACACAAACTCTCAAGTTGATGAACACACCATGGTCATTTTAATGTAGGGACTCCATCTAGTAGGGAATATTAACACTACCTCCTTAGATAGCCATAAGCATATCCTTACCACCACCAAGTACTTCAATAAGTGGGTTGAATCCATTCCCCTCACATGATAGGCAAGAAAATTTCTAAATTCATCTTCAACCACCTCATTTGTCATTATGGTATTCCATCTGACATTATATTTGATAATGGTGGTTCATTTAAGAATAAGGATGTCAAATCAATTTGTGTTGAGTTTAACATTACCCAACATTTTTCCACTACATATTACTTGTAAGGTAATGGCTAAACAGAGGCATCTAACAAGACCATTATTAATATTCTTAAGAAGATCATCAATGATGTTGGACGTGATTAGCTCTTACAAATATTACATACCCTTTGGGCCTACCATACTAATTTTTTCACTCCAATAAAAGCCACACTATATTCATATAAAATGTCCAAATTGGTAGCTTGAGTGTGACTTGTAACACCTAATCCATAAGACCTTCTTGCATGCTCTCATAACCCTTTTAGACACCTTTTTTCTTATAACCTGTTGTCCATAGACTTTTGAGATCTAATTCCAACTCAGTTACTCTCTATTTCCCATGATAATTCCATACCCTAGGTCTTGATCCTATAGGATAGGAGTGTTGGGGTTGGACAATAGTGTCAAACCCTAAGGTGTCCCATTTTTGGCACTCCTATCTAATTACATTTTGAGCCCAAATGATCATTTCCTTCCAATTCTTATTCTTCATTATGTCAGCCTATAATGAATAAATTTAACCCATGACTAATATATCTCTGTGAAATTCCATTCAAAGTTCATTTAGAAGGGGTTGGCAAATACTACAAAGTAAGAAAGAATACAAGCAAAACCACAAAGGTAAATTTCCCTATTCTCTACATATAACCATCCACTACAGCTACAAGCATACTCAAACCCTCACACCAGTCCCTAGCCACCTCAAGCACTCTTAGTTTGGTATTTTTACATCTATATATCACTATTACACAAAACACATCAAGTGGGAGAACTACATATGGATTGATCCCTCTTCAGAGTATTGGTATGTAGGTAGTGTGCCCATAGAAGGGGTGTGGATACACATTTAGTTCATCTTACACACCCTAAACCCCCCTCTTTCTCAAGTTTTATTCAAGAATAATGAAGTTCTAGCATTAGAGATTAAATCAACTTTATAAGGAGTTCCATCAACATTCAAGATTTAAAATTTCAAAGGCAAGCTCACATAGGGACAACATACAAAACCTAGAAAACTTAGATATCCATGACTAGTTTGGATAATAGAAATAGGACCTAAACTATAAAATTAGACCCTAAAGTGTCCTATTTTCAATGATCCTATCATTTCATCGAATGAAATATAGATCTAGATTCATGACACTGTCCCATTCTTGTACAACTAGTTTTAGCCTTTGTCTCAGCCATCTCAATCCAATTTTAAGCTAAGTTATATTTCTCCTTATTTATTGTTATTTTTATAAAGGTTTAAAAGGCACAATAAATTATAAAAATTAGTACTGTAGTTATTGCAATATTATTTACTAGTTTATTTATTCTAGACCCTTAACTAAATTAGGAATAAAACTCCATTATTCCCAAAATTGTTAAATCATTTGGTGAACTCAACTTACTTTGTTTGTGCACAAAAACCCTAGAAACCCTAGGGAAAATTTCCTTCTAATTTTTATAGCATTTTTCAAATTTTTCTTAAATATTTAAATCAGAATTCTACATTAAAATTTTTAAATTTAACATAGTAATTTTAAAAATAATTTCATTCAAACCCTAATTGCCTATACTAGGTCTCGATATTTTTCCAAACTTTTTTATTTTTCCTATATATTTAAATAAAAAATTCACATTTAATTTTTTTTAATTCACCATAGTAATTTTAAAAATAATTTCTTCCAAACCCTAGTTTCTTATGCTAGGTCCTGGTATTTTTTTAGTATTTTTTTAATTTTTTCTACATATTTAGATCAAAATTTCCTAGTTAATTTTTAAAAAAAATTGCCATAGTAATTTTTAAAAATTTATTTCTCTCAAAACCCTAGTTGTATATACTAGGTCCCATTACTTTTGAGGTATCACCTTACATGTTTCTAAACTTTGTATCCTTTTTATGCATATTCTAGTTCATTGTTTAAATTATATTTGTTTAATTTTTTCTTTCATTATTCTATTAGTGTAGGTTTTTATTTTTCCCTATTATTTAATTAGGAAAATTATATATTTGTGCATACCTAGAGTTTTCCTACATTCATGGGATAGGCTAACTTATGTGGAGATGTGTGTCATAGATGTGTCATAGGTGTCACAAGAATGTCATAAGTAACTCCTTTGACCAGCTACTCCAGGTATGGGAGTTACTTCTCTATTCTTAGCACCCTGTCACCACCTTTCATGGAGGAGTTACAGTCTATTCTTGGGGTGCCTTGACCACCTTTTGTAGAGGAGTTACTTACGTGCTCTTCTATATGTATTCTTCAATTTGGCCATCTTATGTTAATGGAATATTGGCTTTTCTCCAAATTGTCTATGCAATTGTCTCTTGTTTGATTTCATTTACTTTAGCATTTTGTGGTATTCACTTGCTTCATCCCATGCAACCACGATTTGTGCATCCTCGTTATTCGAATCTTGGTGAATCCTCCGATATGGTATCAGAGCCACCCCGATAGCTAGTTGTCTAATTTACTATTGATTTCATTAAAATCTAGAGCTTTGTTAAGGCATTTTTTTTGTGAAATTTAAAAAAAATTCAGAAGATATTCCTAGTTCTTCGTACTCTTGTTCCTTTCATGGCTTGTTTGGTCTCTCCATATACATGCAGGCGGGATTTTGCAAGATCCTATAATCTTGTTTATGTCAATCAGCTTGCATATTTTGTGTTTTAATCAAAATTTTAGGTTGTCACATGCCTTTGCAATCTCTTGATAGCTGATTCTACCTTTGCATGTCATTTTTTGGTACTTGGGGTCATTTTTTCCAACTAAAGGCATCTATTTTACACTAGATCTGCATCGTCTATACATCAACAAGAAAAATGCCTTCTAAGTTTTATTCGCAGACCAAAAAAACCATCTAGATATTTTTAGTTTTTACATACATTATGTATACTTTGTAGAAACGTCTTTAGAAAGCTACATCAGGACCCCTCTCTGTTGGTAGTTGCAATTTTGAAGGCAGTTTTCAAATGGTCCGTTCTTGCTCATATGGACTCCTTTTTCCATGAATTTTTTTTTTATTTTAGCTATTTTTTCATGATCTATGCACTAGTGTAGACTTTTTTTTATTTTGATGCTAAGATTTTTTCAAAAATAGTAGATTCTCAATCGTGACATTACATAGTTCTCATTTTGGGAACTTCGGAGGATCATAACTTTCACATAAGACCTTGTATCGAGACGATTCTTTTTTTTAAAGTGCATGATTTTTTAAGTAGATCACAGTGGTGCTATTTATTTCTTTGGATATTATGCCAAAGTTGTATTTTCAGCATATGCTCTTCATGAGGGTTTTGTAATGCATTGAAATCAAGACCACTTAGTATTTCTTGCTAGTGGTAGTTATAAACACACTAATATAAAGTGTCAAATCAGATTTTTTTTAGGGGGGGTTCTTTGATTGAGCAATATTTGAGTTTTTCTAAAGCTTGTATATTCGATTCTCGAAGACGAAGGGTGAGGCTCAGGTTGGCAGGAGGTCAAGTCCCCCTCACGAAGACTTCATTTGGATTCTTCACTCTGTGTCAAGTCTAATGAGTGGTTGGAAGGCTACTTTCTCTCTCAAAATAGGCATTTTTTTAATATTTTAGTGTTATTTTTTTGTAAAAATACTAGTTTACAGGAAATTGAATCTTTAATATCTTGCAAATGGTAGCTTAGATTTGGGTGCCATTTTTTAAAAAAGTGTTTGTATTTCAATTCTCCATAGTGTAGGATTTTTATTTGTTAAAAATGCACTAGTTTATAAAGTGCCTAAAATTTGGGTCTCTCGAGACGCATTTTCGGCTGAGTTCGACGTCTTATTTGCTTAAAATCTTGCATTAATTGCTATAAGATGCATTCTTGGCTGAGCCCGATGTCTTTTGAGCATGCACTTACATATTTGGGGGGGACTCAACATTTAGGGGGGTGTGATTGCTTTTCAGCACTTACAATCTTTACTTTAATTCTCCTTTCTGCATAATTTCACAACTTGCAATCAACACAACTTCACCTAAATTTAGATTAAAATGGATTATTTTCAACTTAAACCCCTAACACCCTTCAACTATCATGAATGGAAGGTTAAAATGTCAATCATTCTTAGAAGCAAAGGGTTGTATAGGATCACCATGGGTATTAAAGTAGAACCCAACATTGATGTTGAAAAGGTCAAGTGGTACAACCGTAGTGATGAAGCCTATGGATTATTGAGCTTGTCCATGTCTCTAGAACTTATCTTCCATTTAGAAACCTCCAAGACTCCCAAAGACATATGGGACACCCTAGAAACCTTATTTGAGAAGCTTGATGAGATGAGAGGTCATGAGCTCGAAAATGAACTCATAAGTCTAAGTCCTAGCAACTTTGACACCCTACAGGACTTATTCACTAAGTTTAAGGCCCTTAGATTGTAATTGAAAGAATGCAGGATAGAGAAGAAAGATGATCAACTCATCCTTTCTATTCTTGCAAAGTTAGGTCCAAGTTATTCAGTCTTTGTCTCCACTTTCCATGCCACAAAAAGTGCCCTTGGCACTACATGGAAAATGCCTTCTTTAGATTCATTCATTGTTGACTTGACTAGGGAGCAAGATAAGCTAATTCAAATGGGCATAATGAAGTCTACTCAACCCCAAGCTTTGATAGCTAAAAATGGTAAGGATAAGACTTCAACAAAGGAGAAGAAGAAAAAGAACAAGGACTAGGAGAAGAAGAAAGAAAACAACAAACCTACCAAAAACAACATTGAGTCTTCCTCCTCCAATGCTAAACCTAAGAAGGAAAAGGTTAAGTGTGCATATTGTAAAAAGGCAGGGCATGATGAACACAAATGCATGAAGAAATAAATAGATCACCTAACTCATCTTCTAAAGAAGCACAACATAGGTGTTCCTGAGTCCATCAAGTAGAATTCATCTACCCAAGATTCTACCAAGGCAAAAGGCAAGGGTAAGGAGAAAGAAAAGGGCAAGGCCCTTGTAGAAAGTATAGATTTTACAACATCATGGGTCATTGATTCGGGTGCTTCTCACCACATGGGCTCTTCACTAGTTGAGTTTTCATCTTTAGAGCCTTGTAGCATGACTTTAATTAGTTTGGGTGATGACACATTAGTTTCTATGCAGGGAGAGGGTCAATTGAAATGGAAGGAGGAACATCTAATAATGTTCTAAGTGTTCCTTCTCTTTCAACCAATCTCCTATTAGTGTAGCAAATCACTCACATTGGTCAGGGCATGAGAGTTGAGTTTTCACCAGATTCAGTGGCTATCAGGGAGTTGCATAGTGATAGTACAGTGGCAATGAGTAGGGAAGATCACCAAGCAAGGTTATACACCTTCTCACATTTTGCACCATATTCTTCTCCAATGGCATTGTTGACTCATTCAAATGGAGTTAGCAAATTATGGCATAAGTGGTTTGGCCACCTTAACTACCACTACCTTGAACAACTTTGCAAAAATGACATGGTCATTGGCTTGCCTCGTGTTTAATTCTCAAAAGGACTTTGCTAGGGGTGCTCCCTTGGGAAGCATCCTGAAGCAAAATTTGACAAAGGCAAAGCTTGGAGGGCTTCACAACCTTTGGTGTTAGTCCACAGTGATGTATTAGGACCCTTTCCCAAACCATCTTTCACAAGGGCTAAGTACATCCTCACTTTCATTGATGATTTCTCTAGGTACACTTGGATATATTTTCTCAAACAAAAGTCTAAAGTGTTTGAAAATTTTATAGACTTCAAGGCTCTTGTTGAGAAATAGAGTGAGAAATCCATTAAAGTTCTTCAAACTAATAATGGAGGGGAGTATGTCAACAACAAGTTTGAGTAGTTTTACACCACATACGGGATTGATTTGTAGCACACAATCACTTATAGTCCTTCACAGAATGGGGTTGTAGAACACAAAAATAGGTTCTTGAAAGAGATGGGTAGCTGTATGATTCACTCCAAATCCTTAGCACCACAGTACTAGGCTGAAGCCATCAATTGTGCTTGCTACATTCAAAACAGGGTTCCTCATAAAGCTTTGAAAGGGATAACACCCTTTAAAGCTTGGCATAAAAGAAAACCTGATGTTGAGCACCTTAGGGTTTTCAGATCCCCAGCCATGGTCTGCATACTGAAGAAGAAATGCAAAGTTATGGAACATCATTCCAAGCCTTGCATCTTTGTAAGATATCTGGATGGTATTAAGGGGTATCGCCTTCTAGATTTGACCACTCATGAGTTGTTTATTGAGAGAAGTGTCCACTTTTAGGAAAGTCCTAGAGACTCAACACTTGGCACTTCTTCTCTCTCATCGGATCTACTTCTTAATGATGATTCCTCAAATTTAGATCAGTCACAGTAAGTTTTTGAGCCAGAGACATCTTCTTCTTCTTCAAGTTTAGATAGCGAGGACAATGATGCAGAGTCATCCACCTCTAGTCAGTCAGAGGATGAGGAGTTAGCACCTGACTCACCCACTTTCGGGCCACTTTAGGCCAGACAGACACTTGAGAGTGCTGGCACTTGGGCAGGAGATCCCATAGATGATAAATGTACTAGGGGGGATTTTTAGAGAGATCCACATGCCTTCTTTGCTTCAATTTTGGATCCATAAACTTTTTGAGAGGCATCAGGGGTACCTGAGTGGGATAGTGCTATGGAGGAAGAATATTCTTCCTTAATCAAAAATCACACTTGGGATTTGACTTCACTTCCTAAGGGAAGAAAGATGGTTTGATGTAGGTGGATATATTAGATCAAGTTTGTAGCAAATGGGTTGGTTGATAAGTACAAGGCGTGATTGGTCACCAAGGGTTTCTCATAGGTGGCAGGCATTGACTACTCAGAGACCTTTTCACCCATTGCAAAGATGACTTATATCTGACTCACCTTAGCTATTTCCGTAGCACATGGTTGGGATGTACACTAGATGGATGTGAAGAGTGCATTTTTTCACGGAGATCTACATGAACCAGCCATCAAGATTTGTTTAGGATTCTTCCTTAGTATGCAGACTTAGGAAATCTATCTATCACCTCAAACAGGCCCCTCAAGCATGGTATGCCAAGATGGATTCCTTCCTTCTCACAATGGGTTTCACTAGGTTCCATTTTGATCCTAATGTCTACTTTTTGTGGTAGGATGACTTGCTCATGATTCTGGTTCTTTATGTTGATGACCTTTTGATCGCCAAGAATTCTTCATTGGCTATTGCAGAAATGAAGGTATCTCTTTAGGATAGATTTGACATGACAGACTTGGGTTTATTGCACTACTTCCTTGGCATTGAGATCTCACAATCAGATTCAGGGATTTCTCTTGCACAGCCTAAGTGTGCTCTTGACTTATTGGCTCAGTTTCACATGGCTGATTGCAAGCCATCTCTGACTCCCTTTCTATCAAGAGTCAAGCTTGAGGCTGACTATTCTTCACCATTGGTTGATGCCACTCGATATCAACAACTTGTTGGCAGTCTCATCTACTTGACTCACACCAAGCCTGACATATCATATATAGTGGGACTTATCTGCAGATTTATATAGGAACCTCATGAGCTGCATTGAAAAGCAACTAAGAGCATCTTATATTACATACAGGGTTCACATAGATATAGGATTCATTATAGATTTGGCATAGAGGTTGACTTGGTTGGATTTACAGATTTAGACTGGGCTGGTGATTCTCAGACTTGCAAGTTCACTTCTGGTTACAGTTTTTCTCTAGGTTTTGATCCTATCAGTTGGTCTAGCAAAAAGCAAAATGCTATTGCTATATCATCCACAGAGGTAGAGTATAAGGGAGTTGTTAATGTAGCTACTAAGGCTATTTGGCTTTAAGGGATACTTTTTGAGTTTGGCATTCTTATCAAGCAGCCCACCATCATTTATTGTGACAACCAGATTACCATTCAAATTTGTAAAAATCTGGTTCAGCACCAACGAACCAAGCACATAGAGATTCACATGCATTTCATTTGGGAACTTATTCATAGTCCAGTCATTAACTTGATATTTTGCCAGTCTTCAGAGTAGGTTGTAGACATTTTCACCAAACCTTTCATCGAGAGCAAGTTCATTCATCTACAAGCTCTTTTTGGGGTGTGGTCTACATCTGCAGTAGCATCATCTTCAAGGGGGGCCTTCTAGCCTCTTCATTTCTTTTATGTCTCTCTTTTGGGGGGGAGTTTTTTTCCTATGGGTTTTCTCTTTTTCTCTATCTTATGGGAGATTGCATTTGTA
This sequence comes from Torreya grandis, assembly GCA_037957365.1. Taxonomy (NCBI): domain Eukaryota; kingdom Viridiplantae; phylum Streptophyta; class Pinopsida; order Cupressales; family Taxaceae; genus Torreya; species Torreya grandis. Next base: position 2,644,575 of record JARHVA010001073.1, on the reverse strand, counting down.
CATGGGTACCTCATCATGCCTAGTTGTCGGGACCCATTTTATATTTCTACACTGCCCACCTAAGTTGCACTTATGGGGGGGTATTAGTGTAGATTTTTATTTTTCTCTATTATTTAATTAGGTAAATTATATATTTGTGCATACCTGGAGTTTTCTTACATTCGTGGGATAGGCTAGCTTATGTGGAGATGTGTGTCATAGATGTGTCATAGATGTCATAAGAATGTCATAAGTAACTCCTTTGACCGACTATTCTGGGTATGGGAGTTACTTCTCTATTCTTAGCACCATGTCACCACCTTTCATGGAGGAGTTATAGTCTATTCTTGGGGTGCCTTGACCACCTTTTATGGAGGATTTACGTGCTCTCCTATATGTATCCTTCACTTTCGCCATCTTATGTTAATGGAATATTGGCTTTTCTCCAAATTGTCTATGTAATTGTCTCTTGTTTGATTTCATTTACTTTAGCATTTTGTAGTATTCACTTGCTTCATCCCATGCAACAATGACTCGTGCATCCTCATTATTTAGATCTTGGTGAATCCTTTGATATATTCAAGTTGTTTTCCTTATGCCACCTAAGCTCTTTGCATCTCTTCCTTTGAAACAAAGTGCAAGACTTAGTGGAAACCCTCCTGAATTCACCTAGATTCTTTCAACCTGTTCATATACCATGGATAAACAATTAGCTCAGCTTCTTGCTATAGATCTTACATATCCAGATTACACCAATTTTCATGAATATAATTTCAATAATGAGCAAAATGTGAATAACAATGATGATACAAACACTAATGTTCATGACCCATCACATCAAGTTCTTGATCCACTTCTACCTATTATTGATAATGATGTTGTACTCAACAAAGACTTCAATTTACAAAGTTTTATAGAAAGACTCAAGGAACAGCGCTGAGATCATACTCTTATCTTACAATCTATCATGAAAATCACAAAGGCTAAACAAATTAAATCTCATTCTCACAGAGTAACCAATTACAAATGACACTATGGGGGAAACTATGTTTCAATAACCCCCTATAGTATCCCAACCTTACTCTATGCCACCACCAACTACAACTAGTATATCTTTGTCTCTTGATGTGGTTGCCCTTGTGCAAGAGATAAAATATCTTTAATCTAAGGTGTTACATCTTAAGCAAGGTGATTTTAGATCAAAGCAGGCTTTAGATTATTTTTCTCTACTTCATACACCATTGGCACATCATATTGCTTCTACACCCTTGCCACTAGGTTTTTTTCAACCCAAACTCACTCTATATGATGGCAAAGGTGATCTAAAGACACACTTGAGAGCTTTTCACACAACATACTTGGACTATTGCTAAATGACTGGCTATTAACCAAACTATTTCTAAAAAGTCTAAAGGATTATGTTTTATAATGGTTCTATAGTCTACTGAATCAATCAATTAATGTATTTAATCCTTTAGCTCTCATGTTTCTATCTCATTTCAACATTAACATTGGTGATAAGATTTCCTATGCCCAAGTTTCACAACAAAAACAAAGGTCAAATGAGCATCTCATAAATTATGTTATTTGATATAAGACTATCTTGGCTAAGATGACTAGCCCCATGGTCGATCAAGAGTTATAATATCTCTTCAAATAGAGTCTTTTACTTGCTTTGCATGAATAAATAATGTTCAAAAGATTATCTTCCTTCACTGAGTTATGTCATACACTAAAGGAAAGGGAAGTCAAACTAATTTCAATGGGTAAACTCAAGTACATGAGTATATCCAAAAAAACAAACAAGAGTAACAATAAAGTCCCATTTAAAGTAAAAGATAATGATAGCAAAAGTCAAAATCAACCAATAGTTAATGCAGCTTTAGAGCCCCCTCAGTGAGTGGTTTTATTTGTGCCTCCTCGATAAACTTTTTCCAATCTACTAGTATCTCTAGCTAGAATTTTATAACAAATTTTGGAATGTAATATTATATATCTCCCTCCTATTTAGGAATTTGATCGAATAAATCCTCTTCGATAGGGATATGATCAAAATGCATTTTGTGATTTTCATAGGGCACCAAGCCACACAAAAAATAGATGCATCAGTTTGAAACACAAGATACATCACTTGATAGATGGAAATGTTATTGATCTTGACACTCCAATTAAGCCTCCTGAAGCAAAGAAAACATAGGATAAAGCTTTGAAATTTTTATCAAATCCTTTCCCATAACATTCTAAACAAGAGACAAGGGATACATTAGGTGTTCACCATACATATCATACACATCCTCCACCAGCTACATATCAGGCACCTTCACATGATTCATATCCTTTGAGAAATATAATTGGTGTGTATGATTCAGATTACCATGCACTCTTTATTAGAGCTTACATTAATCATCATCCCATTCATAATGTTCTCATAGATAACAAATCTAGTGTGAACTTGTGCACTATGACATTACTATAGCATTTGAGATATTTAGAGTGTGATATTACCCTGATGAACATAGTTATTAATGAATTTAGTGGGCACACATAGATTTCATTGGGTGAGATCATACTTCCTCTAAAGGTTGGTCCAATACATGTGGCCACACCATTTATTATTATTCCAAGTTCATGAGTTTTTGATATGTTTCTTGGTCGACCATGGATTCAAAAAATTTAGGTAGTACCTTCTATAGTTCACTAATGCATAAAATTCATTCACGTTAATCAAGTTATTACAATTGGTGGAGTTTTATATGAGTTACCACTCCCCACTTCAAAGCCATCTTCTACATTAGAGTCACCAGTTTCATCTTCTTCACCAGTTATAGTTCTTCCTCTAGTTCAAATTCAGACACAATTGAGGCTTTCCTCACCATCAAAGAGAGCTCATACACCTCCATGAAGGCCTATTTTAGAGCAACCATAATTTTAGGACTTTAGATAGTTTCTAGCTATAGTATTCATACCCAAGGTAGTATCATTGAGGTCTCATGACTCTACACATAGAGCACATGTTTAAAGGGATTCTCTTAATACCATATGGGTTCTTAAGATCCCTATAGTTTCATCCACTTCTAAGAGTTATAGGGGTACCCCAGAGTCATTTTTTACTATAGGTATTTTAGAGCATTTATAACATACACAATTTTTAGAGCCATAGTCTTAACCCTTTCATCATGCTTCATGATCACGCATGATCCCTTTTCTTTATACAGGATACCATGATAGGGAGTATTATTGAGTGTGGATCCCTTTGGGGCTATCACATGACCATGGGGATATATTTTTGGGGCCTAGAGAGCTCCACAAAAGTGGGGAGCATAGTTTTCCCTACTCCACCTTTTGTGGAACCTTGCTCCACATGTGAGTGGAATATTTCTTGTATTATCTAATTTTTATGTTTCCATGTTTTATGGAGTTGGTTGATAGATGTCATTTCCCATGTTAAATTCCTTGATCTTAGGGATCTAGTTGTTTATTAGAAAAGGGGATGCCTTCCTTGTTTCTAAGAGTTGGTTGTGATCACATGTTATTGAAAAATGTGCCTTAAAATGTGGATACTCTATCTTGGTGTGTTCCTTCTTGGATGGGCTTTTGGATGAGCTTGATGAGGTGGAATTGAGGTTTCTTGAGTAGATGATGCTTATCTTGGATAAGCATGGCATAATTTCTCCTCATTTTGTGGATGTTCCTTCATTTTCTATATATATATAGGGTGTGTTGTGGCCTTTAGAGGTTGATGATTTATTTGTAAGGTGTGGCTTTGAGGATTAGAGTCAAAGTGTAGATGTTTTGGCAAAGTGCAAGTGTTTATTGTAAGGTGTGGTATAACAACTTATGAGATACAATATTATGCAGGTGCAAGTGAAATTATAGAATTTATTTATGCAATGTTTTATATAAGAGATTTTCTATCTTTGTGAGAGTTCATTGTAATCTTATTTTTTAGATTACTATTTTATTTGAGAACTTTCTTGGTGGATGTAACCCACATTAGGTGATCCATGGTAGATTTGTGTTATGTGTGTTTTTAACTTTTTCTCTCCATTTGTGCTTTCATAATAACTATGATTTGAGGAATTTTTTTGTGATGCATGCTATTGCATAATTTAGATTTGATTTATGGTCATATTAAATCTAGTTTAAATTTTTAATTCATAACAACTAGTATCAAAGCCATTGGTTGTGTGTTTTTTTAAAGTGGTAAATCACATGAAAGGTTATTAGTTTGAGTGAGAGCCATGGGAGAAGAGATAAAATTTAGAGTTGAGAAGTTTGATGGTAAGAATTTTGGTTTGTGGAAAATGTAGATGGAAGATTACCTATATTAGGAGTTACATCTCCCCTTGGAGGGGAAAATATAATAACTTGTAAGTATGAGTGATGCAGATTGGTCATTACTTGATAGGAAGACATTAGAAGCCATTCGATTATGACTTGCATCTTTTATTGTGTTTAATATTTATGATGAGTAAACCACCAAATATCTCATGGATAAACTTAGAAATTTATATGGGAAACCCTTTGCTTCTAGTAAATATTTTCTTATGAAAAGATTGTTTAACATGAAAATGTCTAAGAATGGTTTAATAGCTAATAATCTAAATGATTTTAATATACTTTTAAATATGCTCACTTTAGTTGGAATTATTTTGATGATGAATTTAGAGATTTTCTAATATTATGTTATTTTCCTAATAGTTGGGATAGTTTGGTTATGGCTATGAGTAATGCAGTCCCTGCCAAGGGAAGCTTAAATTTTGAGGATGTTGTAGGTGTGATTCATAGGAGGAGATATGAAGAAATCACTAGTGAATCATCTTTAGTTAAATATTTTTCGATTGATACTAGAGGGAGGCAAAAGGATAAGAGCAAAAAAAACTAAGGAAATTCAAAAGGTAGATCTAAGTCTAGATCTAGATCCAAGATGATATGCTGACATTGAGGGAAGAGTGGACACTCAAAGAAGGATTGTTGGTCACTTTGGGATAAGAATGAAAATAAGGAGGAAATAATTGAGGTAAATATGACATCAGGTAAATCTTGACATGATTTCTTAATTCTTTTTATGGATAGTTTTTCTGAGTCTTGGGTATTAGATTTAGGGGCTTCTTTTCATGCCATCCCACATAGGCATTATTTTATTGATTATGTTCAAAAGAATCTAGGACATGTTTATCTTGGTGATGATGAACCATGTGAGATAGTATGGAAAGGTTGTGTTCAAATTAAAATGCAAAATGGAAATGAATGGATCCTTAAGGATGTTACACACGTGCCTATGTTGAGATAGAATTTGGTTTCAATGGGGAAATTGGGTAGTGAGGAATGTTTAGTATTATTTATTATAGATTATTGGAAAGTTACCAAAAGTGCACTTCTGATCTCGAGAGGTAAAAAATTTGGTACTTCATATTTAACTAGTAGTGTTGATTCTATTTATTTAGTTGTTACATATGGAGATGCAACTATGTGGCACTATAGGCTCAGTCATATGAGTCATAAGGGCATGCAGATCTTAAAAGATAAGTTGCCTAGATTGAAAGATCTAGATCTAGACTTCTATGAATTTTTTTTGTACAAGAAAAAGAAGAGAGTTAAATTCCTGAAGGTTGGACTCATAAAGAAAGATCACAAGTTAGAGTTGGTACATTCAAATGTATGGAGACTAGCTCAGGTATCTTCTATTGGTGGATCCAATTATTATGTTACTTTTATAATGATGCAACTAGGAAAGTTTGTATTTATTAAATTAAAAGTAAATCTGGTGTATTTGACACTTTTAAGAAGTGGAAAGCCTTGGTTGAGAATGAAATAGGTCTCAAATTGAAATGTATTAAATTAGATAATGGAGGTGAGTATTGTAGTAATGTTTTCTTTGATTATTGTTCTAAAAATGGAATTTATAGGTAAAGGATGGTTTTAGGAACTCCACAGTAGAATGGGGTATCTGAAAGGATGAACAGAACAATAATGGAACATGTTAAGAGCATTAGGTTACATGTAAGGTTGTCTTTATAGTTTTGGGTAGAAGTAGTTAGCATGATAGTATATCTAATTAACAGAGGACCTTTTATGCCTTTGGATGGAGGTATATTTGAACAAGCTTATTTTGGTAAGAATGTTGATTATTCTTTTCTTAGAGTCTTTGGATGTGAAGCTTTTGCTCTCATTAAGAAAGAGGATAGGATCAAGTTAGAGGCTAAATCAGAGAAATTCACATTTGTTGGTTATGGTGAGGATGACTTTGGTTTCTATTTATGGAGCATTAAAGATAAAAAATATTTTAGTCTAGAGATGTAGTATTTAATGAAAAAGTTATGTATAAGGATCAATTGTAGGAACATGAATAGGAACATAAAGAGTACATAATTTTAGATGACAATATTACGGATGGCAAAGTATCCAATGATTTAGTTTAGGAACCTTCTACACAAGGACCCCAAAATCCTATAGTAAGAAGGCCTTCTAGGGTAAGAAGATCACCTGAACATTTTCTCCTTCTTTAAATTATTTATTACTTACTAACAATAGAGAACCAGAGTACTATGAGGAAGCAATACAAGTAGATGACAACATGAAATGGGAATAAGCCTTGAATGAGGAGCATAGATCTCTCATGGAGAACCAAACATGGGATTTGGTAAGGATACCCAAGGGCAAGAGTGCATTGCCAAACAAGTGGATCTTTAAAATAAAAGAAGAGGATGAAAGGAGAAAAAGGTATAAGGCCAGGATGGTTGTTAAGGGGTTTACACAAAAATTAGGTATTGATTTTGATGAGATTTTCTCTCCTATTGTAAAAATGAATTCTATTAAGACTATTCTTGGTTTAGTTACAGTTGAGGATATGCACTTAGAATAGTTAGATGTGAAAACTAATTTTCTTCATGGTGATTTGGATAAAGAGTTGTATATGAAGCAGCCATATGGATATGAGGTCAAAGGGAAAGAGAACTATGTGTGTAGACTAAAGAAGAGCTTGTATGGCCTGAAACAAGTTCCATGACAATTGTATAAGAAATTTGACTATTTTATGTTGGAATAAGAATATCAAAGGTGTCATTCTAAGCATTATATGTACATCAATCATTTTTATGATGGTTCCTTTATTATATTATGTTTGTATGTCGATGACATGTTTATTGTAGGAAAGAACATACAACATATTCATATGCTCAAGAAATAGCTTAGTGACTCCTTTTCTATGAAGGATTTGGGTATTGTAAAACAAATCCTTTGTATGAATATTTATCATGATAGGAAGGAGAGGAAGTTGATCTTATCCCAATTAGAGTATGTGAAGAAAGTCTTGGAAAGGTTTAGTATGTTGGATGCTAAATATATTGGTACTCCTTTGGTAGGACACTTTAGATTATTAAAGGAGTGTATCAAGATGGAAGTTTAAAATCTTAAGATGTCCAAGGTACCTTACTCATCAACAATTTATAGCTTGATGTATGCCATGGTTTGTATTAGGCTAGATATTGCCCAAGTAGTGGGAGTTATGAGTAGGTATATGAGTGATCCAGGTTATGAGCATTGGTAGGCAGTTAAATGGATTCTTTAGTTTTTTATAGGAACCATGGATTTTTCATTATGTTATTTTGGATCAAATACCACTTTATGTGGTTATGTGGACTCAGATATGGTAAGGGATATTGATAGCAGGAGAAGTATGATAGGTTATATATTTATTGTTAGAGATACAATAGTTAATTAAATTTTTAGGATACAAAAGGTTGTGGCTTTGTCAACCACAGAGGTAGAGTATGTTGCTACCACAGAGGCTAGCAAGGAGATGCTTTGGTTTTAGGAGTTGTTTTGAGGGTTAGGGCATGAGCAGGAAGTTAGGAGACTACACAGTGATAGTCAGAGTGTTATTAATTTTTCAAAGAACTCCAATTTCCACTCGAGGACAAAATACATTTAGTTACATTATCACTTCATCAAGATAGCTTTGCAGGAGAACTTAGTGAAGCTGCATAAGATTCGTACTAGCCAAAATCTTGTGGATATGATGACCAAAGTGGTCACATTGGATAAGCTGAGACTATGTCCAGGTTTAGTTAGCCTTAAAGGTCATGGATCAATGATAGATTCTATTTAGGAGAAATGGTCTCCAAGTGGAAGATTGAGTACGGATCCCTTTTGGGATATCACATGACCATGGGGATATATTTTTAGGGCCTAGAGAGTTCCACAAATGTGGGGAGCATAGTTTTCCCTACTCTACCTTTTTGGGAACCTTGCTTCACATGTGAGTGGAATATTCCTTATATTATCTAATTTCTATGTTTCCATGTTTTATGGAGTTGGTTGGTAGATGCCTTTTCCCATGTTAACTTATTTCATCTTAGAAAGCTAGTTGTTTATTCAAAAATGGGATGCCTTCCTTGTTTCTAGGAGTTGATTATGATCACATGTTGTTGGAAAATGTGCCTTAAAAGGTGGAGACTCTATCTTGAAATGTACCTTAATGGATGGGCTTTTGGATGATCTTGATGAGTTGGAATTGAGGTTTCCTTAGTGGATGATGCTTATCTTGGATAAGCATGGTACAATTTCTCTTCCTTTTGTGTATTTTCCTTCATTTTCTATATATACAAGGTGTTGTGTGGCCTTTAGAGGTTGATGGTTTATTTTCAAGGTGTGGCTTTGAGGATTAGAGTCAAACTAAATTTTTTTTTACAAAGTGTAGGTGTTTATTATATGGTGTGGTATAGCAGCTTGTGAGATACAATATTTTGTAGGTGCAAGTGAAAGTACAACATTTATTTGTGCAACATTTTTTATAGAAGATTTTTTTTATCTCTGTGAGAGTTCATTGTAATCTTATTTTTTAGATTACTCTTTTATATGAGAAATTTATTGGTGTATGTAGCCCACAATACGTGAACCATGGTAAATCTATGTTATGTGTGTTTTTATCTTGTTCTCTCCATTTAAGCTTTCATAATAATTGTGATTTGAGGAATGTTTCCATGAAGCATGCTATTGCCTAATTTAGATTTGATTTATGGTCATATTAAATCTAATTTAAAGTTTTAATTCCTAACAAGTCTCTCATGAGACTCATCAATTAGTATCATTTATTCTTAGTCTTGTTTGTACATAGTTTCTATTTGCTTACTTGTACATAACTTATTTTAAAATTTCTTGTACATAGTCTCCTTATGATTGATTGTACATATTAAAAAAATCACAAAAATCCAAAAACAATATAGAATTTCAAAATCCAAAAACTTTCAAATATACTAAAAAATACTAAAAAAAATTAAATTTTCCAAAATATAAAACATTTAAATATTCAAAAATTCAAAAACTTTTCAATTATATGCATTATCCATGCTTTACATTTCTACTGCCATACTAGACTTACATTTTGTTATTATATGCTATTGTTTATCAATTTATCTACATTACCATGCTTCACTTGATCTTCTTTGAGTGTGTTCAGTGACTTCCAGATCCTTGCTTGCTTCACTCTACCCATTGAAGGGGTATACGACTTATACATTAGAGGCATACATCGATATATTTACCCAATAGGGGTATATTCTACATGACTACACCATCCAATTTATGTCATTCCTACATTACACAATCTATTTATCATTTTTATGTACATTACTTACTAACTTACATAGATTACTCTATCTACATTCACTAGTATATAGCACTTGCATATTTCTTAGCATCTACCTAGTCATGTACCACATGTCTTGCATACTTTCACTTCTTACTTTGATTAGTTATATGCAATTGTATTTCCATCATTTACATGATTTTAGTTCTTTATTTATGTATCTAGATGTGATTGCATTTCTCAATTCTAATTTTGTCTCTTGTGTGTGCCTTCAAATATTTGTCAATGTCCTTTGATTGTACTCTTCTATGTACTTGTGTATCTCATGTCAACCTTGCTTATTTATAATTGTATGTGTATGAGGAATTTTAACATGACTTTTATGCTTACTTTCTAGTTTGAGTGACATGTGCCCATGTCCCTTGTTTACTTGGCCCCTTGGTCACTATTATATTTTTCTTGCTTCTTGCCTTGTGTGCTTATTTCTTGATTACTTCTCAACTATTTGCAATGCCATGATCCACATCATGAATTTTCTTAATATATTTGATTTCATGATGGACATCATGCTCCATCCCTCCTTGAAAACTAATAACTAACAACTAAAAACTAAAATTGTTAGTTTCAATTCAATACAATGCACATGTTATTACATTGTTATATCTATCTAGGCATACCCCTGTTGATCTAACAATATCCAATACAAACTATGATATATCTTAAGACATCATTGTGATTATCATTTATATTCATGTATTTCAAATCATAACATAATTATAGGGCTCTTTCTTCTAATGATGGTCATTGTAGGGTCTTCATTCCTACCCTCAGAAGAGGGGGCAATAAACAGGGTTTTTTTCACAAAGATCAAAACACTTAGAACAATAATCAAAGTTAAAACTAAGGAAAATAGACTATAAAAATAGTGACAATTATATAATAATCATCAGATTCAGCAAAGGACAATAGTTCTAGACATGGATAATAACACCAAATAATAGGGTGTCTTATTTTTAGTACTCCTATCCAAATAGCAAAAAAACTAGATTTTCTAAAAATAGGCAGAAAGGTAATCTCAACTACAGTTTTGTTAGATATAGTTTAGTTTATAATCAATAGTTTTAGTATAGTTTTTCTTAGAGAATCTAGATATATGGGGCATCATGCATGACATGATGGCTCTCTCTTCTAGTTTCAGATTGGGTAGTTGGTATAAATTCTAGATCAAAATCCATGTTATAAACACAAATGATTAAGGGTAATGTGCATGGCACATTTGACTTCTTTTCTTTCTAAGCTTTGTATATTACCCAGACATTCTTAGCAATTACATGCCTTATTTAATTTATAGGTGGTTGGAATCATTTAGGGTGGCTTTCATATAGGCCTAACCTCCACATTCTTGAGTGGCTTACACATAATCCTAGTTTCCAGTTTCAAAGTAATTTTCATACAAGCCTAATCTCCTCCTTCTAGAGTGGCCAATATTGGCCTAGTTTCCAATACACATTCATCTATCCATGCCACATTATCATATTACATAGCATTCATGGGCTTTAGGAGCCATCTCATATGACACACATTCATACTAGTATCAGTGCACAACTTTACTTAGTGGGCAATGATGTATCCAAAGGTCTAGCTAACCTTTGTATTATTGAGCCACCTACTCAAAGGGATTAGACACATAGTCCAAACATTGATTAACACATGCATGATTACATAGCTTCACTTGGTAGGCAATGATGGAGCCAAATGGCTAGCCTTTACATTCTTGAGCCACTCTTAGTGAATTGAGCACTCAGCTCCATTCATGATATTACTCTTAGTACAACACATATCCAGCATATCTAGCATCACTCAACATCATAATAGGTTTTGTATTGGTTCACATACCTAGTGATGTGTATTCATTCTTTTCTCTTCCTTTCTCTCTTACCTATCTTTGTATGTTCTTATTTTAGATATATCATATCTAGTAATAAATTATCTACTCTTTATTTTTCTCTTGCAGATTTACACTTCACAATATGCTCTCTTTATGCACACATCATCACATAGCTTCATGAGCTTCACCCTTGCGATTAAGTTCAGGTACATTTTTTACTTTTCCTTTATCCTATTATTTTGCTTTATTGCATCACTAGAATAAAGTGGGGGTAAATTTAGTCATATAAAATGTATAAATTGGTAGTTTGAGTGTGGCTTGTGACACCCAATCTATATGACCTTCTTGCATGCTCTCATGACCCTTCTAGATACCTTTTTACTTATAATCAGTCATCTATAAACTTCTAATCCCTAATTATAACTTATCCAAGCTCTATTTATCATGTTAATTCCATCCCCTCAGGTCTTAAGCCTATAGGATAGGAGAATTGGGGTTAGACTATAGTGTTTTACCCTAGGGTGTCCTATTTTTAGTGCTCTTATCCAGTCACATTTCAATCCCAAATGACCATTTCCTTCTGATTCCTATTCTTTATTATGTCATCCTAGCATGAATACATTTAACCCATGACCAATAAATCTCTATAAAATCCCATTCAAATTTCATTTAGAAGGGGTTGGAAAATATTACAAAGCAAGAAAGAATACAAAAAAAACCACCAAGACAAAATTCCCTATTCTCTACATATAACTAGTCAATATAGCTATAAGCATACTCAAACCCTCAAACTAATCCTTAACCACCTCAAGCACTCTCAATTTGGAATTTTTTCATCTGCATAGCACTATTTCATAAATCACATCAATTGGGAGAACTACATATGGCTTGATCTCTCTTCAAAGTATTGGTATGTAGGTAGTGTGCCACACAAGGGGTGTGGATACATGTTCAATGCATGTTACACACACTAACCCCCCCCCCTCTTTCTCAAGTTTTATTCAAGCATAATGAAGGTATAAATTTAGAGAATAAATCATCTATTCAAATATATTCATCAACATTCAAGATCCAAAATTTCATAAGTAGGCTTACATAGGGACATTAGACAAAACCCAAAAAACTTAGAGCTATGTGACTAGTTTAGATAATAGAAGTAGGACCTATACTATAGTGTCAGACCTTGAAGTGTCCTATTTTTGGTGCTCCTATCCTTTTACTAAATGAAATCTAGATGTAGGGTCATGACACTATCCTAGTCCTACATAGCCAGTTTCAGCCTCTGTCTTAGCCATCTCAGTCCAATTTTAAGATAAGTTACATTTCTCTTTATTTATTTCTATTTTAAAAAGGTTTAAAAGGCACAATAAATTATACAAATTAGTACTATATATTATTTATTGATTTATTTATTCTAGACCCTTAACTAAATTAGGAATAAGACTCCATTATTCCCAAAACTATTAAATCACACACCATATGCCCTTATTTATGGCACTACGGACATTCTTCCCATTGAGGTCAAGTTGCCTTCTTTTTTAATTTCATTGATTCATATCCTTGATGATGAGTATTATAGAGTATCCCATCTACAAGAGCTAGAATTACTAATAAAAAATGCATGGCCATTGTGAAAATCCTTCAAGCATACTAGAACTAGTTATGTGGTTAGTATAATAGATGTGTGAAGAATAAATAGTTTAAGATTGGTGATGTCTTCCTCAAAGAAAACCATAAGAACACCACTACAAAAAAATTAAAAAAGGTAAGTTTGAGCCTAATTGGATAGGACCTTATGTGATTATTTCTAGCTATGGCTCTGGAGTATCCAAGTTGGATATACCAAAAGGAGATGAACTTGATGAATTAATGAACATAATACATCTCAAGTGTCATTTCAATTAATATACTTTGGGTATTGTCTATTAGGATCATTTAATTTGTACTGTAATATCACCTTCCTTATATCGTACCATATACCATTCCTTCCATACATTCTATATTGGCCAAAGTTTATTTTTCCCCTATCACCATTTTAACCTTGGTTATGATCAATTAGTACTTTAATCACCTTAAATTATTGGATTTAGATGAGGTTTCAATGGTTGATTTAGTCTTGTGATTCATTGAGCATATTATTTCAACAAAAGATAGTATCTTGGGGTAATATGATAATGTTTTGGTAAGTGCATCCTTCATTGTTATCACATACTATCTCATTACTTGTGCTACTAATTCTACATACCTTTTGGAAAATTAGTGTAGATAAAAAGGCCAAAATAATTTCCTTACACATTTTCCCCATGTAAAAATAACCTAAATATGCTACAACCAGAACTTCACAAGAATGCCAAGTGACAACATCCTAAGAGCCCTACAAAAGATCAATGACCCATGGGAAGAAGTAGAGTCAACAAGTTAAGAGCCCAAAAGCCTCATAAAGCTACTAAGTGGCACCCTTGAATTTAAGAATTTTATTATATATATGCTAAGTCATTATGTTTGTGTTTGTAGGAATGAACCTAGAAGTGACAAGTGTCAAGCTTGTGGGAGTCAAAAGGTCAAGCACTAAGATCTAATGATACACATTAACTTGCATATGAAAGATCTAATGGTATGAGATCAAGCATAGTAACAAAAGGATTTTCAAAGTGAGCATGATAGTGACAAGTGTCACCATCATAGGAACATTTGAATAAAGATCTAACAATGTGTGAGATCCCAATACATAGAGATCCAATGATATAATTAAAGAGTTGAAAATTTAAAGGTCTCAAAACTAGTAAGAGATTGCCACTTGTCATAAAAGCATTTGAACTATGACTATAAAGTACATAGAGACCCCCATAGAGCTTCCAAGTAGCATGTTCACATTCTATCATGAAGTAGATAGATAGTGTGAGTCCTAGGTGGACTTTTTTAAGGATTCAAACTCAATCAAGTGTTGACACCTATAACATTTTGAAATATAGTAAACATAATAGATAAAACACATAGATCTTTAGATACTTGAGATATATTTATCGATGGCCATTATGCCTCACAATTAAGATAGATCAGGAATATGAACACTCATGTCTTAGACTTAATCTGGTTAGTGAATATGAAAGTGAAGATCTGGCAATAAAACAAGAGAATGTTCTAGTTGTAGAGGCATCTCAAAGGTCAATTAAGTTAACACTATCAATTATTTCAAGTTAAAGACCCTATAAATAATTTCAAAGGAATATTCTATAAAGGCATGGGAAACAATCAATGCACAATTAATTTAGATTAGTCAGAACTAAGAATAGTGTCATTGGTTCTAAAACATTCGTAAAGAAATACTCATCTTGGACATATGTCTGAGTTCTATTTGAAGGTGTCTGACTTAAAATATCTAATAGGTTCTTCTCACAACCTATAAAATGAGGTATTTTTGCATATATTTTTAGATTTCAATGTAGTTCAAGCTATAATTTTAAAAATTTGCCTTTACACACATGCACATGTTGCATAGATCTTGTAAAGGGTAAATTTAAACTGATAAATTAAAGTAGACTCTTATACAATTTTTTACCATAGTTATAACTCAAGTTCTGACTATCACATATAATGACCTTACATGAACTTGGAGGATGAGGTGACCCCTTCCCCAAGTCTATATCAACAATTATAATTCAACTTGAATTTTGGTCAGAGAATTTTAATAAACAAGAACAACATCAATTTTGATCATGAGCGAATGTGTTTGTGTATTTTATTTCCAATTTATGTGTAATTAGTTGTTACTTTCTTTAGTTGTATGTTTTAATAATCTTTAGTGTGCAATAGTTGTGAATGGATTCTTGATTATTTTGATTGATGTATTGATTTATAGATGTACAAAAGCTATTAAAAGATTGGTAAAATATATTTTTTAATATATTCAAGTTGTTTGACTCATAATTTTGAATGTGTACTAGTGCATTCTTTGATGTAGTTTTCTATGTGTGTGCCAAAGCTACCTCAGATATTTCACTAGCCTAAACTATAATCTCTTGAGTAAGTGTGTGAAATAAATTCCCTAAAATGAGAAACCTTTTTCTAAGGCCTATGAATTTATTACATCATTATCTCCTTAGACTTTATAACTATCTATGATTGTGTGTGTGTAACTTCTACTAGAAACAAGTATAGGTTCTGAGAGCACATGTCTATTTAGAAACTAGCTAGAGAGGTAATTCCTAAAAACCATAGAGTATTATTTTATACCTTACCCTTCCCTTATTTTGAATTTATTTTGAGACCTACCCATTTTAGATTAGAATCCAACCATCCATCTAACTTACGTAGGAATTCACTACTATTTAGGAACCATACCTCTATCCAAAAAACCCTATCAACAACCTGCATGCCCTACCAGCTATTCTATCAATAGGTTGTTCTAACTACATACCTATAACTCATGCCCTAGAGTGGAATTTACCTCCATTGAGATCTGAAAATTTTAGAGGCTACCTCATTATGTTATGGTGTGCAAAAAACCCACATCAATAATTAATATCATAGACCTTATCATTATTCCCTATAGCCTAGGGGCAACTTGTCGATGCCATTATTTCTAATAGCCTAGGAGAAACCCTTTTCACCCATATTACCATATCACTATTTCATACATTACCATTTGCCTATTCATGAATTTCTTATTACTTAGTCAGATCCTTCACTATAGGGTAGAACTATATTAACTTTAGGTCCTTCGAGACTATGTAGGTAATGCTCAATTTACATGGAGGTCAAATAAGTCACCCTTTTTCCCATGATTTCATTGTTTTATAAGGAAGCTATGCCATGCTCTCACTATTTTGTGAACACTTAGAGTAATGCTCTCACCATTTTGAGATTTGGCCCATTATATGTCTTATAATTTTTCATTAAGTTGAGATGCCTAGGAAAACCCAAAATCATGATTTTATGATAGAAAACTCTTAAACAAGCCTTCAAACATTAGGATAGTCAAATTGTATCCATGCCACTTAGGATGTGTATCTCCTAGTCAACAAGTATAACTAAAGCATTCACATGGATTTTTTCATGACCATTTCCATTTTCCTATTCCATTTTTTTATCGTATTTCATCCCATTTTCTAGGATAACTACATTCAACCTGACATCCATGTTAGACCTTATGTCCATGGGACTATGTAGGCAACATCTAATTACCTAGTGCATTTGGAGTCATCTCGACTAGTTTTGATGATTGATTTCATTCACTATTCTCTTGGATCATTCCTTCTTCTAGGTTTTTATCCAAACACTCTTTCCATGTTTTTAGTTATTTATACTCTCTTTATTCTCATCCTTAGCCTTATACATAGTAAACATTATGAAATAGGTTCATTTTTTAGTGCTTGTCTCTTGTCTTTTACTGTGGTTTTAACCTAAACCATGCTCTCATAGTTTTAAAAATTCATGTGCCTGATGTTCTCATAATTATGAGCATCAACCCCTCTTATTTAAACTCTCCATTTTGTGAGCCCCATGCCACTTTATTATATATATATATATATAATTCTTGCTTATAATTATTTTTATTCTATCACACATCATGGGAGAACTACGTTTGGCCTGAAGTTCATGATGGACCTCATGTCCATGGGACTATATAGGCAATGTCTACTTTCTTAGTACATCTAGAGTTAGCTTGGCTACCCCATCCAATTTTTTTATTCCCCTAAAAATTCTAATTTCATTGTTATATATAGCCTATGGGAAACCTTTGTGTTTTTTTACATTTGTCATTGCTCCCTATGGCCTACGGGCAATATTTTACCCAAGCGTAACACTTATATTACACATGTAAAAATAGTTAGATTAGTTGTTTATTTTGTTTTGTTAGGTTGGTTGTTAGTTATTTTATTTGATTTATATTAGTTATTTGAGTTATAATAGTTATTTTTTCATTTTCATTACATTACTTGTTTGATTTGGATTAGTTGTTTGTTTTATATAGTTTAGATTGATTATTTGTTCATTATCCCTCATCTTAGGTTGTATATTTCTATTTATTTAACTTAATTATTTATTGCTTGTGCTTTAGCTTGTTTATTTCTTCATTGTGCCTTAGATTAGGTTGTATATTACTCTTACTTTAACTAGATTTTTTATTGTAGTGTTTTAGCTTGCTTGTTTATGTTATTTTGCCTTAATTTTGTTTAGTCTTTAACTTCATTTATTTTAATTGGTTGATGACTAATTTTTTTTAATCTTGGATTAGTTTTGTGTTTGTTTGTTTTTTTACTTTTGTAATCTTAATCGGTTGATGACTAACATTATTCCTTTCATTAGTGCTTTGGTTATTTTTCTTAGGTTGTTTTTCTTAGATTGTTTGTTTATTATTTGTTTATTTATTTTATTTCTTGTTTGTTTATTTTAATTATTTTTTGACTAAATTATTTTATTGTGCCTTAATTGTCTCAATTTCTATAGGATTATTACACTTTATGTTACACTTGAGTCTTGATTAACCATATCTTGTACTTAAGTTGTGGATATTCATATTCATTCCTACACTTGATTTATTGCATTATATTCACTTGGGATTTGATTTTTCATATCTTACTTATAATCTGTTTATATTTGCATTTAAATTAAGTTTTTCCATGTGTAGGATATATATTATTATTATAGTTTTCTATAACTATGTTGTATAATATCATAAGCTAGAGTAAAAATCAAGATAATGGATCTATCAAATAAAGTAGTGGGTAGTATTTCTCCTTGTTCATAATTGGCATATCTCTAACAAATCCAAAACCTATAAGTAACCAAATCACCATGATTATATCATATGCAAATACAAATGTGCATCTATGAATAAACATATATATATGATTCATATAACATAAGATAAAAAATAGTGTAACATCACATATACATGGTTATATAGTAAATGAAATAGCATACATGTTGACATAGAAAATAAACATCCATAATGTTAAATCATCATAGTTAAACATTAGATCAACATGCTAATCAATAAAACATCTAATATATAAAAATAATAATAGTCCTTGTAAAAAATACTCTAAATAAAATATATGAATGTCAATATATCTCTAAAAATAATGTCATATACATCACAAATATATACATATCATAGTGCTAAAATACAAAAAAACCCAAAGAGATCTAACTCTACAAGTCCATAGGTCCTATAGGTGGTGGTCCTAATATTGTCATGGTCATGGCTATTAAACTAACCAACCTAATGTTGTTATCCCATGTGTCTTGGTCATAGACCAAGATGACCTACTACTATCCATCTAGGCATCCCATACCTCAAACATAGCTATCTACTAATCCCTAGGGATTGTGGTCCCATATTCTTAGTGATAGTAAGAAGCCTCATCCTTAGAGTGAAGGTTATCCAATACCATATATGAGAACCATGCATATGTGTTGTCTCTAATATCCTCATCTCACTCACATCAGAGCCTCTATACATCTGTTAGGACTCGATCCTTATTTGATATAGCTTTATCTCACTCTACCTATATTTATGCCTATACATATACCATTTTTTCCACCTTTACCTTTATTCAAGTAATATTAGATTGAAGGGAAATCATATCTTTATCCTTGATATTTATTAGTCCTTATAAACCACCCACTCTCCTTTCTAAGCCTTGGATATTTCCTACCCTGGATTTAATCTCATTTTCTAAAATGACATTATCCCTAGCCTCACTATTTGTACCTAATGGATTTGCATGGATTAGATTAATATATGTACCTATTATACCTATAGATATCATCTCCACCATCATGACCTAGGTATCATCCCCTCCTCATCATTACCCTTACCCATATTGTTGTGCTAACTATTGTCACTATCATTAGCCTTATTGTTAGTCTCAGCCTCAACCTCATCCACATCCATAGGCCCCTAAACCTATACCTATCCACCATGTCCAAATGATTTTATAGGGGTTATCAGTATTCATGGACAAACATGTACCCACCAATGTACATACTTTTGTGTCACACTTACATCTATAATACCTATTATGTATGCCCATGGAACTCATGGAAATGCCCTAAAAAATACTCATATTTACACTCCTTAGAATCATAGGGTTAGTGTAGCTAATATCAAAGTGGTATGAGCAAACCACCTTAGTTATATTATAGTATCTTGTAGCATGAAAAACTACCATAGCACCTGATCAAGTTGGTACTCCTCAATAACATTCATCTGTCTCCCTATAAATAAGCACCTAGTCATCATAAAGCTAGTCTAACATCTATCTCATAGGAACTAAATATGATATGGAATATAGGGCTAAAAAATGAAGAACTCAGCCATCAACTCATTGAACATAAGTTAGTAGTAGTATATCTCACCACAATGTCCCCTATGGCCCACACCTATCCAAACCCAACTATAAAATAATGGATCTTTAGGGTCTTTAAACTATCTTTGACTAACTAGGTACTCTATGGCTATATGCTCCCATCACCAAATCTAAAGTAATGTGGAATCTCTGATGATTTGGCATCCTTAGTAGGATACCATGTGTAAGTCTCTATACAATTGGGCCAATAATGTTGGCCCCCAAGCAAACCTAGTCCCATCATCTATTATGGATAAGATCACTCCACCTAGGTTCATGTGAAAGAAGTAACTAGTCTTGTCAGAAATTAATATGCCACTAACGATGGCCATTAGTATAAAAACCTCCCTATCAATAAAATATAGTGGTGACGGGTCATCTGGGGATATGTCATTTAGTCACAAGTATGTGTATGTCTACAAAAAATTAATGGCAACCTTCCCATGTACCATGGGAATATCCAAAAATCTAGTCAAATCATCTAACAACACCTACTATCATTTTGGATCTATCTAAAATAATATTCAACCTCTCATGAGTAGCTTTAGTATCTACCAAGTATCTTCTAGTATAACCATAACCTCCCCATTAGGCAAATGAAATGATGAAGTCTTAGAGTGCCATCGCTCTACTAGTACACTCAATATGTGTAGATCACGGGCATTTGTAGAACATCATGTAAATCTAAAACATGTAAGAATGTAACCATGTCCAATGTCCATATATTTTGCATCTACAAACAATGAGAACATCACTTCTATGTCTTTAGTACTGCTAGTTACTCCTATAAACATACATATATTAGCATTAGGCTATATATATGTTATTTTCTAGCCTATACCTACCCTACAAGACCTATTTACCCCCCTCTCTTATAGCTTATCCCTTTTGGGTTCCTTAAGTTATCCATTTTATCTTTTAGGGAAAAATCATCATTTTACCAAATGATGAAGTTGTCATTTTAGTGTTTTCTAACATTTTAAGGCAAAATCATCATTTTTTACAAAAATGATGACTTCCCCTAACTTGGGAGAAATTACCTTTAGGTTTTTTCCAATGTTTTTGGTGATATCACCATTTTTTGAAATGATGACTTCATATGAAGTCATCACTTTTCTCTACAAAGCTATCATTTTCCCTTCCATGAAAATGGTGACTTTACAAGTTTGAGCCTTAAAAATATCATAAAGTGCATCATAAATACACTCAAGGGCTAAAGTAAGGTTACTTACTAGAGATCCATCATGTGGTGGCCACCCGTGCTCCCTCACTCAGTCTCTCACTTGCCTCTGTCCTCATTCACATGTCATTTCTTGTCACTTCTTTTCACAAGGTATGAGCTCTAAATTTTCAAAGGGTTTGGGTGAATATGAAAAAAAATTACCCCATGGGATGAATATATAGCTTGAAAAAATTAATATTTCACCACCCAGGGCCTAATGTTTCTTTTTTTTCATTTCAAGAGTTCTTATTTTTAACTCTCTGGTTCATTTTTCATACCATTTGATTTTGCATTCACTATTATTTTATTGGACCATGTTATTTGGACTTTTAAAGACCCATTTAATAACATTATTTTCTAGACCTATTCCATGCTATTTTGAATGTGCATCTTCTTACTAGCCATTTTTATCTAGATTTGTGTTGTTATTTTATGTCAAATCATTGTCATTTTGTTTATGGATTTACTGATTGATCTCCCTTTGCCAATATGCCTAAATGCAATAAAATATTTTTGACTAATTACCATTGTATCCTACCCTATTATGGAAAAATCAATTTTATCCTAATCCATCCACCCTACTAGGGTAAACCATTGTGCTAATGATTATAACCATCTTTGGGTAAATCATTATTTTTCAACCTCTCTACCCTATTGAAGCATTTTTTTTGTGCTAATGATTATAATCACCTTAATAAAAATCATTATTCTACTCCATCCATTTTACTAGGGAAAATCATTGTGCCACTAATTATAACTACCTTTGGGAAAGTTAACATTTCCACCCATGTTACCATTAGGCCATGTCATTTTCCCTCTTTTTTAGCACCCATTTGATGGCACTATTTATTTCTTGACCCCTTGAAGGGGTAGTTAGGGCTCATCCATCACCCTCCAAGACATTAGCCAAGGCATTAACAACTTTTTCATTCTTTGAAAATATGCTACTGTGCCTATGTCTTACAACACATTCTCAAATAGGGGTAAATTGTAGACACCCCATTTTGGCCACAACTATGTCTAAACCATAATTTAGATTGATTTCTACTAAATAATGTTAATTGAGCCTAAGAGTCACTAGATGCCCCAATTTTTTTTACACATCAGATGTTAGTGCCCAGAATCATATTAAGGCATCCTTGTTTGGGGTATTATCATATATGAAATATTAACCTCCCAAAAATTCATCTCAAATAAAATTATGACCTAGTAAATTGCCAAATTAGACTTTTGACCCATTAAGCAGGGCACTTAACCAATTCCTAAAATGCCAAAACTAAGCAAATCCAATTAACTGCTTAAGTAAAATTCCATGTTCAATTAGCGAATATCAATTTTATAAAAAAGGAAATTTCAATTAAAATGAGGTCATGATGATTTCATCATCCTCAAAGTCAAGGAATTATAAATATCTTCATAAAATCCTTAAATTCATAAATGGAGAGCCATACTTAATAAATGGTATATTTATCTCAATTATTAATTGCTTGTCCCCTCCCTAACCTAACCTAACCATAGTTAAATTGAACCTAACAATACTTGAGTTAGGGTTAGTTTGAGAACCTATCAATACAAGCGCCATTTCCATTGCTCCAAAAATTTCTCAAGCCAAACTTATAATTTAAAATTATTGAGAGACAAGAATCTTTTTATGCAAAGAAGTAATGCCAAATTGCCTCTAGAAATCTTCACTTTGTTATCACATGCCAAACCAAGCCAATCCATGAGTGGATAAGGAGATGTGCTTCCTACAAAGTAAACACATTGACAAAGGACTCCATTGGACACAAAAGTTGAGCATGAACACTCTTATATGCCAATAAACAAGCACCATTTGACAAGGAAGGTAAATGTAATTTGTTTTCTTAATCTTTTAGTTGTATTTGTGCTATTTACATCATTGCTCACCCAAGTAATTAATTAAGGTATTTGTGTTTTTCATTAAGTTATTTGATTTAGGGTTTGTAATTCCACTAACAAAATAAGACTGATGATCTTCTTCATAGTCCTATGTTATAGATATTAATCATGATATTTCACTCAAAGAGTATTTCCATAATTTTATAGGTAACCTTGAGATAAATAATCTTGATAAACTAGAAACTTCCATTTCTAAACCAAAATCTAATGTCTTCATTAAATAATTACCTAAAGTTACAATTGACCTACATAAAGGTACTTTGACACTCCATTTCAATGGTGTTAAATGTATTTAAGGAACTGGGGTAGGATGTATTTTATCTAATCCTCATGGTAAAATTATACCTCTTACTATTTGATTAACATTTAATTTTACTAACAACATGATTGAGTATGAAGCTCACATCCTAGACATGCAAGCCACCATTGATTTAGATATCCTCTACCTACATGCCCTAAGTGACTCACAACTCATTTATTTTCAATTCAATAGTGACTATCAATTCAAAAGTGAAAATATCATCTCTTATAATCAAATTTACACCATGCTTTCTAAATAATTCAAATCCTTCACTATAGAACCAATTCCATGAGAACAATATTCTATAGCTAACTTGCTTACTTCATCTGCCTATATTTTTCACCCTCATCAATATCTTCATGATTCCCAATTTTTCATCCACATACATAAATCACCATATTTATTACCAAACATGAATGATTCTCTTATTATCCATATTGAAGTTGTCACTATGTGTAAAATCCCATGGTACAAAAACATCATCTAATTTATCAAGCATCACACTTACCCTACTGACATTGATTCTCACAAAAAACTTTAATTCACATATTTTAAGCTTAAAAATATGTCTTACGGTATGACATCATATATTATCATAATTATAAAGGTACCTTTCTCCATTGTGTCACTCAAGATGAAGTTCCTTCCCTTAGTAAACAAGCACATGTTTTCATTTATTGTGTTCACTACAACAGACACACTACAACTTGAAAATTCCTACACGTGCGATACTTCTAGTCCACACTTGAAAAATATACTATCACATTCACCAAAAAATGCAATCCCTAACAATTTCATGATTATATTATTCACTCTCCTCTATCCAAACTTCAAACATTATAATCTCCTTGGCCTTTCTCCATGTGGATATTATATCTCATTGGAAAATTACCTTGATATCAATATGGTCATGTCTTCATCATTATGACCATTGATTATTTAACAAAGTGGGTTGAATATATTCCCATTTTTAATGTCATGGGTATCACCATATCCAAATTTATACTTATGAAAATTATTAGTTGCTTTGGAATTCCTAACATCATTATTTTTGATAATGGTGAGAATTTTAAGAATAAGGATATGAAACAATTATGTGATAAATTCAAAATCACACACAAATTATCCACCTTATCATCCTTAATACAATGGATAAGCAAATTCCACTAATAAAATTCTTAACAAAATTTTACAAAAGAAAATTTGAGATTCTCATTCTAACTAACATCTAAAACTTTATCTTGCACTTTGGTCTTATCACACTAGCATCTAGATTGTTATTAGGGCAACCCCATTTTATTTAATATATGGCTCTAAATTTTTATTAACTTTAAATTTGATATACCTTCCTTATGAATCTATATTCATGGCATTATCCCTAGTGAATAACTTCACGAATCCTATCTAGATTATTTAGACCTTATTGATGAGAGTTGAATGGGTGATTTACAACATAATCCCCAATATTTAGTCAAAGACATTCTTGGTCCTAATACCTATAGATTATAAACTAATGAAGGACATATTTTCAAAGAACCCACTAATGCTCAATTTTTTTAAGAAATATTTTTCTTCAATTGTCATTTTAAATACTATTTTTATCTTACATGTCTTTTGTATATTTTTATATACTATGATGCTAACACTTCATGCAGGTTTTTCATAGATTCCCAAAGTGTAGCATTACATCAATTTCAATAGCCTTAGTGCTTATCATTGGTCCTTTGGTATGTTTACATTCCTTCATTAATTCATGAGTTAAATCATAAGACTTTTTATAAGACCCATCCATCCTCATGAATATTTCTTTTTCTTTTTCATTTTTAACTTAACCTTCAATTTTATTTTGAGTCATCAGTTTCTAGGTTTACAAACTTAATTACTTTTTATACCTCCGTGGTTTTGATTTTATGAGTTTCAACATAAGACCTTGGATATGACCATGTCTTACTCATACAATATAATTACCTAATATACATTATTTTTTACACCTCTATGGTTTGCCTTTTGTGATTTGCACTATAAGACCTCGGATAGGACTAATCCTTCCTCAAAAATATTCATTTTCTAAATTACTTTTTATATGTAAACTTAGATGAGTGTCTACCCTAAAAAATAAGGCAACTGTCAAGGATTGTGATTTCATACTCTTAAAATAAATCATATTATTTTTATGTAACAAATCTAACAAATTATTCTCATGTCTCAACTCACACCATTCCTTATGATGATGATTCATGCTCACCTATTTATTTAACATGATTCAAACTAGACATTATTTATGATTTGAGGTATTTCAATCATTCCATATTCACTTCCATCCTCTCCTTTATTCCATTCCACTATGGGCACACCAAGGTCAATTTCAAGATTGCAATCTTATCTAAATTACAAATACAAGAATCTTAGACATCATGATCTCTATGTTTTTTTCCTTACCACCAAGTGTAAGTTCTCTAGTGATAGTCATTTTTAACACCTATGTTTGTTTTTCCCAGTCCACAAGGAGGAATAGAGAAAATAAAAAATATATTTAAAAACCAAATCATAAAAGAAATAAAAGTCAATGATCATAAATAAAAAATAAGCATTTAAAAGTCAAAATCACACTAAAAGAGTAATTATTATCAGGCACATCTCCTATCCTAGTTGAATCTCAACTTAAAAATTAGTATCATGATAGATTTGAGGTTCATTGGGATGTGGTAGGAAAGTATATTTGGGTATGAGATCTCATAATTCCAATCATATATATAATTCCACCTAATTTCTCACATAAGTACCCAATCTTCATAATAAATTGATAGCTCTATATGGGGTCCTGAGGAACTAGAACACATTGTGTGAAGGTAGATCCATTTTAATTTTTTTTCATAAATAGCCTTCATGGTATGATATTTATACTTCAATAGTTAACCCAAATTTGTGTATATAAGGAAAACTCTCTAGAGTCCTTAATGTCTAAAGTCTTTTTATCTTTCCAACTTAATTTTAGTGTCTTGCTTCCAATAAATATTATTCACCTTGGTATCACCTTCATTCCCCCACCACCCATTTCCTATCACCCTTGATAGGAATTTTTTTTCTAAATCTTTTCCCAACTTCTATATTTCCTACTCTTCATCTCATTCAAACATTCTCAAAATAAGATTGTTTTAGTTCATCTATCATTAGAATATAAGTTGTAACCTTGAGTTGTTATGAGATACTTTATTAATAATTTCCTTATCCTTATTGAATTTCTTGTGGTTATGGTTGAGAAAGTTTAAATTTAACCTATTTTTATAGACGATTCTATTTTGTTTCTCTTATATCTTTGTTTAGTTTTTCCATTTTTGATTGAGTAGGGATTTTTATTTCTCTTTCATCATTTTTGTTTACATTTATGTTATTTTTACATTTTTTTTAGTATGGATTGTTACTTCTCTTATATTGATGTTGGTTCCATTATTTCATTTCATGTGTCCTTGGTTTGATTTAGTTTGTTACTTTTCGTAATAAGGGTGTATTTGTTGAGTATGTTGGTCATTTAATGGCCTTGGATTTTTGGTTACCTAAATTACTCTCTCTCTTTTTATTTTAGTTTTCCTTGGTATTTTGGTTCTAACTTAGCATTTATCATCTCAGCATACCAATTGTCCAACTGACCTATTAAGTTATGTAAGTTTTCATTTACTTATATTTCCCTGTGATTTTTTATTTTTGTTATTTAGCTTTATATCCTTAGGTTTTATCCAAAGTAGTTAATTCATCCTCCATAATCAAGACTAAAAACATAGTATAAAACCATTCAATGATAAAGGTAAATCAAGGTATGTATATGACACTTTTAAGCATTTTCAAAAACTCCTTATTGTCATTTATTTTACTACTAAAATTTGTTAGATCAATGTTGTGTGTTGTTATGTTATTTCTCAAAGTGCCATCCCCTATTACACTTGTGTGACATATGATGAGATTTGATTGGGGCATATGTATACACAAAATATTTTTAAAATTTCATCTACTAACACTTTTTTTCTTGTAAGAACCTATCGATTTCTGATCTCTCTAAGTGCACACATTAAAAGGTACATCACGTAAGGGGTGGGAAGACCATTGGTGCTTCACAAGAATATTTTTTAAATCTATAATTATCTAATCCCATTATAAATCATGCTTATCCAACTCCACAAGCAATCCAAAGCTAATTTACACATTTCCCTAAGCACTTATCCTTTTAGATAGACCCTAACTAAGCAAACACCCTCTTTTCCTACTAAGTTAGTTGGGTTGATCTTGCTATAAAATATTAATTTCATATTACATAAGTAAGTATGACTAACTTAGTTCGAGGCCTAACATTATTTTTTCTAACAAATTGTGTCACGTTAGTCAATCTTGTTAGCTACAATTCTATAAGGGTTAAGGCTTATCCATTGCTATAAAAACAATACTCATTTCAATACAATTAAGAAGAGCATTCATTTTTTCATCACTACATTTCATAATTCTACTAAATATATATTTTAAGGAGCCATTTATAAGCGTTTGCCTTGGAGAGAAGATAATTTGTCTTATTATAAGTCTTGGATGCAAAGTAGGAGTCTTTTAGCCTAGAGTTGATTTATATAGTGTGATTCTTATAAATCCACAACAACATCTTAAAAATCACCATTGACCAAGGGAGAGATTAAGACTCGATAGGTTTTCCCAAAGGTAAGTATTCCTAACTCTTGTTATTTCATTTGATAGATAGTTATTGTATAAAGTAATATGTGTTGAATGTATAACTCCTTTAGATTGCCTCTATACTTAAAATTGGTATAACTATAGTGTTTTATTTACTTTTTATATACCACCTTAGGTGATATAAGCCCCCATTTTCTTACCATGATCCTTTTTTTTGTTTAACCATCCCCTTTGTGCCACAAGCTTTGGTGAGTACTAGATTAGTTTTATTTTAAGTAATTAGACCTATCTAGGGATATTGCATTGTATCATTTCCTAGAGGATTTGGAACCCTCTCCTTTTGTGTTTTGTGTTTTGTGTTAATATATCACTTGGTTAGGTTTATCAGATCCAATTTAGCCATGCCCCTAATATAAATAGTATTCCAATAGATGTTAGTTGATTAACTTATCTTATATTTTATTTACTAAGTTAGATAAGTCATAGATCTATCTTAATTTGTTGTATATGATTATCACATCCTTATACAACCTTAACAAGGACACTCATGAAATAATAAAATTTGTCATGGCATTTTATCCAAAATAATGATCAGAACAAAAATATTTAGAATAAAAAATAGGGGAGGGTAAACCCAAAGTCAAGTGAGAAAGGGGATCAATTATTAGTCCATTTCTTTATGAATTGGAAAAGAAACCAAGACCTGATTTTTTGATGAAAATATTTCATCCTATTATGAATATATCATAAACGTGCATATGAACATGTAGTGTAAATAATACAAGTATCATGTCAAGATAGATGTGGTAAATAGGCATGTATTAGTATCTATCACCAATATAAATATTGAATAATAAACCATGTAGGAATGTGCATGATATGTATAATGGTAACACACATAATAATGAAGGTGTGTGATATGGGTCATGGCATCACAAACTCAATAGACAATCCTAGATTTATCTACTCATAAACACACAAATGGCATGGAAATGATGCACACAAGAAAAACACATGTAATATCACTCAATGTAACACAAGGAAAGAAACCACATATAATGGAAAATCAAACGTCACACAATTCAAGGTCCACACACAATGGAAAATAAAATGTCACACAAGGAAAGAACCATATAAAAATTCATCAAAGAAGGTAAGGACCTGAATAAAAAGTCATAAAATGATACATTCAATAAAACAATGTCATGTGAGAAGGCAAGGACCATATAAAGCATGATAGATAATTAGCCTATAATAAATGATACAGTAATAATGAATCATAGAACAATCCAAAATAGTTTATAACATTAATCTATGTCAATATCATAACATAAAAAAAAAGCATGTGAATAGAATGTAGAATTGTAAATAATGTAAGCAAGGGACAGACATTTGTAAACAATCAATGTAGTTGAACATGAGAGATGAAAAGGTCAAATAAATATATAACCTCTATAATGTGACTTATGAAATAATATTCCCCCAACATTTCAATGGCCCTTTAGTTTAAGAATACCCTATATTTTTGCATTCCATGTATCATGTATAGCTTTAACATCTAGAATCTCACTCATATATATCATGAAATGCATGTGTGTATGGAAAATGATATGTAATATACCAAACATGTGATCAATAACATAAATTAATAATGTATAACTATAAAAAATGTCATGCTTAGGCCATGAATTAAGATTTTTTGAATTTTTTTATCTTTTTTTGAAATATGTGCAACACGTGTATAGAATAGAGCAAACCCAATTGGAAAGGCTACATAATAGAATAATGTTAGGGATCTGAAAAACTTGTAAAACATGTTAAGGTATAATGTGCACCAAATTAAATATCATGGTAATGTGGATAAATTGAAGGTAAATAATATTCCCCCATATATATGTAAATCACTATAATGTATCTCAAGGGAGTATCTAGAGATAGGAACAGGCATGCTTCCTAGTGGGCAAGAGTTAGTGTATACTCATGTAATATGTAAATGATTATGTAAGCACAATCTAAGTCCTAATATGTATAGATAATCACTATGTATGAGTGATCAAGGAGCATGCTATAGAGGATGTGCTCTATAATGATATTATTATGAAGGATTTATCATAATAAGATATATGTTATGGATGTCTAGATCAAGATAATCAATGAAAAGGAAAGGGATGAGAAAAACCTAAACAAGGGATAGAATAATAATCAATGTAGGATCATATAATCACATGTATGTAAAAAATATAAGAGTATAATAAATTAGAAATCAATCAAACGTATAGACAATGTGGTAGTCTAAAATATTCCATGTATAGGACCTGCATCAGGTGTTATGAATGTCATTTGCCATGGGTACTGCTTTTTTGATGTATCTACAAAATAATCATATATTGTAAAATATCCATTGTCTATATAATAGTCAAGTTTTCCATGTATAAGATTTTTTTATACAATATTCATAATAGTTGGCTCGTTATCTTGTATGGTTATATAAAATGTTTACATGTCTGTATATGACTCAATGCCTCATAAACCATGTTTTTAATCATCAAGTTAGGGGTGGAAGCTATTTTGAGGTTTTATTATATTTTTGGAATCCTCTTCAATGGACAACAATTAAATATTCATTTCCTTGGTGACTTGTATGCCCCACAAATCCATGGTCATTTCCACCACATTGTTAGTCCAAAATCATATAGGCGCCACATAGTCCATTGTTGTCTCTAATTACTCTTCCACCTATTGTACTTAGATTACCTTTCAACACTACTTAAAAATTGAGCTTATACAATAATATGAAAGGTCTTTTCCACTTAATTAAACTTATATCCACCTTTATGTTACCTTTATTAGTATCTTTTGGAATATAGAGCTCTCTTTTGTGGATAATAATTTCTTTAGACTTTACACTTTCACAAAATCAGTCTTCTTCTAAAAGACATGTTATCATTGATAGTTTTTTCAATAGAATATCTCACTGTCAAATCAAATTTATCCTTATTATATAAAATTTGAAGTCTCGTTTATTTCCAAATACCCCAATAGAAATGGGGGATAAAAATCTTGCACAGCTTCTTGAGTGAGGGGGAAGAAAAGGTATTACACCATTGGGTGATTAGATCAAAAATAGAGCTCATTATAGCCCAAAAAACACCAAAAAGAGAGAGAAATTAATTTAAAATATTAAGTAAATAAGGACAACACATGAAAATATGAAGGATAGATCAACCTCAAATTCATAGAGAGTACATATTTTCAGAATAAGGAAGCCTATATATACAAGGTTATCCACTGAGAGAATTATGTTTTGAGTTTCCAATTAAAAAAGAGGTTAAATTTAGGAATGAGATCATGATCCAAGACAGACTTATAGGGGAAACCATCTGCTATTGTATTAAGTTATACAATATAGATTTATTTTACATTGTAAAATTTGTCCTCTAAGTCTAACCAAACTAATTCATGTTCTTTTGGAACCTAACAAATATGAAGGATTTTAAGCTTCTCATTAATAGAGAAAAGTATAAATGTCTCTTCCAAAATAGATAAATCAAGATAAATATTTTATAATACTTTCTCCTTTCTATGTCATCTCATTAATTTCTAAATTTTTCCCCCGTTGTTTGTAGAAATATAAGATCAAGTGTCTTCCCTAAATTGGTAGGACTTATAGGTTCATTTTGAATCCAAGCATGATCTCATAATAAAGCTTTGTTTTTGTCCCCTATATTTCATCTATAAACTCTTCCCCTAGAAAAAATATTCTTAAGGTTGTTCTAAAAAGTAGATCCATGCAGAGGAGATTCCAAAGTAAGAAAAATATTAGCTTCTCTATGACCTAGGTACTTGGATTTGATGATGTAAATCCATAATTTTAACTCTTTTAAAAATATGTTCCCCATTTTGGCTAGGAGGGGTTTGTTCATTGTCTTAATATTTTTTAGACCTAGGCTCACATGATATTTGGGTAAAAAACATGTATTAGGACATAAAATGGATTTTATATTTATCTTTCACCATCTCCCACATAAATATTTTCTAAATTTGATAGGGATGATACAGAGGCATGGTTGGTGTCCTTGAAAATATATGTTGGGTTGCAACCTATGACCTTGAATGATAAGGTAGGGTTAGTAGAATTTTATTTGAATGCCAAGGTATCAATTTGCTAGGAAAACATTAGTAACCATGAAGGCTATATTGATGATATGAACACATATGAAGTATTTAAATCTAAATTTAAGGATAATTACCTCTTTTCTGCCCACATGGAGAAGAAGATGTATGAATTTTATCTCCTTGCATAAGGATATTCTTTTATTCTTACCTATGGGTCAAAATTTATGAGACTATTGTGTTATTCACCTCGCATTCATAATGAAGGGATGAAAATCATCAAATTCAAATTAGGAATGATGGATAACATCATACTTGATGTTAATCTGAGAAATCCTTCCAGATTTTATGAAGTAGTGGAATCCATCTATAGAGATTAAGGGAAGGATTATGCTCAATGTTAGGCTAGGTAGAACCTCAAATAGAAAAATAGGAATAAAATGTACTTTTTGACCCCTAAAATTTTTAATAATTCTATTAAGACTTACAAGAACTATGGAAAGTCTAGAAATAAATTCACAATTTTTTAGAAGTAAACACTTTGTTATAAATCCTAGAATTCTCCAAACGATATTGGCTTTACTAGCACACTTTATAAAGGGGCCAATAAAGTACATGTTGTGACCAAAGGATATATTGGAGGTTTTTTGACCATTAGAGGTGATCACTGTGACCAAGACTAACCTATAAATAAGTAAAGAATAAGGTAAATTTATGCAACCCCAAAATAAACCTATAGAAGAGTTAGTCCACCCTCATGGAGTTGAAAGGTAAATTTTTGAGCCAACTTATTTATGTTTTGTTTGATTATGGAGTTACACAAAGAGTCATATCCCCTACTATAATAATTAAATGTGGATGCAAAAATAAATATTTGAAAGAGAACTAGTTGGTGGAGTTGGGCATTGGGAAGAGTTTCCATGTCACATAATGGTTAAAAAGGCCATAATAGATTTAGGTAAAATGGTTAAAAAACTAATCATGTATGTAATTTCCCTAAGATATTATGATGTAATACTAGGCATGGACTAATTAAAACAACATGAAGCCAGGCTAAACTATTTTAGTAAGATAGTATAATGCCTTAATGAATAAAAATGAAATGTGGTATTGCAAGGTACAAAAAGGCCCATTAATCTTCGCTTAGTGATAACCATGTCGTTGTATAAGGAAACAAAGAAAGGTTTCATGTTATATTTAGTTCAAATAAATAAGTTATCTAAGGAATAAAAATCTATTTTGAATGACCACCCCGTTATTTTGGAATTCATATATGTGTTTCTAGAAGACTTTCCTAGGATGTCATTGTTATAGGAGTTTGATTTTACAGTTGACATAATTATTGGATATGCCCCAACATCAAAATAACCATATCAAATGAACACCATACACATGTAACAAATAAAAATTTAATTACAAGAGTTTCTTAACAAAGTATTTATATGTCCTAGTGTGTCTCTATAGGGAGCATAAATGTTGTTTGTAAATAAAAAAAGATAGAATGCTAAATTTGTGCATCGATTATTGAATGCAAAAAAAGTTAAAATTAAAAATAAGTGCCCATTACCCCATATTGATGATTTTTTATCAGATAAAGAGTGTAACAATGTTTTCAAAGATTAGTTTATGATATAGGTATCATCATCTCAGAGTCAAGGATGAATCCATCCATAAAACAATTTTTAAAATAAGGTACATGCACTATAAATTTGCAGTGTTGTCTTTTGGGTTGATGAATAGACCTACTGCATTCATGAACCTTATGAATAGCATGTTTAGGGACTACCCATACCTGTTCATGACTGTAATTATTGATAAAATCATAGTATACTCAATAAATATACAATAACATTAGCACTATTTGAAAATAGTGTTTAAGAGACTTTGTGAACAAAATTTGTTTGGAAAGTTTTTTGAGTGTTCATTTTTTAAGATAAGATTCACTATTTAGGACATGTGATCTCCATGGTTGGTATATCTATTGACCCTACCAATATCAAATTCATCATGGATTGGCCTACCCCAAAGAATGTGCATGAAGTCATAATCTTCATGGGATTGGATGATTACTATAGAAGGTTCATTATGAACTTATCAAAATTATCCAACCTAATAACTTCACTTCATCATAAAGGAAATAAGTTTGTTTTAATTTTTGAGAGTGAATCAAAATTTTAAAGGATAAAATAACTACTTACAATAGCACCCATCTTATTGATTTTAGATCTAAATGGATAATTTTTTAGTATGGACTAATACCTCTAAACAAGGGACAAGTGGTGTGTTGTCCCAAAATAGATGTGTGATAGCTTGTTGAAGAATTCACCTTAATTTGGGTCCTTCATAGATTTATAGGTTTATCCTAAGTCTTAGTTATGTGTGCATTTATTATATTTGTAAATGCATTTTATTCCTACCTTTATGAGTTGTCACTCATCTCCATAATCCACTTATTAGATTTAGAGTTATTTGCATGTAACTATCTCTTCCCCACATGGCACACACTTCCCTCTCTTTGTAAGGAATCAGAATACAAGTGGCACACACTTGGAGGGATTTTAAGGTCATAATGGGGTATTATGTAACTCCCATTTTCCTCCTCTTGCTCTATAAAAGAGCTCTTCCTCTCCTCTTTTCCTCATTAAAATCTCTATATCTCTTTCTTTTTTTCTTGTGCTCTTGATTAAATATTTTACTTGTGGAGATTTTGGTAGCAAGACTTCTAATAACATCACATGGGTTTTTCTTTGATACGTTCAATTTCCCACTTTAAAATTATTGTCTCATTTTTAGTTTGCTCCATGAGAAGTAATATTTTTTATTGATTTCATTGAATTCTAAACTCTTTTTTGTCGTTATTAAATATTATTAGCATAACTTCTAATATGGTATCAGATCATGTTTCCTTTTAATATTGGTTTTAAATGTGTAGATTTATGAAAGAATCATAGATTTTATTTGCAATGGCTCCACCTTTAAAAAAAAAAATTATCTATCTCATTTTCTTCACCTTATTTACTTGAGTTTTTTTAAACCTCTAATCTATGATGTAGACTTCTCATAAGGATTTTAATAATGAGTTATGATTTTTTTCTTATATATTAAAATAAAAACTCTAAACTCAAGTATAGAAAATTGGTTATTTTACCTATGCAATAATATTTTGGGTTCTAACCTCTTTTTACAAGAATGTTTTCATGCATTTTGGTTGGAAAATAAAAATAATAATAATCTCTTTAGAATTATGGGTTTATTGGAGATCTTACCCATAGAAATTAAAAATCTCAAAGTTTTATTTTCTATTTTTTTTGTCTCTATTTTTTTCTAGCATCTACGCTTTTATACCAATTTTTTTGGCTAAGTATTTTGGTCTCATCTCTCTATCTATCACATTATACCTATGTGTTACTATGAATAACTTGCTTTATTTTCTTATATCACTCTATTTGGTTCCTTCAAATGCATCTGGCTAGCTTCTCACCTCTTTGTTAGTGTATTTAATTATTAATCCTTTCTGGTATTTTTATGTCACCAGAGTTTTTTCTTGATTTTTTTTCTCAATTTTTTTCTCTCTTTAGGTGCCATCCTTCCACCCTCACTCTTGTTTTCTATCCTTTGATTATGTGTTTTTCTTGTGGCGGTTTTTGGTTTTTTTACTTGTATTCTTGTGCATTCCATGCACCAAGAATTGTGTGTAATGTTTACTTAAACCTATTTTTTTAGGGGTTACATCTCTTTCCTATTTAAGTTTAAGTTATTTGTTTTGTTTCCTCTCTTTACTCATAGTTTTACCCTATTGCTATTTTACTTCTTTTGCATCTTTTTTTAGGGCCTTCTGTGTATTACAAATCAAGAATTATTTTCCTTGATTTGATTTCCTTTGAATTCATGTTGTTCTGAATTTCAATTTGAGGCAAAACATTTTCAAATTTATTATTTAAAAAAAGGAGAGAGAATTAATTTTTGCATGTTTATCCACTTGGCTATCTCAGCACTGTCTGTTTCTTATTTGTGTAGCCTACCATTAGATATGTATGTGACATTATTTAGGCCATGTTTGGTATTTTTTCCTATATTTTAAAGTGTCATTATACCGTATGGATGTTTTCTATTTATTGACCTTTTTTAAGTTTGTTTAAAATCATCACTGACCTTAATGCCTTTTGTGATTTTTATTAGCTTTGATGTTCAATTCTATAGCACTTACATTCATATACATAGTTATTCTTCTTTAACATACTCATTGTATATGGAAATTTCAAAAAACATGTATTTGGTATAATTTCAACGTGGCATAATTATTTATTCTAAAAAGAGTGCTACAGTTTAATTTACATGCATAACAACTTCATTACATTTACAATATGGTGATTTAGCCAAATTTTACTTTTCACATGGTATAAAAATATTCTTGTGATGTTTTCAAAACATAGATTTCTTAAAACATTGTTTTTTAGCCATACATTGAAAAGCTTATTTTGTCTCATTCAAATTAATAGTTTTTTAAAAAAACATTTATCCAAATTAAATCTTTTATGATTTTTTTAACAATTCTTACACTTTTATGCTTTGTAAAAAAAAAAAAAAAAATTCAAAAAAAGACTTGAAACATTCCCACGCGGAATGATCATTTTAAGTATTTTTGTCTTTTAAGTGACATAAGAAATTATTCTATTAAGGTATAAGATTTAATTATTATTCATATTTTTTCAAAGTAAAGTTAATTCTTTTTCCAAAAGAAAATAAATTTTATTTTTAGCCATTTTAAAGCTTTTGGTGTTTTGGTGTAGATTTACATTTACAAATATTTCACCTTGCTAATAAGTTTTTTTTTATTGCATTATTAGTTTTTACAATAACTTGTGTGATGGATTTCAAACTCACCATTTTTTTAGCATTTAAACATGCTTTGCATCAAATATATTGAAAAAATGAATAAATTAGTACTCTTAAACATGCAATAAAATGTCAAAATGACACTATTATTATTTTGCAAAACTCTTTTATTACTCATATAGAGTCTATGCAAAATTCTATTGACACTTTAAATGACAAATTTATGTATTTTGAAAATGATAATAGTTATAACAATGATAGATATTCTTATGTTTCTAAACAAACTCAACCTCATGTGTACACTCCTTATACCAACTCTAATTTAAAAATCATACACTCTATAGGTATGTGGGTGGTGGGCTTGGTAAGTGTGAAAAAGGTATTTTTTAACCTATTTTGCCTAAATCCAATATAAAATCTAAAGGTCTTGGTTTTAATAATTCAAATTCTTCTAATGCACATTCAGAATCTTATTTTCCTTCACATAGAAGGACTTATAATGCAACTTCTTTTGATTATATTATTTCTAATGCTCATTCTTTGGTTTAAAATGTTAAACTTTGTGTGCATTGTGGAAAGAATGTACATCATATCTCTAAATGTTGGAAGTTGCATCCATGTAAATATTATGGTAAATCCACACACGATACTTTTCATTGTTGGGAAATGACTACATCTCCTACCTCTAAGGGTAAAAATATTTGGATTCCTAAAAATGATGGATCTTCTAGAGACTTTAATATGTCTTCTTGCGATAATTCTTCTAATGCTTCACATAGAATATATTTTTCAAGTGACACATCTTCTTTGTCTCCATTTTAATTAACTCAAATATTATATGATTTCCTTAGTTTTTATTACAAAGGATATATGCTTTATTTAGAGATTTTGTGATTGAATTCTTTTCATGTAGGTTTATGCATTTTATGATGGAATTTGTCTTTGCTCCATTTGCCTTTACATCTACTTTTAGTACTTTATGTATGTAGATTGTATTTTGATGGCATAATGATTACCTAAATTAAAATATTGGTATTCTCTTGCTTATTTGGTAAGATATTTTGGATCATTACTCCTTTTGGTTGGTATTTGTTCCATAACAGATTAACCACATTGTCCAAAGAGGATTTTAAGAGATTTTTGGTGATCACAGTATCTTCCTTGCAATTTTTGGTGGCACCTTTTCTTCTTTCTTATCTCTACATATTTGTAATTCCTCTTGAAGGAATTTTATATTAATAGGTATTATTATGTAATTTCATCTCCCTTCTTCTTTGTAAATGTTCTTTCCACTTTTATGACCCCCATTTGAGCTTAAGGGGGAGTGTTGAAGAATTAACCTTAATTTGGGTCCTTCCTAGATTTATAGGCTTATCCTAAGTCTTAGTTATGTGTAAATTTATTATATTTGTAAATTCATTTTATTCCTAACTTTATGAGGTGTCACTCATCTCTCTAATCCACTTGTTGGATTTAGAGTTACTTCCATGTAACTCTCCCTTTCCCACATGGCACACACTTCCCTCTCTTTATAAGGGATTAGGACATAAGTGACACACACTTGGAGGGCTTGTAAGGTCATAATGGTGTCCTATGTAACTCGTATTTTCCTCCTCTTTCTCTATAAAATATCTCTTCCTCTCCTTTTTTTCTTCACTAGAATATCTAGCTCTCTTTCTTCTTTTCTTGTGTCTTGATTCAATATTGTATTCGTAGAGATTTTGGTATCAAGATTTCTAATAACATGATGTGGGTTTTTCTCTAATGCATTTGGTTTCCCACTTTAAAATATTTGTTTCATGTTTGGTTTTCTCCATGAGAGGTGATATTGTTTCTTGATTTTATTAAATTCTACACTCTTTTTTGTCATTGTTAAATGTTCTTGGCATAACTCCTAATATACCCCATAAATCAATAATACTTAAAACCCAAAAATTTAGCTATAACACACATGATTTAAAGATTTTTATGATATTAAATGCCTTAAAATGTGGTGACATTATCTAGTGATAAATTATTTTATGATTGGATTGGATCACCATGGACTTGATCACATCTTCACGTAAGTGTAAATACCCAGATTATGCACAAGCCTTATTTTACAATGCTTTTAGG
Source organism: Torreya grandis (assembly GCA_037957365.1). NCBI lineage: Eukaryota > Viridiplantae > Streptophyta > Pinopsida > Cupressales > Taxaceae > Torreya > Torreya grandis. The sequence goes on along the minus strand of JARHVA010001073.1, from coordinate 2,605,584 downwards.
TAACTTTACATTCACTAATTTCAAATTATGAACTAAGTACTTATTGTCACACCTATTTTTGTCTTGTAATCGTCTTATAATTTCTATTTAATTTTTTGATGCTTTTTTCCTATCATCTTTAGCTTAATTTTCCATATTACATAAATCACTGACCTGTTCTTTCTTCTTGGAATCTTTTTAGGGCTTGTGTCAGTTCTACATTTTATGGTTAATATCAATTATCGATAATGATCAATAATAATGGAAGTGACCCAGGCATATTTTTAAACTCTTTTTGTCATGCTAGATTTTATGACCATTATTTGGATTGTTTGATTTTATTTTGGTCAGCCTTGTGCACCACTAGGTCCTTAATTCAAAGATAGAGGCTCCTATATATACGAAGTCACTATGATTTTATTTGTGGATAATAAATTTATATTATTAATAGTTAGACAAGATTACATATTACACATATAAAAAATTTAGATTTAAATCTAAATTTTACAAAGGTCAATTGACATTTGCATGCTTATATAAAGGACAAGATAGGATAAAGATAATCTAAACTTACATCTCTAATTACACAAACATACATTTGTTGTAGAAATAAATTATAGTTTTATCCCTCTTTGGAGTATAACAAATGTAGTGTAATGCTTGGTAAGTCAACTGGAATTAACCAAGGTTACTATAACTCAACCCTTTCACCCAACATCCCATTTAATATTAAATTATTTTTGAAAAAATAGGGTTTTAATAATTTTTCACACAATTTTAAAGGTATTAAAGGTATAAAAAATTACATAAACATGTGAATCATCCCAGATGAAAACATGAGTTCTTTATGTACAAGGACAATATCAACCACTTCAGGTCAATATCAAATATTGATACTAACCCAACCTTATGGAAGTGACTATCATGTAATAGGCTAGAATGATTCTTTTATAGATCATTTACATATCTCATAAACACAACATTCAGACATTTATAACTCATAACAACACAATAAACAAGTTAAGATCCTTCTTACTTGTATATTTGTCTTGTGTGGTTTATTATAGTTCAAATTAGTTTCATGACTATTTGTGTATATTATACAAATATGTATTAATCATTATTATACTAGTTTATATCCTATTAAGGTTTTTTTTTTTTTTTAATTAGAGTAAAAATACTGATGAACCCATACACTAATCAAACTAAGTTGAATAATAGATCTCCATTAGGGTTTCATCCTTCTAACATTTCATATTTCAGCCTTAGGGTTTTATTTTCAAACATAATTTCTCATTATTTTGATACCCTAATATCTCCATGCTTGTTTACCTATTTGGATTAAACCTTTCCTATATCTCAATAGCTTGTTTAATTCCTAATAAATCTAAAATGGAGAACTAACCATAAACCTTGAGTATTTATCATATTATGGATTTTTTAATATTTAACAACTTCATCCCTTATATTTATTAAAGTGAATGGACTAATAGATAAATAAGTGTGCCTAATTAGTATAGTTATATACATGAAGAATAAAATAGTGAAGTAATTTATTATAATTATGACTATGAATATCAAGAAGATTTGTATAATAGTGAATAATATAGTGAAGAAAAAAAAACTAATTCTAAATAAGAAGAGCTTACTTCCCCTACTTCTTATTTGCATTCTTCTCTAAATCATATATTACAATAAAAAGAGAAAAATAATAATTAACATATTCATGTTCCTAACATGTCAGATGGGCTAAAATGTGAGATTCTCCCTTTAGTAACCTTATTTATCTCTAAAATTTACCACTGCACCTCACTTCATTAACTATTAAAAAAATTGACTATGAAATTCCTTTTCTCTCTACAAATTGTAAAAAAAAAAAATCCTTCTCTCTCTAGAAATGGAAGAAGAATGTGAAATTCCTTCTCTTTCTATAAAGGTCAAAAAATGTGAAATTTATTTTCTCTCTATATAAATGGAAAAAGAATGTGAAATTAATTCTCTCTATAGAAATGGCAAAGAAATGTGAAATTAATTCCCTCTAGAAATGATAAAAGAATGTGCAATTCCTTCTCTCCCTCTAAAAATGATAAATGATATAAACATGTTAACCCAAGAATTTATCTAAGTGTAACCAAGATTAGGATCACATGTGATAGTTAAAGGAAGAGATAGGCACTAGTAATTCAAGTAAAAAGTGGTGTACATAAACCTAACCATTTTATACACGCACACCCAACATCGGTTTTTGGTAAGGCAAGAGTGAAACATAAATATTGATTCCAAGTACACATAAAACAAAATAACATGATCAAGACATGAAAATGCCATATGCATATAAGATCCATAATGGAAAAAATGAAGCAGAATAGTAAAAATTATGATTGACGGCTTGATTCTGATATGTAGTTGGGAAGAAACAAAATTTAATTAGGTAGTTGGCCTAGATCATAACATTGCATTAAATTTTTTATATTCTTAATTCTATATTTATATGTTAAACTAGTCTTGTACACTTGAAAAATATCACTATAGGCTTTATCTTTTAGTTCTTGACCTTTCTGGCAGTCGATAGACTCTAATATTCCACCTCACTAGGCTAAAATGGTTATCTTATAGTTCAAACCTACTCTTATAATTATCTAGATCACTTGTAGCCCATAGTACAATTGTATTCTCAATTTGTATCCTTGGTGAGAGTTCTTTAGGCTCCCTTCAAATTAGCTACACAATGAGAACAACCTCAAACTGTGGGTATTCTATGGTGAAGTTGAACCTCTGAAGGAGGCCAATTTCCTCTTGATGCTCACCTAAACTAATGCTTCATAGGAAAAGGGTTAGAAAGAGGATAAGGGTTCCTAATAATGATAAAAAAGTGTTGCACCAAAGTTAAATGGACACTCATATAAGCTTGAACACATAATAGATCAACAAAGGACAATTATGGCTTACTCAATATCATAATCTCACTAGTTGCATAAATATTTCATAGAATGGGTTCCAAATATAATACTAATCTAGACCTAAAAGTTGGCTTGAAAACACCTTCAAAGAGGTAAGTAAAAAGATAGTAAACTAGGAAGAATCTCCTTCACAAATTCACCATATACAAGCATACTAAGCATTGATTAAAGACAAGAGATAGGCAAAGAGTTTATCATATTACTTCAAAATGTAGTTATTATAATATTTTCATATGGTTTAACCATATTAAATGAGCACACTTTTTTAAGAGTCTTAATGAGTACCCTTGTCCCAGAAAAGGATGATAAATTCTAAGAGATGAGAACCCTTTCAATGGGAATGAGACTAGGATATATATGAGAAGAAAAAGGGAGAAAGAGTGTGGGAGCATGCCATCAGAGAGGTAACACACCATCATAAGTCATTAATTAAACCTAAGCTACCACATTTTTGACTAATCAAGACATTGCTCATGGCTTCTGAGTGGAAAAGTGCCCAAAGGTTTTGAAGATGTATTGAATGCTCCTAGTTACAGTTCCCAAAACTAGACCTTTTCTTTGATCCTTCACACCATCTCTCACTTGAAGATAAAACATCATGCTCATGAATCTAAAATAATCATGGATTTATGAATTTTAGGTGGCTTCTTGTCAAAAATATGGCCATGGTAAAGGACAAGAAGTCTTTTCATTAATCACATATCTACCTATCTCCATGTTTGGATCATAGGTCCATCCAATATATGGAAAACCAATTTAAGATTATTGGTTTTCCTATAGCTTCCATATTAATACAATCCTATAGAATTCATAGCTTCTTTTTTAGACTTAAATAGGTCCAAAAAGACCCAATCTATCTTTTTAGGAACCAAGAGTTCACCATATACATGGATCCTTCTTAAAAAGGTGAACATAGTTATAGAAATAACCCTGCTTGATACAAATTTATGAACTAGAGGTCTATGTTTAGCTCTAATAGTGGCCCTTTTATGTTCTTTATGTCTTACTGCATTAGTGTGTCCCTTTAATGGTATTGGATTGAGATTAAATGGTGGAAAGATGATCCTACAAGACCTATTTACTTCTCGTCAAAAATGGTTCCTCAACCTCCATCAAAATTCCTAGGCTCACCTTTATTTTAATTGGTTGTCAATATCTAACTTAGCTCATTAACATGTTGACCCATCTTACTCCATTAGATCTACTTTGTCTAGATAAATATTGATTATTGATCTTCTACCAGTTAAACATGTTGTTGACACAATTTTCATGTATGCATTTTCTTTTGAGACTCATTGACTGCTTTGACCTCTACTCATCGTTGGATCTGAATGTATGATTGAATGTGTGCCATTAGATCTACTTGGGACCCATTTTTTGAAAACTAATGGATATTTATCAAGTATTAAAATTGACACCTATATGACCATCATTTGATGTTTATTTAGATATATTTGACATACCATAGACTATCAAATTTAAAATCCAATGTATTTTTTACTCGAGCTCTAATTTGATGTCTATGTGAATGTCAATCACTTTTTGATCAACTTTGAAGGCTTGGATCTAGAAGAGAAGAGGTCATGGAGTCACCAAATTTTTAGGAGATGTTATTGATATTAAAATAGAGAAACCCACTTGATCCACTGATCCTAAGAGATTTCTAAGTGTGTTCACAAAATGTTTAAGTGAATTGACCTATGTATTTTACATGTCACCTACATGCCTATCATGGTCAAAAATTGATAAGTATGGAAACTTGGTGAATTCTCTCTAAGGAGCCAACTTTGAACATGCATGACTTTTATCACACTTAGATCCATGGCCTAAAACTTAGTGCATAATAGCTAGGGACTAAGATGAACAAACCCATATGACCATTTTCTCTTGAGACCACCACATGTATGAGATATAACATTATCAAACTTCCCACTCAGATATATTTGAGCTTATTTACAAATTGGTTATGGAAACTGAGTAAATTTTATCTAAGAGGACAAATTTGAGTCTTCATATCTTTTACTACACTTAGATGCATGTCCTAGAAATTGGTGCATATGTTCTTGGAACTAATGTGATCAAACCCATGTGACCAATTCTCCTTGACTCATTCACATGTGTAAATTATAACATCATCAAACTACCTACTCAAAATTTCTACCACTAGACCCAAAATGTCTTGATAAACATAATGAAGAACTAGATGAATGTTATGTACTTTCATACTCATTCCAAGCACTCTTGATGTATCATAGGGTCTCTTTAAAACTTTAAACTTATCCCTTAGAAATTGACAATTTACACTTTAAGTGAACTTAAAGTGTTTCAAAAGCTTTGTTGGTGAAATGAGATCCTTGAACCACTCATTCCATCTAGAACTTTTGTCTATCTACTCATCCATTAGCATCTTGATTCATCTAGGCATAAGCTTAATATGTGGGCCAAAAATGGCCAACATCTTCGGTGACTCATAGGGAAGCATGTCTACGATGCTTAAGAACCTGGTCCATTTGTCTTGTCTAGTCCATTGAGCATGGAGTCATTAGCCTTTATAACTAAGTTGAACCTCTCTTAAAGCAACAAGGACCAAAAGAAACAAAACCAAAATAAAATGTCCAAGGTACTTTGGAAAAAACAACAACAAAATAGAAAATAAATGTGCATAAGGCACTTATAAGAAAGCATAAAAACTACTCTAACATGTACAATATGTTACAAAGGATGTAAATCCATTCAATAATAGGGTTTTAAATAAATGCCATTGACTAGGATGGGAAATACCTCTCCATTAAGTTGGGCAAGATGAAAAGGATTATGTTCCTCATAGCCATGGATCAAATAAGGACCACTCCATAAGATGTCAAAGTTAGTATGGTTGCCTAGTTTAGCATTATTTGAATCTCATTTGAGGACAAGGTCCCCTTCATTGAATATTCTTGTTGTATATCTCTTGTCAAAGGAATTTTTGACTTAAGATTGATGTGAATTTAGTGTTTTCATAGCAAGGTCCCTAGTTTCTTCTAGTTCTATGAGCTATATCATTCTCACATTCATGGGCTCATCTTCCATCAACTCAAGTTGATGGGCCAACTCTAATGCAAGTAGATCAAGGGAGATAGGAAATTTGGATTCCCTTATATATAAAAGAATAAATGGAGAATTGAAAATGGAAGTTTTGGGAGTCACCTTATCATCCCATAAGGTTGTCCTTAACTTAGTGTGCCATGTTCTCTTATTCAATTCCATGGTCCTCTTGATGATCTTCAACAGGTTCTTATTTGAGGATTCTACCAATCCATTTCCTTGAAGATAGTAGTTAGAAGAAGTGATAAGGTAGATGCCCAATTTTATATCCCACTCACTTATCCTCATTCCAATTAATTCTAATGCATTATCAAAAATTATGGTGGTTGGGACACCAAACCTAGCCATAAGGTTGTCATAGAAGTTCAAAACTACACCTTCACTAGCCTTCTTCAAAGCAATGTCTTCCACCCATCTGGTTAAGTAGTTAGTTGTAGTAAGCACCTATTTATGACTTATACTTGATGGTATATTTATCATCCCTATGAATTTTAACCCCTATTTTGTGAAGGGTTGATCCATTTGAATTGGATTGAGTGAAACGTCTGCTAGTTTTTGCTTTCCTGTAAAAAGGGCACACTTCTAGCATTTTCTAACCCATATATGAGCATCTTTGAAAATAGAGGGATAGTAATAACTAGCCCTCATTATTTTTTCTACTGTGGTTCTCGGTACAAAATGGCCTCCTATAGTTCCATCATGAACTTCTCTAAAAGCTTGGTCACTTAGTCATCATCTATGCACCTAAGGAGTACCCCATTGTGGTCCTTTCTAAAAATAACAATATTAACTAATGCATAAGGTATGTATTAAAGCATAAAATACCTTATTTTGAATTCTTCTAAGCCTTGGGGGCATTCCCATGTCATCAAGAACTAAGCCATATCTTGAAGCCAGCTCTTTTGAAGAGGATGTGCTCCTACTTGTGAGTTGTCTTGGGTCACCAAAATAGCTTTTTTGTCTTCTTAGAGGTCATTTACCATGTGTTCACACAAGACCTTACCTTTAACCAACTTGGTGACTTTGATATTTACATCATGATCCATGACCTTTGTGATCTAGCTTGCTCTCTTCTCATTCAAATTCTTGTTAAGGAGGAAGTCCCTAACTCTAGGATGAGACACCATAAGATGGATCCTGATGTTAGAGAGCATGGGCATGAACTTCTTGAGGCTTCTCAAGGCTGAAATAACTTGTTTCTCAATGAAAGTGTACCTTAATTCATATCCTTCTAGCCCTTGACTAAAAAAATCAATGGGATGCTCCATTCCTTCACCATTATTCTACATTCGCATGGCTAATATATTTTCAACATTGGTAAAGATGCACAAGACAAAGTCCTTGAATGAGTTAGGATTGAAGAGTGAGGGTGCTTATTCAATGGCTTGCTTGATGGATTTAAAATCTACCTTGCCTTCATTAGACCAAGTAAACACTTGGATCTTCTTTCATATGGTGGTGATAGGTTTTACCAAGTTTACAAAACTAGGTATGAACCTTCTCACAAAATTGGTCTTCCCAAGGAAGCTCTATATCCATTTCTTGTGTTTTGGTAAGGATAAGGCTAAGATAACACTTACTCTATTAGTTTCAAGGATAATCCTTCTTTTGAAACATTGTGACCCAACAACTTATCTTCATGCATAGTTAACACACATTTATTGGGATTTAAAAAGATCCCATACTCTCTATATCTCTATAATATTAGCTTTAGATGGTCCATATGCTCACTAATTTTCTTGGAAAATATTATGATGTCATCCAAGTAAACCAATACCATTTGATTTAGCAGTCCTTGGAAGGCCATGTCCATTTCTATTTGAAAGGTTACCCCAGCATTAGACAATCCAAAAGGGATCTTCTAACAAGAAAATGTGCCCCACTTGGTGGTGAAGGTAGTCTTGTACTAGGCCTCTTCTCTCACTAGCACTTGGTTATAACCTAAATACCCATATAAGAGAGAGAAGCATTCTAAACTAGAAACTACTTGAAGGAGTTATTCCATGGATGGTAGAGGATAGTGATCCTTCAAAGATACCTTATTAAGAACCCTAAAATCCACACATAGTCTGATCTCCTTATTCTTTTTCTTGACAGGTACTAGATTGGCTACCCATGAGGAGTGCTTAATTGGGAAGATGATCTTAGATTCAATAATATTATTCAATCCTTTCTCATGATCTCTTCAATATCAGGGTTTATGGGCCTCTACTTTTGCCTAATAAGTTTGGCATTAGCCTCTAGTTCTATAGTGTGTTGAGCTAATTTAGGATCAAAGCTCCTTAGGTCACTATATTACCAAGCAAAGATGTCCACATGTTCCTCACAAAGATCTATGAAATCATGCCTTTTAGATTTAATTCTTACTTTTCCAAGCTTGAGGAGATTATCTTCAAAGATAAGGACTCTCTCATAGTTTTCTTCATTAGTATACATCACTACTTTATCCTTCCTCATATGGTCTCCTTCATGAAAGAGACCTTTTAGGGTGATTAGCCCTTTAGGAATATTATTGGACCTTAATTGAATAATTTGATCCTCATATTGATGTTGCAATTTTATTTGGTTGATGGAGGAGAACTCTATCTCTTGTTGTAAGAAACATGTAATCTATTTGTTATTTTCAAATACCTACAAACGAACTTCATTATCTGGCACTGATGGTCTTATTACCACTTTGACATGTGGTTGCATCTTAGTCTTTTTCAATTCATTGGGGATGACAAAATGAGCCCCCATAGCTGATGGCCTATTAGCATGTTGATTTTGGCCTCTTGGCACTGATTAAATATTAAAATCCTCAAATTCCTTGATTAGGTCCCACATGCTATGTTTGTAGGACTTCATTAAGGGGTTATTAGTGGCATTATAACCTCTAACTTTGTGTAAAACCAATTCACTATCCCCATAGACTTTCAATAGCTTGATCCCTCTCTTGTTAGCCCATTGAAGGCCATGGATGAGACCCTCATATTCTGTTGCATTATAAGAGTAGCTAAATTAGAACCTATATGAAGAGAAGTACTTATCATTTGAAGGGTATATTAGAATAACACCTACACCCACCCCATGTTTTCTCCTTGAAGCATCAAAGAATAACTTCCATATACCACTAGGATATTATTGAGGCTTCATGAGGGATGGCATGGGTTGGATTTATTCATGCAAATAGTAGACACCCAAGTCCCTTTCTTCAAAACCTTCTAAGGGATCCACCAACTAGATTTCATTCCATATCTCATCCAAGAACATGTCTGGTACCTCTTCTAGGTAAGTGTTTATCTCTTAGCCCATTTCAAATTCATCCTCATCAATTATGGTGAAATTGATGTTGACATTATCTGGTCCATAGGGATCTATGTGGAATTATGTAATGGGCTCACCTTTGATTAACACTTTGGCCCCATATCTTGTCTTTAATGCCATATATGACCAATATACTGCAAGGTAGCCTCTAATATTTGTACTGAACTCCCTAGATAGGCATAGTGTAAAATGAGGAGGTACATCCAAGATAAATACATCTTGAGCAACTCAAACACTAAGATAAGCATGCAGGGTCTTATTGACGTCTCTGATTATGTCAGATGGACTAGTAGAAGAACCATCAATTTGCATCATTCTTTTGGACTGGGGCTCATATTTTAGACCAAGCTAAACAACTATGGACTTTGGCATTACCGAGGTACTATCCCCACTGTCTACTAAATAATTATGCACTAGAGAGTTGCCAATGATCACTAAAATATAAAATGGAGGAGACTTGATTGCTTTACCTGATTTCCCTTCATTTGGCCTTTTATTTGCATTAGTGATAACATTCACCTTGCTTGGTGGCTTATCTACAAATGTTGTAACATTAATTTTGGATAAACCTTCCTGAAGAATGTCTATTTGACTAGGCATGGAGAGCATATCCCACATGTGCACACTCACATTATATTTCTTCATTTGTTCAAAAATGTTGATGGGTACACCACCAAACTTTGTTTATGCTTTGGGACCCACCACTATTGTTTTTTGAACTTATGAACCTTGAGAGACCAAGATATTTCCCTAATTTTGACCCCTTAGAACTACTAAAACCCTTAGAGTGATAGTAGGTTCATTTGGATTTGTTAATGAAGAATTAATGGTAGGAATCTCTTCGACTATTTCTTGGTTACCATCCATGTTCCTTCTTTTAAATCTTGTATTTATAGTTACTAGAATGTAGGATTGGCTATAACTAACCTACTAGTTAGATGCATAACACTCTTCCTACTCATAATTGACTATGGTAGCATCCAGTTGGTTTGGTCCCTAATTAGATCCCTAACCTTGTGGAGGCTCTTCCTACTTGGTCATCATAGGTATCTCTATATTTTGGTGCATGAGAGCTTAGTTGTACCCAAAATTACTAGCTTGCTACCATTGATCATTGAAGGTTTGGTTGAGTTCAATATTTGGGATAATATGATGACCAAAAGACTAATTACAAGGCATGGTACCCTTTACTTCTTGAGCCACATTATTTTGAATTGGTACCAAGGTGTTGAAAGTTATAGAAACATTAGGATTGTAGTTATTCTACCTATTGTATCCATGTTGCCCTTGTCCTTAGTTTTGACCTTGGCCTTGGCTTTGGTAGTTCCCCTTATATGGTGGCATGTTTGCTTGAAAAGCTAGTTTCTGAGGTTGATATGAACTTTGATAAGGATTTTTGAAAGTTTTTTTACCTTTTAATATTTACTATCTCATTTTCCAAAGATTGAAACATGATCTTGAGCTCTTGGAAGTTCTTTTGGTCATGGAAATCACTAGATCCAATAGTGGAAGATTTCTCTTATTTTGGTGTAGGTATTTTATAAATTATTGGTGTAGGAGGAATGACATCAAGCGGAGGGATAAAAATAGGAGGTGGTCTAATTTTAGGAAATAAGGGAATTAGTGGTTTAGGTGTAAGCTTTCCATCTTGAACTAGACAATTTTCTACTTTGATGGCTACTTCATAAGCATCTTGAAGCATATTTCCTCCCATAGATTGGATCATCACTATGATATCACTATTTAAATATTTAAAATAATATAAGAAGGCAAGTTAGGGATTGGCCTAACTAAGACTAGGATTCTATCCCAAGTTTTTTTGAACCATGTGTTGAAGTCTTGCATGACTTCATGAGGATCTCTCTTAATGGTAGTTAATTTCTAACAAATGGTCACTTTTATCCTCAAATCTCTTACACAAGGCTTCTCCTAATTGGCCCCATGTTTTAATGGAATTAGTAGCAATGCCTCTATACCAATCTAGGGCCTTTCCTTTAAAATAAGTAGCTAACAACCTAATAGCTATATTTTCCTCAATGACATTATGGATATTTCAAAATTTGACTATGTCCATGATGTGCTCAGAAGGTGTTGTAGCTTGGTCACCAGCATAATAAGGAACACTTTTAAGGGCTGCAACTGGGATAGGATCATATTGGACAAGATCTAGAAGACTTTGGCCATTAAAAGTCATAAAATATCTAGGTGATGCCATGGCTATGCAAGGATTTAATAAAGGACTTCTTGTAGGGGTAGGCCTTGAAAATGACCTGGGAGTAAAGGTTCCCTAATATGGATGTGTATTGGTAAACTTTAATCTTTTTAATAAAATTAAATGTGGTTCAAAACATTCAAAGGGAATACCTCTTGAATTTGACCTTGTTGTCACCTTTGGCATGAGAGATAGCTATCACTCTACACTATAGTGTTGATTCTTCCTTTTGGATTCACTAGATGTTGTTTCTTGGTAGCTTAACTACTATAAATTTCATCAAACCAACATTAACTTTGATTAATCTTCCTTTTAGAGTGTGGTCCCATTGAACATGCCAAAAAAAATTGTAGGCTCAATTTACACCCTTGGAGAGAGTTCTTTATGCTCCCTCCAATTTAGATACATAATTAGAATAACCTTAGGATGTGGGTGTCCTATGGTGAGGTTGAACCTCCGGATAGGATCGGCTTCCTCTTGATGCTCACCTAAACTAATGTTTCATATAAAAATGGTTAGAAAGAGGATAAGGGTTCCTAATAAGGATAAAAGGGTGATGCACCAAAGTAGACACTCATATAAGCTAGAACACACACTAGATCAAAAAAGTACAAGTAGACACATTTCATAGAAGAGGTTCCAAATAGAACACTAATCTAGACCTATAAGTTAGCTTGAAAACACCTTCAAAGAGGCAAGTAGAAGGATAGTAAACTAGGAATAGTCTCCTTCACAAATTTACCATACACAAGCATACTAAGCACTGATTAAATACAATAGATAGGCAAATATTTTATCCTATTACTTAAAAAGGCAATTATTACAATGTTTTGATAGGGTTTAACCATATCAAATGAGCACACTTTTGCAAGAGTCTCAATGAGTACCCTTGTCCAAAAAAAGGATGATAAATTCTAAGAGCTGAGAACCCCTTCAATGTGAATGAGACCAACATATATAGGAGAAGAAAAAGGGAGAAATAATGTGGGAACACACCATTATAGAGGGAACACACTATCTTGAGTCATTAATTAAACTTGAACTACCATCTTTTTTATCAATCAAGACACTGCCCATGGCTTATTGAGTGAGAAAGCCCCCAAAGGTTTTAAGGATGCATTAAATGCTCTTAACTATAGTTATAAACACTAGAAATTTTCTTTGATCCTTCACACCATCTCTCACTTGAAGATAAAACATCATGCTAATGGATCTGATAAAATCATGGCTTTATGCATTTTAGGTGACTACTTGTCAAAAATATGGCCATGTTGAAGGACAAGGAGCCTTTGTATTAATCACATATTTGTTCTATATCTATGTTTGGATCATAGTTCCATACAATAGATGTAAAACCAATTTAATATTATTAGTTTTCTTATATCTACCATATTAATATGAACGTATAGACTACATAGCCTCTTTACTAGATTCAAATAGGTCCAAAAAGACCCAATTTATCTCTATAGGAACCAAGAGTTCACCATATACATGGATCCTTCTTAAGAAGGTGAATAAAGTTATAGAAATAACTCTACCCAATACAAATTTATGAACTAGAGGTATGTATTTAGCTCCAATGGTGATCCCTTTATGTTCCTTATGTCTTAATACATCGACATTTTCCTTTAATAAAATTGAATCGAGCTTCAATGGTGGAAAGACAATCCTATAAGACCTATTTAATTCTATTCAAAAATGGTCCCTCAACCTCCATCAGAATTCTAGGCTCAACCTTGTCTTAATTATCTATCAATATCTAAGTAAACTCATTGACATGTTGACCCATCTCACTCTGTTAGATCTTGTTTGTGTAAATGAATGTTGATAATTGATCTTATATCAATTGAACTTGTTGTTGATACTTATCATATACACATTTTTTTTGAAATTCATTTACCCCTTTGCCTCTACCCACTATTATATTTGAATGTATGATTGAACATGTGTCATTAGATCTACCTAGGACCCATTATTTGAAAGCCAATGAATATTTATCAAGTCTTAAAATTGATGTCCATGAGACCATTATTTGATGTCTATGTAGATGTATCTAATGCCCCATAGACTATCAAATTTAAACTCCAATGGATTTTATACTCAAGCTCTAATTTGATGTCTACATAAACATAAATTACTTTTTGACCAACTTTGAAGGCTTTGATCTGGAAGTGAAGAGGTCATGGAGGCATGATATTTTTAGGAGATGTTCTTGATATTGAAAGGGATGAATCCAATTGATCCACTAGTCCTAAGATCTTTCTAAGTGTTTTTAAAAAAAAAATCAAGTGAGCTAACCTATGTGTTTTTTCATGATGTATGTGTGCCTATCATGGTCAAAAATGGCTAATTATGGAAACTTGGTGAATTCTATCTAAGGATCCAAATTTAAACATGAATAAATTTCATCATGCTTAGATGCATGGCATAAAACTTAGCACATAGAAACTAAGGATTAGGCTGGATAAACCCATATGACCATTTTCTCCTGAGACTGCCACACATGCAATATATATTATCAAACTACCCACTCGGCTCTATTTGAGCTTCTTTACAAATTGGCTAAGTATGGAAACTTAGCAAATTTTGTTTGAGAGGATAAATTTGAGTCTTCATATCTTCTATTGTGCTTAGACACATGTCTTATAAATTATTGCATATGTTCTTGGGACTAATGTGATCAAAACCATGTGACTAATTCTCCTTGACTCATTCACATGTGGCAATGATAACATCAACAAACTGCCTACTCAAAATTTTTGCCACTAGACCCAAAATGTATAGATGAACACAATGAAGAACAAGATAAATTCTATATACTTCCATACTCATTCCAAGCACTCTTGACATCCCATAGGGTCTCTACAACACTTTAGACTTGTCCCTTATAAATTGACAATTTACACTTTAAGTGAACTTAAAATGTTTCAAAATCTTTGTTGGTAAAATGAGATCCTTGAACCACTCATTCCATCCAAAACTTTTGTCTATATGTTCATCCATTAGCAACCTGATCCATCTGAGCAAAATCTTGGTATGTGGGCCAAAAATGGCCAATAAGTACGCTTAAATTTTGATCTACATCCTTCATTTTCAATTACAAAGCTCAAACTTTTATTTACCTAGATAGTTCATTCATAATTGGATAGTAGTGTCAATGCTACTATCCATTCTTCAACACAAGTGTCCATGCCTTATAACACTCAAATTTGAAAATATTTCAAAATATACAAGTCAACCTATTATGTTTCATTAACCATTTCATGAAGAAATTTTTGAACTAGGTGGTATAAATACAAGTTAAAGGAAACTCATTATTCATATTGTAAATATCAAACAAACACCTATTCAAACTCATTCAATAAATTTACCAACTAAATTATATTACCTTGTTCTTCTGTATTTCTATATCAATCATAGGAGTTGTCATATTACATGTCTAAAGCATTCAAATGATAACCCATGAGTATTATTTGTCAAGTTATAAGTTATATCACTACATGCACTTGTATATAAAATTATAAACCATTGTTCACACATAAGCCAACACATAGGGGATAACTACATATGTTGGAGGCCCTCTTCCTAGTATTGGCTATGTATGAAAATATATTTGGCAGAGGGGTCATTGAGGTCATCTTAACTTCATGAGCCTACTAACCCATTTTTATCAAGGTCACAAGACCTAAGAGGAGTATCTAGGGTTTAGACTATATTTTAATATTGAAATCTTTTATACATGATTTGAACACATCATCTAAAAAGTGAGCAAATATTGAAAGACCCATGTATAAGTTTTATTCAATAGTCAATATTCTATATAAGACATATGCATATAAACATGAATAGTAGCATTGATACAATGTCCATAGGGTGATGCAAGTGTCTTTGATAACATAAAGCTAATTTTAATAATCTAATGACTGGATTAGAATCATCATACAATTTTATTTTACACATACATTATTCATATGCATCAATGTATAAGATAGCTAAATTTTCTCCTTCATATTTATATTATCATAATATTTATTTTATTAATATCTATATTTGATACATGCTTAGATTTAATACTTATTATGAGAATACCAATAGAATCTAAATTCATTAATTGGCCTACCTTTTAGAGTAACTTACTCCTTAATTGATTACGTGGCTACTCTCTATATTATTAATCCTTATTTATAAAAAGGGTTAAACATTTGGTGAACCTAACCTCTATATATTCTCATGAAACTACTAGTTTTCTCTAGGATTTACAACCTTTTAGGGTTTCTAATTTTAGTAATTTTCATAACTTGTTTTTTCATTACTTGTGGTATATTTGTTTACATTTATAAAATAGGGAAAATGTTGAAGATATAGTTTTTAAATAGAAGATAAAGCAACCTTAATCCATCATTTCAATAAAAATCAATAATTAATTATAGAATTATTACTTATTACATAATAATAAATTAATAACCATGTTAAGGCTAGTACATCCACATATAATAATGAGGAACCCTTAGATGGTAAAATTATTGATACATCCTCCATGGGAGAAAATAACGCTTCAACTCAATTACCAATTCTAATGCCTTCATAAACATAGGTGGAATTTTCATCCCCTTTTCTTGCTTCTCAAGTTTTAAATCAAAATATCAGTGGGTCTACTATGCACACTCTTTTACAAGCTATGCAAACTCTGGAAGCTAAGGTTACCAACATTGAGAAAAATTTTATGAAATTAAATTAGGATATTGATTCACAATATGTATTACATAATCCTATAGAACCTAAGATATATTTTCACTCTTTACCAACTTGTTTTGTTGCACCCAAGTTCATGTTGTATGATCGCAAGGGTGATCATGAATGGCATCTTCTATTTTTATGTGTAGCATGCCTTCATTATGTTTCAAATGATAAATTTTTGACCAAATTATTTCTAACAAGTATAAAGGACTATGGTTTGAGATGGTTATATTATTTACCAATGTAACTTGTAATATCATTCAAGCCTTTGGTGGATCAATTTTTAGCACATTTTTCAATCAACATTACAGACAAGATGTCATATGCATAAATTGCCAAGATAAAATTAGGAACCAATGAGCCTATTAATGAATATTTATTTAGGTATAAAACAATGTTGTCCAAAATGATAAATCCAATGGAAAATAAATAGCTTTAAGATATCTTATAGCTTGTTCCCTTACATTAGTCTATTATTTTTAATAAGTTCAAATATTTTAATGACTTATGTCATATTGTTTGAGATAAAGAAATGAAACTTATTTCATTGAAAAATATTTAGTATGTATAAAACACATTGACTACATCTAATACAAAGTTTCATATAAAACTAGTTTATAAGGTCAAACCTGCTAAATCTAAAAAGGAAAAAACCATCATGATTAATATAGTGTCACAACAACCTAATCAACTTAACTTATCTAATGCACCTAAGATAAATTTTACACAATTACCTAAGTATACAACTTTTTTACTTACAAATCTTGTGTAACATCATCTCATATCTCTCCATCCTTCTATGGTGGTTGATACAAGTCAACTTATATCAAAAGGATATGATTCTAATGCTTATTTTGACTATCATCAATGTGTGGAACATTATACGAATAGATTTTTAGAATTAATGCACAAGATATAAGATCTTATTAATAGTGATATAGTCACCTTGAATATTCTCCAATGGATTCAAGATCACAACCCAATAATCATCAGAATCAAAACTTATTCAATAATGCATTAAAAGATCATTATAAGGAAACACTAGAAGTGACAATGGCATATTGTGCATAACTTCTTCAACCAAATTATGTGTACCCATTAGATGGTATTATTGGTATAATTATAATAAATATTACTCCTATGGTTTATAGGCCTTATATTTCATTTGATGATAGATATATTATGGATGATGACTCAGATCTTATTTTTTATTTATCAGGGCACATATTGATCATTATCATATGCATAGTGTTATGCTTGATAATGGTTATAGTGATAATGCATGTACCATGACATTACTCACACATTTTGGATATACACATGATGATTTATTTCCTTTGACTAAAATGGTAAAATCATTCAATGGAAAGACATAATAAGTTTTTGGTTAGATTGATTTACCTTTACAGTTTGGTTTAACACATGTGACCATAACATTTTTATTCATAACACATACATGAGTATTTGATATGTTATTCTTCCTTTAATATTTTCTATAGTTCATGGGTGTCTTAAATATATTCATGTTAATAAGGAAGTTATAATTTTAGGGATCTAATATGAATATCCTTTGCAACTCATAAAAAAATTTCACGATAGATAATTATGCAACCTACTAAGATTAATCATGTGTGAAATGGTAATCAACATGCAATCCCCTTTCCTAGGAAACCAATACTTGAGAGTTTGTTTCATCATATATCTACAATAGACTCTTTGAGGTCCTAATTTACACCTCTATGACCTAGGCATTTTTTGACAGTAGACCACCATGTTTCAAAATGAGTAAAAATACCTAATATTACACCAATAAAATCATAGAGCATTAAAAAATGGGTTCCATGAACCACTAGAGTATCTACAACTACATCATCGCCACATACATCTATGAGGCATACGTAGAGTATTACAGATTCTCCAATTATAAATTTGGCACATATTCTTGATCCTTGGTATCATGACTAGTTTATTATATCAAATGCAAATTATAGATCACCCAATGATAATTCCTTAGGTTGGATCATTAGGTAGCATTCTCTTATCAAGCATGACTAAAAATTCAAAAAAAACAAAAAGTCAAAAAAAAAAAATTCAAAAAAAAAAAAAAACATTCACATAAAGAAAAAATACAAAACTATTTAGAATTTCAAATGTTTTAATATATTTTACATATGTTGTTTACTTTATGTTATTATATAGCATATCATTTCTATATACACACATGTTTCATGGGTACTTGAGTGTGATACAAGCATACATGAGATCCATAATACATGAGCATTCATATGTTAGACGTTTCTTTTTCCTGTGTGACACAATACATTGGGTAATATTACTTCTATATGATCATGATTGACATAATTTATATTATTTTATGATCATTTACATTATCACATTGAGCTTATATAGTGACATTTAGACATGCCTATACTCATTTTTCTATCTTACTCAGTGTAATTAATATGTTATTCTACATGACATTTTCTACCATATGTATGCAAAAACTAGTATGACATGAATATACTTTTTGATTTTATTTGATTTAATCCATCTCTTCATATGGATTACTTAGGTGTACTTTTTTAAATCTTTGTCATGCTTTTGGAACATTTGAAAATGTTACTGAATTATTGGCCACAATACCTTGAATCTTACTTGTTTCTTTGGTGTGTACATTTTCATATGTCCCCCCCTTAAATGTGAAACATTTGAACATGACCTTTGTTTTTTGTCTCCTTAGACCTCTCTTTATGTAACATTTAAGTATTCTTATACATGTGCTTGATTATTGTTTGATCTTATTATATTCTACACGTTTTATGATACACATCTTGTATCTTAAAACTTATTATGTATGCATACTATGAGATTCATTGATATATCTAATTTGACATGACACTACTATATGCTTATTTACTACATGATTCACATAGATACAACATAGTTATATTATCCTTTTGAGATAAGGTGACTATCACTTTTTCATTCCCCTCACTGCAAAAGGGGGGCATATTAGTGGGGGAATGTTATAGAGACATGATTCCACATATATACAGGTAACAAAATGAGTAAAATTTGATTTAGTTTACATGATTTAGATATACACATGGGATAAAATTATATACATATGGCACATATTTGGGATAATTTTTTTTTAAATTGGTGATACATACATATATATATATATATATATATATATATATATATATATATATATATATATATATATATCAAACGTTACATTTTCATAAATACTTCAAATTGAGACACATTTTAGGTGTATATGCCATGTAAATTCACCAAATTACAAATCCATTATTCACATTTAACCAATATTTATGCATCAACTCTACCAAGATGCACCATTTGAGATTTTATTTACTATATAAACTAACTTTTTTATTAGTGAAATCAAGATTATGCACTCTTGATGGAGTTGGCACTATTTTATATTATTGTGAGTTGATATGGTTATATCATTTAACTTATGCAAGATTTGATAGATTATGATACACTAGAGTTATGTGATTAATACTTTGAGCTCTTGATGGACTTCACACAACTCACCTTTATACTGGATTAGGGGCATGGTCACCCTCCAATTCCCTTATTCACATCTCTAAGGTTCAGTTGTGAACCTCTCTCTAATTATTCAGCTAGGAAGCATCATTACGAAATCAAATTATCAAAGCAAAACATGGTTCCATCGAAACATAGGTGTACTCCTTATTCTCTTTTATTACAATAAAATTTTAATTATTCAGTTTTAGATTATAGGAAATAGTTACACCTATAACATGCTCTTGTTTTTAGGTCATACACATATATAAAATTCAAATAAGGCTTAATCAAATCATGGTTTGTTGTACACACCATGGTACACATTTCTTTCCTTTAAACTATTAATTTCATCCTTATGCATTATAGATTAAAGTGGGGAAATGCATATTCTTAAATCTAGATTTATATGTTAAAATAGTCTTGTACACTTTAAAAAATCACTCAAGGATATACCCTTTAGTTCTTGACATTCTTGGCAACTGATAGTCTTGAATTCACCAACTCACTAGGCTAAAATGTTTATCTTATATTCTGACCCTATTATACTTATTATCTATATCACCTATAACACATAGTATGCTTAAATTCTAATATATATCCTTCATTATCAATCACATAGCTATAAAAACCTTTTATGTTCCTAGATAGTTGCATTTAGACTTGGATAGTATCATCAATGCTATTTTCCATTCTCCAATGCAAGTGTCTATGCCTTTTAAACACTCAAATTTGTAAATCTTTTGAAATGTATGGGTTAGTCTATTATGTTTCATTAACCCTTACATGAGGAAATTTTAAAAATAGATTATATAAATACAAGTTAAATCCAACTCATTATTCATCTATAAAATACCAAGTAAAAACCTATTCAAGTTCATTTTAAAAATTTCACAATTGGGTTATATTGCCCTATTCTTCCCTATTTCTATGGCAGTCATAGGAATAGTCATATTATAGGTCTAAATCATTCAAAGAATAGACCATGAGAATTATTTATCAAGTTAAAATATATATTACTACATGTACTTGCATATAACAATCTACATCCTTTTTCACACATAAAACAACACATTGAGGAGAATTACATATGTCTAATTCCCTCTTCAGGTATTATCTATGTGGGAAATACTCATTTATAGAGGGGTCATTGAGGTCAACTCAACTTTATGATCTCACTAACCCATTTTTGGCAAGGTGATAAGACCTAAGAGGAATATCTAGGGTTTGATATATATTATGATATCAAAATCATGTGTACATGATTTGAACACATAATCCAAGATGTGATAGTAAACCCAGAAAGACCTAGTGGAAGTTTCAATCAATAGTAAATATTATATATAGGATATATGTATTAAAGTATGAATAAAAACATTGATGTAAGTGTCCACAACATGACGTGTCTATGTTGACAAAAATATAATTTTTCAAAATCTAAAAACTATATCAAAACCATCATATAGTCTATTTTTGTACTTGTATTATTCAAATTTACATGTGCACTAGTGTATAAGTTAATTATAAATTCTCCTTCATATTACTATTGTCATAATATTGAATGTTATATTTTATATATTTTTCATATGCTTAGATTTAGTATTTCTTATCGAATTATTAGTAGAATCTAAATTGATTAATAGGCCTAATTTTAGATTAGCTTCCTCCTTATTTGATCAGTATACTTTCCAACCTATTAATCCTTATTTCTAAAAGGGTTAAACAACTTTTAGGAGGATGAGAAAGACATTAATTATTGATAATTGGAATATGAGCTACCAAGTCACATGCAAGTTTGTTAGAAGCATATCAAAGACATGAACTTGAGAAGGAAAATGGAGTGGACTAGAGATAATGAAGTGTTTTCATATTGCAATGGCATAGTTAGACAAGTAAGGAAACATTGTTGAAATGTGGTTGGAACTTTGAGATAGGGAGAGAGATAATATATTTAGATATTTATTATGATTAATCACCTGTGAGAACCATTTAAACCTTTTAATCATGGATTTTAAGTAATGAACAATGATCTATTTAAGGTAAAAGTGAGTTTTGAAAGGGACTCGACCCATTACATAAAGTCACCTAAGTGACAAATACCAACCATCAAACCACAAACAAAGTAACAAAAATGAGAACAAAGACCAAAAATAACAGATAAACAACACATACATAGCTACTTCATAGCACAATATTACAATCAATGATTATTTTTCCAATCCTCATATGAATTTTTCCATTCATTGATCATACTTTGGAAAATTATTCTTATTTATTCCATTGCCTAAAAGATTCCTTGATAGGTTTAATCTTTAGAACAGATTGAGACCCATTGGCTATATTATTTTTAGTTTGACTTTTCCTTGTGTTTTTAGATAAAAATGAATTTATATGTTATTTAATATGTTTTATTGTTATTTTTTTATGGATATAGAGTGTGGATTGATGTGAACAATCTAATGTTTTTTAATATTTGATAATGATTTTTTTTTAATATATAAGTACTTGGGTATAGTTGTATGCATTTATTTTAGTTATAATTATGTTTATATGTTATGGTTAAACTAAATATTCACTTGTGGTGACATGTATTTTTATAATAAGGTAGAGAAAGATCTAAATAACCTCATGTGTGCAAGGCATACATAGGTAAATGGGAATGAGTTCATTATAAACTAACCCCAACCCTCCCCATTTTTCTTATATATGCCTTTGTGTGTAATGAGACTTCCATGATATGTTGGTGAAAAAATTATAAATTTTAAGTTTTGGAATGTGTAGGAGGACTAGCGTGGGGGTGACCAATAAACTACCAAGAAAACATGTGATGATTATTTACTTTCTCTTGGAATACATGTCAAAATATCTCTTTGCATGATCCTTATATTAAAATATATATAATGAAACTTCATGTAATGATAATTCCATTATATACAATGATACATATTTATGTAAATCTATAAAATAGAATGTTATAAATAACCTTGGTGACTCTTGTCAACCTATGTCTAGTATAAAAAATGCTATGCATATACCTTCTCCCATTTTTAATAGTGTATGGAAAAATAAAATAATAAAATTCAACCATTGAAAAACCCTATTAAGTATATTAACATGCCTTCCCAAGAATTTATCTCCTTAATGCATGTTTTGGGTTCCTTGCAACATAAAATGCACCATCTAACCTTAGAAATTAAAGTATATCATGTTTGGGTTGACTCTAATGTTATATACAAAAACCCAATTGTGTATATTATCCTAAATTCACCTTTGTGACATAATATATTCATGCCCACATTTCATATATTTGATGTAAATATTCATCCTTATCTACATCTTAGAGATTTTAGAGCTTCTATAAACAAATATAAAGATAGTCAAATTTTATTAAAAGTGTTACCAAAAAATTTAATTGGAAATGCTTTGGATTAGTTTTAGTCTCTTCCTAGTGGGTATTTACACTCCTATATGGATTTGAAATAGAAATTTTTAATGCAATACATTTATAATAAGGGACCAAGGGTTACATACGAATGTTTACCTTTTCTTCATCAATAACAATAAAAGATAGTTTGTGTTTATATTTTACAATTTAGGACTTGTATGCACCAATTCATATATGAACCTTGGGAAACACTATATATATTTTATATGGTCCTCATCTATCCTCTCAATATAATTTTTTTATTACACTTATGATTCATTTCAAGCACTTTGATATAACACTCTTGCACTAGAAGAAAAATTGGTAATTAAGTCAAAACCCAAAAAAGCACATGAAGAAATTAATTTACAACAATAATTCCCATTGAGGAAGCCAAATCAATTATTCCATTTCTTAAAGAAAACATTTCAATCAAGGTAATTCAGGTTAAGGTCCTAAATAAATAGAAATAATTAACTTATAAAAAGTGTAAACTACTCAAGTTCAACAGTTTTAGAGATCAACCACATGATATTCTAATATAATATCAGATAAGAAGCTATTCACTCTACCTATTAAATACTATCACCCTCCTCATAATCTTGAAAAAGTAAAATTCAAACCCTTTTTCACTTATCATTGTATTAATGGACATAGAGACAATGATTGTTATGCATTATTACAAAAACTTCACATCTTACAAATAAAGGGATTATTATATTTGGAAAATTTGGCACTAAATGAATAAGGTCCCTTATTCATTTAATTTTACTACTCATTTGATGAATACTGAGACATCCTAAGGCATTCTTTCAAAGGAGCTAGTGGCCTATTGAACTTATTAGGACAATGTTGTTGGGAGAATATTTTCTTATAGTTCACATTCTACCATGACTGATATATCCAAGGAAGCTCCAATATGTAAAAAATTAAGATACATTCAAAACTTATTCTATTTATTAAATCCAATCTTAGAGAAGGTAATCAACTAACCTTTATTTCAATACTTTGTATATATGGGGCATGACCAAATTGGCTCCACTAACCTAGCTGAGGGGGAAATTATCACACAACACTAAATAAGAGGGTTCCAAATCATCTAGGCAAATAATATCATTCATAATGCATAAAATTAAATCTAATATAGTGTTATCAAATCTTATAACAAAAAATGGGGATGGTTTAAAATAAACAGAATAAGGGATCATGGTAAGAAAATGGGGGCTATATTGCCTAAGGTGAAAGACAACAATACTACAAAATCTTATAGATACACTAATTTTAAGTGTAGAGTTAATCTAAACAAGGAGATATACATTCAATTCATATTAATTTTTGCAATATCTATCTATTAAATTAAATAATAAAAGTTAGATATACTTACCTTTGAGTGAACCTATCAAATCTCAATCTCCCCTTGGCTAATGGTGATTTCCAAGAGATTGTTGTGGATTTGTAAGGATCACACTATATAAATTAGATATAGTCTAAAATACTCCTAATTGAATCCAAAACTTCCCAAAATATAATTTATCTTCCCTCCAAGTCAAACCCTAAGCAATGGCTCCTTCAAATGTAGATGTCACAAAATTTCAAGCTATAATAATGCAAAAATGAAATGTATTCTCTATTAGACTGAATTAAACTGGGTATTTACATCAATGGATATGTCCTAACCCTTCTATATTTTTATCCTACAAGGTCATCTCAATCAATCCCATTTATAAAAAGTTAATGTTAAGCTTAGAACTAGGTTGACCAAGCTGACTTAGTTCTGTAACATGTGTCTTAACTTTCATAATAGAGTTGACCAAGTTGAATTAGTAAGCAAAAGTATTTATTTGCTTAGTTATGGACTATTTTAAAGGAAAATTTCTTAGGAAGTTGAATGATCAATATTTTTAATGGATTTGGGTATGATATAAGTAACCAAAAATATTTTGAGGAACCAATGGTCTACCCACCCATTTCTCAATGCATGTTTTAAGGCATGTAATCAAAGAGACTGAAACTCAACAAGTTCCTATAAAATATAAAGCATCAATAAATGATAAAGTTTTAAAATATTTTTTGTATATATATACCCCACTCAAATATTATCCTGTGTCATGTAATGTAACATGGGATGGAACTTCGATAAATAACATAATAAAACACAGCATCGAGCTAACAAATTACAGTAGAAAGTAGAAATTAAATGACAATAAGTAACTTTGGAAAATAGTTAAAAGTGTCATATATATACCTCTACTTACCTCTATCATTGAATGGTTTTCTATTGTATTTTTAGTCTTGATCATGGAGGGTGTAATAACTACTTTGGATAAACCCTATGGGTACAAGGCTAAAGAGCAAAAACTAACAATCTCATGAAAATAAAGGTAAATGGTAAACTTTCTTAACTGAATGAGTCAATTGGAAAGTTGTTAATATGGGATTAAAAATTCTAAGTTAGAGCTAAAAATACCAAGGAGAATAAATAAAATAAATTAAATCAGGTAACAAAAAAAATTAATGCTACCAAATGACCAAAAGACCCAACAAATGCATCCTAAGTAAGAAAAGTAACAACACATATCAAATCAAGGACACGTGAAACAAAATAATGTAACCAACATAAATTTAAGATAATTAATAATCCATACTCAAAAAAATATGAAAAATAAATAGAAATGTAAATAACATTGATGAAAGAAAAGTAACAATCCATATTCAATCAACGATGGAAAAATTGAAAGCAATTAAATTGAATTGGATTGAAATGGCTTTTAAAAAGGTAAGAAATAAAAATCAAGGTCCCAAACATAACCAAGGGAAATCCAAAAAGGGTAAGGTAATTATTAATAAATTATATTACAATAATTTGAAGAGACAACTTCTATTCTAATGATTGATAAACTATAAAAATTATATTTTGAGCATGTCTGAAAGAGATGAATAATAGGGAATATAGAAATGGGTAAAATATTTAGAAACATGCCTGACAAGGGGGATATGAAATGGGTGGTGGGTGAAATGAAGGTGGCACCAAGGTGAAAATATAATCTTTATGGGAAATAAGATATTCAAATCAAGTAGGCAAGACAAAGATATTTTTGACACTAAGGACTCTAGAGAAATCACTCTATCCATGAAAAATTGGGTTAATGAGTGAAGCATAAATATCATCCCATGAATTATATATATGAAATAATATTAAAATGTACCTACCTTACCACAACATGTTCCCCATTCATCAAGACCCATTACATAGTCCTAAGTCTACTATGAAGATTGGGTACTTCTATGAGGAGTTAGGTGGCACTATATATGAAATCAAAAATACATCATGTCTATGAATTAATCTTAGATCAGATAAGATAGATAAAACATACAATTATAATTGTAGATAAACTTATTAATCAAGATCATGACCAATATGGGGATTTGTTAGACCCGATTACGGGATCACTTATCATAAAACATCATTCTAGGAAGGGTTCTAAAGCCTACAATATAACACAATCACACAACAAACCTAATAAAGTCCTAAGGTTTTAAATTTCAATCTATTATAATAGGAAGAAATTAAATCTAATAGAGTACACACTAAAGCTTATGGCACAAAGTGGGGACTAGAATCAATAAAATAAATAATGAAGCTAAACATGTAGTAGAATACATATACTCACATCAGTGTATATGGAATCCTAAATATATGGAGAGAAAAATACAAATGCATTATCTATCTAATATTAATAAGGAAAAATAAAGTTAGGAATACTTACCTTTGAAGATGATGCCACTAATCCTCAATCTCTCCCTTGGCCAAGGTGCTTTGAAAGAAATTGTTGTGGTATGTAAGGATAACCAAGATAAATCAGCTCTAGGGTACACAACCTACCTAATCATCCAAAAGACTTCTCTAAAATAAAATATCCATATCTCCAAATAAAGTATGAAACCTTAAGCTTTATTCCTCAATTACAATGGTCAATAAGTAGATGTTCACTCACACTTATTCCCTAATAATTCTTTTATTATGAAATGGTGAGAAATGACCTTGTATATATAGGTAGATCTTACCTTATATCCTCCCAAGAATGTTGACTATACAGGGTTGACCCATTTGACCTAGTGTGTTTTCAAGGACAATTTACCAAATCTAAGCTAGGTCAGCCAAAGGGATAATATGATAAGAAAGTAAAGAATACCCCTAAACTATACCCAATCAACCTAGTACAACTGATAGTTAAAATGGATGTAAAGGTAAGAAAAGGAGGAATGGAAAGAGGAAAAGACTAGAATAGGTAGGACTAAGAATAATAAGCTTAGGGTTAATGTTTTTAGGAGACAAGTGTGTAGATGGAAAGTGGAAAAGGGAACAACAATCTTATAAAGCACCAATGGTCTGGCCACCCCTTTCTCAGTATAAACCTTAAGGCATGCACTCAGAGAGATTGAGACTTGATAAGTTATTATAAGATACAAAATGTTAGTAATCAATAAAAGTTTGAAAATATTATGTGTATACATATTCCCCACTCGAAGCTCATCACATGTCATGTAAGTGTAACATGGAATGGTGCTTTGAGATAAAACATGATAACAAATAATATTGATGCTAAGTAAAGTGTAGTAAGCAACAAATAAGATAAATGAAATGACTAATTTGAAAAATACATACCTTTAACTTACCTTAGTGTTGTAGATAAAAAAAGTAGACTATAAGAAGCATGAATGTGTCTAATGTAGAGAACACTAGATGAACCTATAGAATTTATTGCAAAAATAGCCAAAAATCAAAAAAATGGAAGATAGGAATATGATAGTGGAAAAGAATCTCTACGAGATCACGAATCTAACCCATTTTATGGTTTGTAAAATGGATGAGTAAAAATAAATATATAATCAAAACAAGGAATATGTAAGATAATAATTGAAAGATTTGAATTGGTAAAAGTGTTTTAAAAGAGGGGAAAAGAGAAATCATTTGTCATTTTGACTTAGAAAGGAAAGAAAAGAGAGCTCTAGAGAAAAAACAAGATAGGATGACGAGGAGATGATATGCTAGATAGGGATAGGCTCTAGAGGTGATAATAGGTACACTATAGGTATGTAACTAAGAATCTCAAACCAATTTTTGAAATTTGTATTAAATTAAGTGAATTTTTAGTAATTTTGAATTGTAAGAATTTCTAGATGTCAAAATGAATCAAAATCATGTTCTAGGTGTAGTAAATAAGAAGATAGGAAATGGGTTTAAAGGATTTAGACAAAAAGAAAGAATTTTACAATTTTTCCAAAAAATGCAAGGGGTCAGTAGGTAAAAAGCATCAGGTTAACCCAGTTGACCCAATAAGCTAGGAAACAGGTAGAATCCATAGTGCCAACCTAGTAGGTATGGGTCAACCCTATATATTTTGTAGGTTGAAGACCTAATTTGGAGTTGCTAGGTGGTCTAAAAGGTCTAGAATGAAAACTTAGCACTAGGGAGGGAAAAACAAGGGGTTTGACTCAGATTTTTGAGTTAACCAAGTAAAAAATAGGAAAATTTTGGTCAAACTACTTTGACCAAAGAGCTAGAAAAGTATGAAAAAGTGTGCAAAAGGCCAAAAGAGGGTTAAAATGGCTCAAAATGACCAAGTAAGGTCAAGAAGAACCAATAAGGATAAAAATGAATAAAATAAGGTAATTTAGTCTTGTTTTTAATATAGAAAAAATTATTAAAGAATTTATAATGACTATACATGACCTAGAAGAACTAATACATCCTTTATTATTTCTTAGGTGCAGGGTCAATGGATATTTTGGTGACTTGTAGATGTGGTTTGGTTATATATTTATTAGATAGGTTATCAGATGGAGATAGGGATAGACTAAGATCCATATGTCTAGTTGGGATAGTAGATATGTGTTGTATCCCCCTCAGTGCTAACATGTTAGTCATTTTCCTTAGTTATTAGGAATGATTAACTAACACCTTCATATGGGAGGTGGATGGGGATATAGTAGAGGTGGCTATCATGTTGGAGATGTTCATGCCATCTTGGGGCTACCTATAGTAGTATCAAAAGTGACTGTAAGGATACCAAATAGTCTAGAGGAGGGGATCACCTTATCCATGTAGGATAAAAGCTCAGAGATGATACTACTAGGTAGGAGGGTGAGTATGTTTGATGTCTATACATCACAAATTTTGGATATCTAGAAGGCTATAATAGGCCTTGTGATATAGCAGGTGTTATGTCATAAGTTAGATAGAAAGGTACCACTATTCATGATAGCCTTGAGCAAGATGACGTTGGAAGAATCAGTGTTATATGACCTAGGCTCAGTCTTCTAGGTCTAGTTAGTACATGATATGTATGGGATACTAGTTAGAGGGGAAAAGACCATAGGGCTGATCATATTACTAATAGATTGGATCTATGAGATATTTACTATGTACCAGTTAGTTTGGTTACCCCATACAGTTGATGATAGGTTACCTCAAGTGTAGATATGGAGGGAGGACCAAGTAGCATAGGCCATGCCCCATGTGCCATAATTGCATTCTATGAGATGTGCATACATTTTGTGGTAGCCATATGAGCACATAACAACTACATGGGCAAGTTGACTCATAGTTACACTAATAATGGAAAGGATAGAGGTGATTAGACACTAATTATAGTGAAGAGAACCACATCTAGTAGCATGGGTGCTAGGGTATATGGGCCTACCTCATTTAACAACATCAATACTAATGCTCAAGTAGTGGGCTTGGCATGTGAGGGATTCATGGGGGAGGAGAGGACTTGGACCACTAGTAGTGAGGCTAACACTAAGGCCATATTAAGAGACACCATAGATTGGTTGGGCATGATAAGGAGTTGAGCAAGAGGATAGGGATGTAGAGGAAGAGATACCAGATGTACCACTACCATCTCCACATCAAGATGAGTAGAGTCAACTAAGGACATGTCATCAATGAAGGTAAGAGGTACAGTAAAGATTGGAGACTATTACCATCTTAGATGACCCCATAAGTGAGCTAGAGAAGATGATAAAAAGACCACTCAGATACAGGTCAAGACTAACATGAACCATGATAGCTAGATTTGAGCTAAGGAGGTGACCTACAGAGGAAGTGCTAGGAGGCTGAATATGTGGGTAGATTATGCTAGGTAGTTACACAAATGGTGAGACCATAGTAGCTGAGACATAGATAGTAAAAATAAATGGTTAATTTATTGCTTAAGTTGTATTTAGATAGATAGATAGATAGATAGATAGATAAACAGACAGACAGACAGATAGATAGATAGATAGATACATAGATAGATAGATAGATAGATATTATGAGATATGACAGTGATATAATATCCATCTTATATGTTTTTATAGGTGTAGGTGATGATAAAGAGGAGAGATGGGGGTCTCTGGTGAGGGGATCACTTCACGAGATCCTAGATGAGACTCTACATATATATGACCCCATGACACTAGATGATCTGAGTGTACTATCTATCCCAAATTAGGTGAACTAGTTTAGATTAGATGGAGAGGTAGTGAGGTAGATACACATGCAGAGGGAAAGGATATAAATACTAGCACTGATGGGTGCTAGGGAACTATAGGTGTGGTAAGCCCTAGAAAATGAAAAATATGCACATATATCTATAGTAGCATAGATGACAGAGATATAGACTCAATTGATGGAGTCACAAATGTGGGCAACACACCTAAATGGGTAGGTAGAGGTATTGATATCTTAGATGGCTTCTTTACAATGTACCATTTAGAGGAGTCAAATCGATGCCTTAATAAGTAGTGTGGCTAGGCCATGAGATAGATAGGATGGGACCTAGCCATAGAATTGGGGCATTGTATATGATTGTATTTATTTTATAAAACTCATGAGATATATATAAAGCATTTTAGCATATTTTTGTTGGATGTGTATGTTATCACTATGGGTTATTCTAGTTGTTTATTATGGTTGAGTTTGTGGATGCTAAGGATATATTTATTTCTATCAAATGTATTTAGATTTTTTGTATATGATATAATAAATATATGAGATGTGTTTTATTTTCTAGCATTATGAAAAACACATGCATGGTTAAAAATAAATAAGCAAAACCTACTTGGAAAAATATAATTAATCAATAAAATGTACTACACACTATTTCAAGGTAGGAAATGTGTAATAATAAGAAATTACTAAGTATAAAGAACCAAGAAAAGACAAAACAAGATCGTAAATGGGAATTTGTTTTTAAACCAATATGAAAGATGTTTGCACCAAATTAAAACAAGTAAAATCATACTAAATATCACATTGGGAAGTATGATAAACAAATTAATAAAATGGAAGGTGTGTAAAAGGGTGAAAATGGTAATAAAAAAAATTAATTAAGTCAATCAATCATACTTAATCATGCTAAGAAGTATGAAAAAAAACAAAATTACAAAAGATTGGTCTTACATTACTTACACTAATTCAAGCTAGGAAGTATGAAAAATTCAAGAAATAGTTGAAATCTTACATGCACTCAAAAAATAAGAAGATAAAAAGGTGAAATAAAAATTAAGTAAGCATAGAACATTCTAAATATCAAGATGGTAAGCATGTAAAATGGTGTGTAACTTCATAATCAATTGAATCTTATTTCAAATTTGACACTTGTAATTTGGATGGTGACTTGGGTATTGGAAAAAATTTGTGAGGAGGGTTGGGTCCTGTCCATGGTCTTACATTGTAAATCGATAAAGAGAACACCACTAGGGTGGAATAAATAGGAAAAAATAGTAATCAAGGATGTGGGTAATAGGAAGGAAAAGATGATAATTTGTGAGGATGGTCGGGTCCTATCCACAATCTTATAATGCAACTCACAAATGAATTCCTAAGGAGAGTGATCAGTACACCAAACAAAAAATTTCTCAAGAGGAAATATAAGGGAAATAATGAGTGAAAAAGGGGGTGTAAAAATCAAGACTTAGGTGTCTTATGAGAAGACTTTAGGAGGTAAAAGGCATACTAAGGACATGAGAAGACACTAAGTGACTAGTGGTCATATATGCACAAAAGGAACCTTCTTTCTATAGACACAAAGATTTGTATGCAAATAGGTGTGCTAATAAGATCAACTCATAAAGGTATATTGGTACAAGAAAATAAAATGGACCTACCTTCCCACAATGTGTTCCCCATTCTTCAGGACCCCTTACAAATCCGTTAGTCTACTACGAACATTGGGTACTTATGTGAGAAAGTAGGTAGCACTAAAATATTTTTTTATTCTCATCTTCTAATATACTATCCTACCACACCAAAAATGACCTCAACTATATCATGAGGCAAACTATGGACTTTCAGCTTCGACTAGATGAAGTAGATGTGCTTTGAATCATGTCTTTTAGTTTGATTAGACTTTTAAGAATATTTTTGCTTTTTTAGAGCATTGCCTTTTTTTTAAATGATTTGGCTTTTAACTTTCTTTTGAATACTTTTTAATATTCCTCCTCCATATAGAATTGGAATGACCAATCATGAGAGAGATATAGATACATATGAATGACTTGTAGGCTAAGGCTAAAGGAAGCTAAGTAACCAAAGACAAAAACTGACTAGGACACTTAGGCTTGATAATGAACTAACATGTGATATCAAGTCTTAACCATGTATATGCTTAGTTTTCAAAAAAAGGAAGAAGGTAAAAAAGGAGATCCAAAGTGGACCAGTAAAAGGAGATCCAAAGTGGACCAGTAAAAGGAGATAATAATGAGATAGATTAATCACTAATTGATCACATGGTAAAGGGAGATAATAACCAAGGGGAATAGGGTAAGTATAACCAAATCACCATGACAAATTATATATGAAAAATAAGGATAATAAAGGAAAACAATCATGAAGATACAATAAGAGAGTTTTGAGAAAAACTCTAGGAAAGAGGGAATGGAAAGAAATCATAAAGTAAAGACAATCATATGTGAAAATAAATGATAAGAAAGATATAGTATAAGTAAGAAATCATGATATAAGATAACTAAAAATTTGACATAGTGTCAAATGATATAATAAATAGAAATAATATTGGAGCACATGTCCAATCCAAATATAAATGTGAAAGCACCATGCATGTGCTCATAAATACTGGTAAATATATCCACACACATTATCCAATACATCAGATAAGTCTCTATGAAGCTATAATCAAATTGATGTTAAGGTCTCATCAATCTTTAATAAATACTAGGCAAATACTTCTTTTTTGATCTCCTCAACTAAAAAAATAGGAATGCTCAAAGGATCATGCTAAGGAGGAAAATTAGGAAAATTCTAGTCAAGATAATGCATAGAAATATTATCTATGGGAGAAGAAGGAATCATAGGTAGAGAAGGATCCAAGGGTGAAGGACTCATGGGTGGAGAAGAATATATGGGTGAGGGAAGGTCCACAGGTGAAGGAATCATAGGTGGAGGCACAAAAGGTGTTGAAGGAACCATAGGAGGTGATGGAACCATTAGAGATGGAGCCATAGGAGAATGAAGAGGAACTTTATTTTGGGAATGACCTATGAGAGGAGTGGTAGAAGGTCCAAGAATTGTTATAAGTTGGTCTTTGAGATGTTGTCATAGGATGTGATAATGATCAATGTGATGGGTGATACAAAGATTCCATAGACAATATACCTCACCATAATATGGAAAATATTAAATAAGTACCTTTAGGGGAGGTATAGCTTTGTCTGATGATGGGGAAGAAAGAGACAAGGTATTAAGATATTGTCACAACTTTCAATAATGGGTAGAAGAATGGTTATTTATACCATGGAAGAAAAAAATATGTTTGTGAATGGTTTTATTAGAATCACTCATGAAAGGAGGTAAAATAGGAGTGGAAGAAGTTGATGAACACTCATCATCCCATTTAGTGGGTAGAGGATCCATTTTATGGAAGGAAAGCAAACCATCACCAAGGATAGATGATGATGAGGAAAGAATGGAACTAGGATCAATGGAAGGAGCAATAGCATTAGAAGTAAGAGTAGGCTTAGTAACAGTAGGAGTGGGAATAGGATCAACTATAATAGGCTCAAGAAGAGGCTCAACTATAGTAGGTTCTACTAAGGGAGGGTTGGGATCTACAGAAGGTCTAAGGAGGGTTTCACTAACATCAAGGGTGAACCAATGATGGGAGTTAGGGAACCTAGAAAAGTGATAAGGCCCAGTCATAGAACAATCCATGAGCATAGTCATATGTGGCTCCTCAAAAATTGGAGGTGTTGATGCCATCTCTACCCTATGATAAAGGGAAAATGTAAAAATTAGGAACTATAAGTGAAGGAAAATGATGAGATGTATGAAAAGACTGAAGTAAAGAAGAATGATAATAGACAATCTCAAAATCATGGGCCTCAATAAGACTACTTAATAATGGATCATCTAAGGAATAATCATATTCATAATCTAGGGTGTGAATATTAATGACACAAGTAGCGATAACCTTATCATTTGATGAAACATGGTAAATATAATGCCTAGTATTTGTCAATACTACGAGAATGTCATCACAAGGACATTTACGAGAATAAGGCTATAAGGAAGCAAGAAGTTATGAGATGAGATGAGGTGAGACATTAGAAGTTTTTATATTTAATTTAATCTCATCAAGCTCATCATCATTGGAATCTAAAATATTAGGATAAATGTTACCAATGATCTCAAGATTCCCATTGTAACCATAGGTTGAGTTGATAGGAAAATTGAGATGCTAAGACTCATGGAATGGAACACTTGGAAAAGGCTCAAGATTAAGAATCTTGAAGACACCATGATCTTGGAATTTTTTAAATTTTCAAGGGTTAGTGTCACCTTAAATCTTGTAAATGGATCCATTATGGGGGAATTTAATTCATTGGTAGGTAGAAGAAGTGATAGCTATCATGTGGTGAGTCCATAGCCTACCAAGTAAGATGTTTTATGAAAGGGGGAAGTTAAATATCATCACCTTCATATAAATGATGACAATTAGAATGGTAATGGGAATCTACACACAACCTAAAGGAGTAATTTTCCTTATATTATATCTTAGCATGTGTTTCATGTAGACTTGATATTGCATTCAGAATGCCCAAGAGTCTTAATGAAATCAAGATAAGCAACACAGGTGCCAGGACCCTCATCAATTAATGCATGCTTGACTTGGATATCACATATTTGGATGCTAATGAATAAAGGAGTATCATCCACATTAATAAAATCTCATCAATAATCATATAATCTATGGGAAATTTTAGGGAAAGAGAAGTGTCTTTAGTTTTGTTAACATGAATAGACATCTCTTCGCATTATTACAAAATACTATCTTTAAAACCAGATAAATCTATCTCCTATCTTATGAGGGGAGGAAGAGGGACATTTATCTCAAATAGAAGATGCATGAGGTAGTTTATATGATGTGGAGAGGTTCTCATAAGCTCAATAAATGGAATTTGTGATGGGAGATTAGTGAGCTCCACAATGAGATCCCACTCATCATAACCCATAAGAAGGTTGTTATTTATAGGTGTATAATGGTTAAGGAGGTCCTTGAAAGGAGGATCTAAATAAAATTATAATTTTTATTGATAAAAAAAGAAGAAGGTTTAAAATAAGTTTGTAATTCATATTGATATGATGAACTAGTTGGCTTAAGTTGATTTTGAGAATTGAAAGAAGAAATAGTAGTAGAAACTTGATTATCATTAGTATTAGAAGATGATGTAAGAGTGGTAGAAATAGAATGGGATGTGTTATCCAAGGGAGAATAATAAATTGGATCATCAAAAGTGATAATATATTCTTTCCCCAAATCATTTAAATGAGTTGGAGAAGAATCCTAGATAACATGGTAAGTCTTATGGGAAGGAGGAGTGTAGATAAGATGGGAATCAATGAAAGCCACCACCCTTTGTATATTAGTCATGCTAACCACATTATGCTTGGAAGTTGGTTTAACAAGACTTTCTAAATTATTAGTATAAGGGTTGGTCTTGTCTTGAGTGTCTTGGATAGGCTAATGATTAGGTATAGGATCCTTATAGATAGCCAAATGAGCATTTTCTTGATTCAAGGCTTGAGTTTTGTCATCTGATTTATAGTCCTTGAAAGCAATATCATAGGCCTATTGATGCTTATATATAATGGAATCATGATCAAAATTAAGTCTAAGAAGAAAATCCATATCTAAATTATGAAGCTATATATAGGTATCATGAGAATGACCCCAACTAGTGTGAAACCAAAAAAAATGTTAGGATCATACCAAGATTTCATAGGATGAGTAGAGTTAAGTTCTCATGGAAGAGGCCTGGGTAGATTCTTAAGCAATTCAACCAAGAATAGAGGTTTGTGAAAATTTATGTTATTTGGTGAAGAAAAATGAGGATCAGTATATTTTTGACAAGAAGGAGCTAGTTCCAAAGAAGGGTTAGGAATGACAGCTTGAACATTGTGAATGGTGTCATAAGAATCAGTAACACCATCATTGGTGATATTTTGGTTTTTCTTCTTAAGTAATAGATGAGGACCCATAGAAGGTTGGGGTGGATTGATTTGATGAATTACTAAATCTTGTATTTTAGCTTAGTCAATAACTTTCTCTAAGGTATATGGAGAGAGAGTGTGAACCTGAGTTGGTTTAGGAAAGAGATCATTTGTAAAGAGATGAAATAGGTTGTCATCCACCATGTTATGTTCACGTTTATTTGATAAAGCCTTCCACTCTTCACAAAGGCTTGGGAAGTTTCATTCTCATGTTGTTTGTAATTAATGAAATGGATCAAAGTGTTTTCAGGAAATTAGCTTTGAATTCTTGAACTAAATCATTTACTAAGTCCTCTAAACTAGAAATGGAATGGGCTCTAAGTTTATTTTACCAATCCAAGTCATCACCTATGATATTTTAGGCTAGGAGCTTGGTAGAGACAAAGGTGTTTGATTTGAACCAATCCTTGTAAATATTTCCAGATGTTTTAAGGTGAAGGGTAGGATTGGTTGACCCATTATAAGAAATTGTAGGTGTTATACCTCCTATATCAATATTGGTAATTTTAGTAGTGAGAGGTTCATTTTGTAGATGTTTAATGGTTTTATTGACTAAAAGAAGTTGAGGAATGAGATTTCATTGACAATCTCAAAGAGGAGGAGGGGGAACATTTTGGTTATGTGTGCCCTAATCCATTGGTTGCATATGAGATTGAAGATTTTAAAGAGGTGGTTTTACATTCTCATCATTTGATTGGTGTTATGAGATTGAAATATTCATTTGGTTTAGATTTTGTAACAAAATTTGATGTGTTTGATTAATAATATAAGTATTATAATTGGTAATTGTTTTGGTATTAGTGGCTTGGGTACCACTATTAGTGTTAATATGAGCTTGAGAAGAACTATGAGAATTTGAGGCACTAGTGAAAAAATTTGCTTGTGAAGCAAAAGATGGACTAGTGAATGGTTGAGAGAAAAAAGCATGACTACCTTGGGTAGCAATCGATGAACTAGTGGAAGGATTAAGGATGGTAGATCTTATGAGAGGCCCACTAGATGTATAACCCACCATGTTAGTTGAGATACAAGGCATGGAGGTAGAAGAGGTTAGAAAAGAATAAGTCATGGCATAATAAGGATTTGAAATTGAAGGAAGAGGTTGGGAACTAAAGAAAGGGGTACCTCCTAATCCTATTGATAATGTAGGAGTAGGAAAATGAGGCTCTTCAGTTTAACCACTAATCATGAGGTTGTAAATGGTAGAAGGATCCTTTCATCTATGTTGAGGAAATTTGGAAATAAAGAAAAGCATTTTAGGAGTATACTCTAACTTATGTTGATCTTCTTATGAGAAAAGAGAATTTTTTTATGAAGAGGTATGAGGAGGTGTCCCATAGTTCATTGTATGAGTGGTAATATGAACATTACTAGCATCTAAAAGAGGAGTCCTACTCTATCTATGGGAGATCCTATTAGGATTGGTAAATTTCATCATATTTATTGACTGAAAATTAGTGTCATTGTCCAATAGAATGTCCATGATGAAAATAAAATAAGAGAGATGAGAAATCAAAGATCAAGAGAGGTGACTAAAATTGTACAGGGTCAACTAGGTTGATCTAGTATAAAAATAAGGACTATAAAATTATACAGGGTCAATTGGGTCAATCCAGTACAATATACAATAGGTAAAATATCTATTAGGTCAATTGGGTCATTTCAGTATAGAAGAAAAGGAACTAAAAATCCTAAAATAGATTTTTCAAAATTAAATAAGATAACTTTACAAGTAATGAAAAGTAGTAAGTACTAAAAGGAAATAAACAACCAATTCAATTAATGTTAGCCAATCTTATTGAAACACATAAAGCAAAATCTTGTACTAGCACTGGATAATGCAAACTTTTATGTACATAATTAAGCAAAGAGAAATCAATCAACTTGAAAAGTAAAACTAATTAATTGGTCAACTTGATTGTTAATTACATTATTAAGAATGATTTTAAATGTGATTAGAAGTTGCCTATAAGAAAGGTACTAGATAGCAATCTAAGGATGGTTTGAGGTAGTTTGGGATAAAAGGGACTATAGTGGAAATTATATAGGCTTGGTATTGGGGTCTACCCCCTAACTTCACACACCATAGTGATAAGGGTGTCAAGTGATTAGCTAGAATATATCATTAACCACTCTTTATACTTGACTAGAGCATCAAGTCAACTTCCCCCTTGATGATGAAATTAAATTAGGTTTGCCTAAGGTAGACAAGATGTTAAATTTATTGTTTATGTTTTGTGACTTGGCCATGTGTGCATAAAATATAAATAGTGAAACTAAGTGATTAATTGAAAATCCCCTAATTAGACTATGTGTACTATTTTAAGCATGCAATCAATAAGAAAAAAATGTGTGAGCTAATTACTAATATATATGATGTTAATTCCAACTTTGAAACAACGTATAGTGTTAATAATATATGCAAAAAATATATAATAGGTTTTATGGGGTCAAACCTATACTATAAAAGCAAAGTCTAAAAATGAACTGGGTTAGTAGTGTCGATCTAGTTATTTTAGACAACACATAGAACACAAAACTAGGTTGGTAGCATCGATCCAATAGACTATGAAAGGGTAGTTTTGAAAAATAAAAAATGTGAAATGAAATATATAAAAGAGAGAAATAGAGAATTATAAAGGAACCTTGGTGGATCAAAGATGCAATGAAGGAGATTATTGGTCTAGAACCTAGAAGTGTGCTTGAGAAACTTGCAAATTAGGTCGATAAAATTGATCAAAGCTATACAAGAACTTGATAAAAAGTGATAAAACTATAATGGTTCAATTAGGTCAACCTAATAGGTTGAACTAGATTTTTGAAAGGCTAAAAACCTATATTAGGTTGACTAGGTCAATCCAGTTTCTTGTTCTTGAAACCTGCACATAGAGAAAAAGAGTTGGGTTGGTAGAATCAATCCAAAATGTCAAAAATATATTATCAAAATGATGATCAAAATAAACAAAATAAATTAATTAAAAATTGAACAAATCCTTCAAGGGTTAGTTCACATTAGTTTCACTAGTATATATGCAATCATAAATGTATCATGTCTATGAATTAATCCTAGATCAGATAAGATAGATCACACCTACACTTATAATTGGGGATACACTTGTTAAGTGATATCATGACCAATATGGGGATCCAATAGACCCAATTAATGGATCACTTATATCACTTGTCATAACACATCATGTTAGGAAGGGTTCTAAAGCCTACGGTATAACACAATTACATAAAAACCCTAATGGAGTCTTAAGGTTTTAAATGTTCAATCTATTATAATATCAAGAAATTAAATCTAATATAGTGCACTCTAAATCTTGTGGTACAAAGTGGGGGTTAGAATCAATAAAACAAATAACTAAGCTAAACATGTATTAGAAAACATATACTCACATCAATATATATAGAATCCTAAATAAATGGAGAGAAGAATACAAATGTATTATCTATGTACTCTTACAAAGGAGAAATAAAGTTATGAATACTTACCTTTGAAAATGAACCCACTGAGCCTCAATCTCTCCCTTGGTCAAGGTGATTTGCAAGAGATTGTTGTGGTATGTAAGGTTAACCAAGATAAATCAACTTTAAGCCACATAACATACATAAGCATATAAAATACTTCTCCACAAGACAAGATCCATATCTCTAAAAATAGTATGGAACCCTAAGCTTTATTCCTCAAGTAAAATAGTCAATAAGTATATGTTCACTTGTACTTCTTCACTAATAATTCTTATCTTATGAAAGGGTGGGAAATATACTTGTATAAATAGGCAAATCTTACCCTAAATCCTCTTGAGAATGTCAACTATATGGGTTTAACCCAATTGACCCAGTGTGTTTTCAATGATAATTTAATAAATCTGAGCTAGGCCAACCAAAGGGATAACAAGCTAAGAAAGTAAATAATACCCCTAAACTATCTATGTTGACCTAGTCGACCTAGTACAACCAACAATCAAAAAGAATGTTAAGGCAAGAAAAGGAGAATGAAAAGAGGTATTATACAAAATAGGTAGGATTAAGAATAATAATCTTAGGGTTAATTATTTAGGATACAAATGTTTAGATGGAAAGTGGCAAAAGGGACAACAATCTTATGAAGCACTGATGGTCTATCCACCAACATACAGAGATTGAGACTCGATAGGTTCCTGCAAGATACAAAGTTTCAATAATCAATAAAAGTTTGAAAATATTATGTGTATACACACTGTGTGTGTGTGTGTGTGTGTGTGTGTGTGTGTGTGTGTGTGTGTGTGTGTGTGTGTGTGTGTGTGTGTGTGTGTGTGTGTGTGTGTGTGTGTGTGTGTGTGTATGTGTTTTAAAGTATGAGACCTCCTACACCAATCTACTAGCCTACTACACTTGAATGGACCTTGACTCTATTATGAGTCCATCTATGAAATTTGAGCTTCATCTAGATAGGAGATGTGCTTGATAATAATCACATCTTTTGGTGTGATTTTTACTTTTAAATATTTGTTTTTTTCCTTTTGTTTTAATTATTTGGCTTTTAATTTTTAGTATTTTGATCTATTCCTCCTCCATATGGATTCATAAGAACCAAAGATGTGTGCTTAAAATTATTATCACTAGATAACTTACATCTGGTGGCTAGGAAGAAAAACTTAAAAACATGGTGTCTAAACTCTTGTATTTACACGTTAGATAGAATTTGATATTGAAAATGACCTTGGTGTGCCCTTAGTGAGATGAAATAGGGGAGAGGATGGAAATAAACATGGAATGTTTGAGGTAACTCAAATCTTAGAAAATTTGTAATTTTAACATGATATAATGACATGTAAGTATGAATCATCATCATAAGAAATAGTGGATGTGAATGAAAATATAAGAATAGATTACTAAGTGTGACCATAAAATAATGTGCGTAACTTTAATATTCTAAAGACACAACTCTCAACCATTGGATTATTTTTTTGGGAAGACCCTTAGCTAAGGTTGCATTCAAAATTAATTAATGAAGTGAAAAATTGTGAGGAAATCCTAGTCCTATTTTAGGTCTTATAGTACAACTCAAAATAAGAAAACCAAAAATATGGAGGGTGTTTATAGTAAATAAGGGTATTTTTTAGGAAGGCTTGGACCTATCCTAGGTCTTGCAGTGAAACTCACAAAAAGAAAAGAAAAATAAATGAGGTGTACAAATGGTTAAGTTTTTTAAACCAATAAACCAAATACTTGAAATATATTTGAAGGTTGGATTATGAAGGTGAAAATAAGCATAAAAATATTCATGAGGAATGGTTGGGTCATATCTATAGTTTAAAACATGAAGGTGAGCTTCATGGATTTATTCATATTAATGATGCCATAAAGATAAATGTGTAAGGATGGTAACTCAACTTTTAAAGGTAAAATAGATTCAAAGTCATATACTAATGAGAAAGGGCTTACCCCAATAGTAGTATGAATTCCAGTGTAATATTCCCAAAGTGTAGGATAATGCTTAAGATGCCAGTCAGGAGGAGAATCCCAAATTATATTTTGTAAGATTTTATTTATAATTTTATGAGTGGCCTCTACTTGTATATTTAATTTAGGATGATAAGGTGTGGAGAGTTTGTACATGATTTTTAATTTAACACATAATTATTTCATATCCTTATTTTTAAATTCCCACCATTTTCATAAATAATGGTAAGGGGAATTCCAAAATGATAAATGATTTGACTAAGTATGAATTTTGATATAGTGATACCCATACTATTAACAAGGGCATATATTTAACCCACTTAGTGAAATATTCAATGTCCATAATGATGAAGACATGATCATCCAGAGAACTAGGTAATTTTCTAATGAGATATAATCTCCAGCTGGAAAATATTCAAGGAGATTCAAAGGTTTCAATATTGACATGGAGGAAAGTGAATAAGATTGTCATGCAGTGGCAAGAATAACATTTTATAGTGAATGTGATAGAATCTTTTTTTAAATTCCACCAAAATTATCCCATGCATAAGCATTTATGGGTTATAACATGTCCTCTATAGTAACCACCATAAATTCCCCCATGTGTTTATTCTAGAAGAGTAGGAACCTCATATTGAGTAACATAGTAGAGTAAGATACCTTTAGTATTGAAAAAATACAAGATGTCATTTTATAGGATATATTTGCAAGATTGCTTGTGGATTTTGTTATTTTCAAAAGAGTTGGTGTTAGGAGGATAAATATGGTGATTGATAAATTGAATGATATTCTTATACCATGGGTTCTTTTGAATAGTAATAGCCTCGATATGACATAAAAGAGAATCATTTGCGGTTGGTAATGAATATGGTGATTTGTGTATGTTAATGAGAAATTATGAATCATGAAGGGCTTAATGAGAGTGAAAAATATAAGCAAATGAATTAAGTTAATCTGCTATAACATTCTCCTCTCATGGAATTGGTTCTATCATGATGGATTTGAATTCTTTAGCAAGACT
This sequence comes from Torreya grandis, assembly GCA_037957365.1. Classification (NCBI taxonomy): domain Eukaryota; kingdom Viridiplantae; phylum Streptophyta; class Pinopsida; order Cupressales; family Taxaceae; genus Torreya; species Torreya grandis. The sequence continues at coordinate 2,562,291 of JARHVA010001073.1, read as the reverse complement.
AGTGGTAATTTGATGATATGTAATAAGATTCTCACTTTTACATTGATAGTCACCATTGACCTGACAATAGATGAGTTTTGAGTCACTTAAACTATATAAGTAAGGGATATTTAGATTTATGGCAGCTTGCATGCCGAGAATTAGTGCTTCATATTCATCCATGGTATTAGTAATGTTGAAGTTTAATTGTAAATCAAGAGGTATGATCTTGCCATGGGGATCAACTAACACACAACTTTCCCTATCTCCTTAAAAACATTTAACTCCATAAAAATTAAGTGTCCAAGTATTTTCATACAAATCAATTGTAACTTTATGTGATTCTTTGATCATGACTTTGGATTTTGATTTATAAATTGAAGTCTTTAGTTCATCAAGCTTATTGGCTTTGAGGTTAGATCTAAAATTTTATAAATAATTTTGTGAGTGAAATAGCTTTATCAAGACCCTTGATGTAAATTATTATTTTTTTATGAAGAGTGTCTTCAAGGTGAGCAGTAGTTGGGATAGGTATGGAAACAAGTTGATCAGCATTTACTTGGCATTTAACTAATTTTTATGTAATAATTTATAATTGAAATTCCATAAATATAACCATCCATTTTCCAATTATATCACTAGGTAAGAAAGCTTTAGAGAATAAGTGACGAAGAGGGCTGGAATGGATGATGACATAAGTGGTTTTATAAATCATGTAATGCCAAAGTTTTTTAGGTGTGAAATAAATAGTGAAGCAATCATGTTTAACTTTGTTATAATGTTTCTCATAGTCTATTAAAGCACAATTATTATAATATATGGTATATTCACAACTTGATTCATCTTTTTGGGCAATCATTGCTCCAACTGATATTAGAGTAGAGGAAGTGTGCAAGATGAGATGATGATCATTAGAAGGTGGTCAAAGAGGGGGAAGATATAGTAATGATTCTTTCATGCTACCAAATGATTTTTTGACATGAATCAATCTATTCCAAACCAATACCTTTCTTGAGAATAAAGTTAATTAAATACATATGGTGGGCATCTTGAAAATGAATCATTAGATTGCCCCAATTTTACCAAGGTATGTTCATATATTAGGAATGAAATGAGTGATAGGTATGTTAAGAATGGCTTTGATTTTATCAAGATCTACATCTATCCCACGTAAAGCTACTAAAAATCTTAATTTTTCCTGATTTGACATAAAAAACACATTTATAAGGATTGAGACTTTTGATCATATTATTAAAAAAAAGGTTAATTTCTTATTGGAATGCAAACAAACATAAAATAATCTAAAACTAGCATTCTAGGTGCATATCCTCAGATTAGGTAAGATCTATAAATAATAAACAAAATATAAGACACAATAAAGTGATTACCTTCCTCAGTGGATATATTTTTCAGGCCAACATACATACATGTTTAGCCAAGATATAAAGTTTGAGATATTTATCAATGTTAAGGAGTTAGTCCATCAGTATTTTCCCTTGTGCTATTGATATTCTTTGAATAATAAGAAATAAGTGAATTTTTTCCTTATATTTTGGTAAAGTAAGTTTTCACAAAAAAACTTGATACGACTAGGAGGTTATCCCTCTATTTATAGCTTTCTCAAAATGATTTAAACCATTAGACAACAATCTAGATGTGTGGTTGAGGCTCAGTCAAATTTGGATGGAAAATTTAATTAATATTTGGGATAGATTTTGCATTAATCAGGCATGGGTTACATTTATCTACTATTTTAGATTTATGCTAATATTTCTTGATATTTTATAAAGATTGACTTTTTGGCTCAATTTGAATCCACTTGCCACAAGATATCATTATGATTTCATGATGAATAATTTTATTGATGATGTTAGAATAAATATATTTATTTATGATGTCATGATGACTATATTTGTTGATGATTTCATGATTATGTCATGATTTAAATATTTGAATCAACTTTCCATGTGAATGGAGGACTAATTAAATTGATGAATTAATAAAATAGGTGATTCCAAAAAGCTATAAAACTTCCCATTAGATTAATATTAGCTTGATTAATAAAGGTTAGTTAATTTAATTTAAAGTGATATGAATTTTGAAAGTCAAATAAGGGTTCCACCTAATTGGTCCAAAATGTCACTTTTAAATTTTTAATTTGACTCAAGATGAATTAGATGAATCCAATGATTAGAAATTATGCATTACTCCAATCAGGGATGTACCAATTTGTTTCATAATATGTACATAATGTGTATGAGTTAATTTGTATGTTTCCATTATTTCTAACCTAGTTTGTGCATTATTACTAAAATAATTATTATTGTAATTTTGACACAACAGTTATGAAAATGAAGTGTCTACATTTTTCCCATGTTTTAAATGGAATTGCAAGACACTAGATGAAGTAAAATATTTTTAAAGAATGAAAAAATCATTAAAATGGTTTAATAATGATTGAATAATGATGTGTTCATGTTTTTTTATTCTTGTTCAATTTACTAAAAATGGGTTCACAAGGATGCATCAAACAAATTTGGGATGCCCATGATGCCCCCTCGAGAGAGCATCTAGTTTTTTTGTTTGACATATGATGGCCCTCAAAATGAATAAAATGAAAAAAAATAATTTAACTAATGAATGGATGAGATTAATCCAAGTGAGATAATTCTTTTACACTTTGATATACAATGATGAAGTAAAAAACATATTTACCCCAAAAAGGGGGAAATTTGAAAAGATGCATCCCAAGATAAGCCACACACTTTGACTCCCCTAAAATAGGGAGAAAGTTATGATATTAGAATTATAATAAATATTTAATTATTGAATGGCCCCAAAGAGGGTAGAATTGACTGAGTAATTGATTTGCCCCAGCAGGGAAAATTTGACTATTGATTGATTGATGTGCCCTAATAGGGTGGATTTGATCATTTGATTAGAATAATTGATTGATTGATTGATCGATCGATCGATCGATCGATTGATTGATTGATTGATTGATTGATTGATTGATTGATTGATTGATTGATTTATTGATTGATTGATTAGTAAGTATAGATCAAGGATTTAACCTTTGCCATGGATTAAATATGATATGGATGACAAAATTTTGATAGGCTAATATAACATAGATGTGCAGATGGTATAATGACTTTTCAAGGAATGAATATGCTACAAATAAAGCCAAGCACATAAGGATGCATAAAGTGATGAAAAGATGAAAATGATTGGAAAAATATAGAAATAATATAACAATAATGAAATTATATTTAAATAATAATGGTGACTGAGCTAACCTCAAAAACTTCATGTGATTGAGCACTACCTACATAGTTTGTGTGGACCTCAAGGTAATGTAGTTCCCACAGAAAAAATAAAAATATGATTAGAAATTATGAATGAAGAATAGAATATAATACTTTGTTTGATGACTAATGAAGATTGACATGGTCCAAAATGGGATGATATGATATGATGTGAGCAAGGATGAACAAGATGATTTCATTTGATAAAAGATGTTTTTTCAAGCAAATAAATTACCACCATAACATGACATTATATATAACTATCAAGCACTTGATTTTTAATATAACACATAATAGTATGTACCATGATGGCTTCGTTGTTATGTGCATAAGGATTGACCCCTATCGTATAGACAAATGACACAAACACACAATGATATGGAACAATAAAAATGGCATTATTGTCATATGTCGATGGATGGACTCAAATATAAGTTCAAGGAATCACCCTATTGATGCATATGGATTATTTCAAGGCACAATAAGAAAATAAACTAAACAAGCAAACACACACACACACACAAAAACTTGAAAATAAAATCAATAGAAAGAATCTTATCATTAATAAAGTCAAAATACACATGTGAAGGTGTAATGATAATAATAATGGAATGATACCCTGAAGCAAAGATGCATGCAATGGGAATGGGGAGAAGATATCCTAAAATAATCTACATAATTTTATTTTCCCTAAATAATTTTAAATATAGAATAGATTTTTCCCCAAAAAGGGCATATTTAGAGGAATGGACACATCCCAATGGCTATTGAAATGATTGATTAATGATTAAGTTACCCATAAATAGGGTAGACTTGGGAAGGACTCATTCTAAGATAATGAAAAGATTGAATCTAGGAATAATTAAGGATTTTTTATTGAATTGTGGACAAGACAAATGTTTTAAAATTTTATGGCTTTACATCTCGTTTGGATATTTTAAACCTTTTCAAATGTTTAGGATTTTATGGCTTTATATCTCTCATGGATATTATAAATCTTTTATATTTTTTAGGTCTTTTTTGGTTATCTAAATATTTTTTATTGTTTTGAAATAATTGAATGTTTTGATTTTTTTTGAATATGTATATAAAAATGCACAAGGGGTTCCTAATAAATGGAAAGCCTATTCTAGCACCAGGATGTGGAATGATTGATTAGATAAATGAAAAGGATAATACATAATAAGAATGGATGGTGATGGAAGGGATGAGGAAACTCCAAGGACTATATCATGTGAGAACCAATGAATCCAATCTTCAAAGTATCGATCAACTAATAAGCCAAAAAAATTCCCAAAATGGGTTTCAATATACCTTCTACTTCCATAACAAGGTCAAGATAGGAATATTGATGGTTATAATAGGATGGAATTAGATGAATAGTATGGAATGGCCAAAATGGCTAGTATGTAATGGATTTGAATTTGAATGAGTCTGAATAATTGTAGATGGGGCTTCCCCCAAGTGTCAAGGTGCTTGTAGAAAATAAATTATTTATGCTTGACCCCAAAACCCAATTTTCATAATGTTACTTTCCCAAAGCACCATAATCATGGTTTTCACCTTTGAATGAATTATTTCTCTTTCTATTTTGATTATTTTGATTTTATTTTAATTTATTTTTATATTTGTATCATATCACCTTAATAGATGATTAAGAGATTCATAATGGTGACCCTTTTATGTCTAGCCCATACCCATTCTAGAGAGTTGCTCTACTAGGATCATATTATTGATGTGTATTACACTGATGATGTTTTGATCTTCATTATTTTTTTATTACGCTTGCTTCAAACCTCTAAATAAGGTGACTTCGTAACCTCAAAAAAATGAGTGTCACTAGGGAAGGGGAATAAGGATAAGCATTGGATAAATGATATGATTTTAAGGTGTAATATAAGACTTGGAGAAATTTTGGCCTCATAATAGTGGGTATAAATGTTAGGAAGACAAATGACATTGGGACTAATAGTCACACACATTGTTGTCAGTTCTACATGTTCTAATTGTGACATAATTTTGGTTGGTGTGGAGTCAAAGACCTCTTAAAATTTTCTTAATAGGGCCAAAATATTTTTATGTTCTTTAGGCCTAATAGTTGTTATAATCTTTAAAAAATGGATTATTAGGTGTGCCAATATTGACTTCAATAGTGTCCTCTCAAATAATGAAGAGCTAAGTTTTTCAGCTATTAATACCTCAAAGAGGTTTCCACCAATAAAATATTATTGATTTTGATTATCCTCTATCACCTTAAACAAGGTTTCACCAAAGGGTGTGGAAATTTTACTTTGATTATCCCTTAGTGATTCAAAGAATGTTTCATTAGGAGATGTTGATTTTAGGCTTTGATTGTCCCCTAGTGGCTCAAAGAAGGTTTCACTAGGATACTTGCCTTATGTCTAATTGTTGCCTTGGATCCCTATAAATTCTAAAACTAATATGTCACCATGGAAAAATACCATTAATGTGTGATTCTATTGGTCCCAAAATATAGTTATGGGATATTGGTTTTCAAAGGAATGGATAGGATAATTAATGTGAATAAGTTAGGTAATGGTATTTGAAGGGTAAAAGGCAACACAATCCTCATAGAAATTTTTGGGATAACTTGAGTCGATGTCAAAGGAATATTCCTTAAAAACCATAGAATAATCATTTATGTCTTCGCATGGATATTCCATAAGTGTGTAGTTGATATCATAATACCCACTAATGTATTCTAATTCTAACTCAAGTGGATATGAATATGATGCTGATAATATCATTGATTCTACTTCTGATGTTAAATCTAATGTTGGTTCCAAAGAGGAATCTGATTCTAATATTGGTTCTAAAATAGCACCTAATTATGGTTTAACTTCTAAGAGGATAGGTGTTGCTTATGATGTTGGTTCCAAAATGGAACTTGATTCTGATATAAAAGTGGCCATAAATATAGTTTTTTGGATTATGTTGTTGGTATGAAATCTTTGGGATGAAGGAATTTTCTAAAATGGGGATATTTTATAATGGCTTAAAAATGGGTTATTGATAAATATTGGATGCTTCAAAATTGGGCTTAGCAAATATGGGTCTTTCATCAAAGATGAGTCCTTAATCAAAGAGGGGTCAAAAATCAAATGGTGACCCATAAAAATTTGACTCATCAAGGTTGAGTTATTCAAAAAAATGTCCAAGATGAGTTGACTAACTTGACCTTGACTTGTAAGTGTATGAATTTAATCATGCTTAGAAATGGGATTGTGACATATCCTCATCAAGTGGTTCTCAGCCTCAGACACACTTAGGTTGTTAGTAGATAATGGCCCTTGGAGGGTAAATTTTTTTTTTGTTATGGCTCAAAGGTCATATTGGATTTTTTATAATGGATGAAATGTCATGAGTATATGAAAAGTGGGATAGTTGTTGACTAAGATGGGAGAGTCAATTTATCACATCTTAACTAATGAATAGGAATGCTATAATAAGTTTAAGATCATGAGATGTCATGACTCGTATTAACCTTGAAATAAATCCCCAAGTAAGGATATATGTAAGGGTATTGGATTGGAATTAATTGGCACCAAGGAGGGTGGATTAGTCTATATTGAAATGGCTCCAAAGAGGGTGGATTAGTCTACATTGAAATGGCCCCAAAGAGGGTGGATTTGCTTAATTTTATTGGTTTTGGTCAAATTTGACCTTATTTGACTTGATTGAATCAAAATAGGAATGGGGTGAAAAGCAACCTAATGTGGACATTTGATTTCAAACTAGATTTGGGTTTAAATAAACCTAATTTAAATTATTTTCAATTGGACAACATAATGGTTTGAATGACCCAGAAGTTAGGCAAATTAAAAACTTAATGCATAGATGTGTAATGATAAATTGGAACTCAAGATAATTTTGATTTGTTTGAAGTGTAAATTATGCAATGCATACCATGCGGGTATAATAAAAACTATTCAATATCATATATATAAGACAAGCCTTATTTTTAGTTGTAATATGGGTGTGCAATGTGATCATAGTCTATGTAACTATATTATTTGAATTGGTGACATATTAATTTCACTTAATCCTCACTTAAAGTTATATGATGTTAAATATTAGGGGAGATTAGTTTCCCTCACACTATGAATCATTTTAGACTGATGGTATTAATCTAAATTATTACAAATATGTCTAAATGGTCCCCCATATACCTGGTGGTATGTGGGACTCAATATCTATCAAAGAGGAAGGATTCATGGGTAGTGCATGAAGTTTTATTCCCTTCACACTCAGTTTAGCCATAATGGTTTCAATGGAGTGCTTCCAAAAAATTGGCCCTCGAGGGGTACTATCTGAGGTTTATGTTGGAGTGTGAAAGCCCCTCCACTTTATGTATACACTTAAAACATCTAGCCACTTAACCAAAAACGATAGAATACATCCTAAATTTATTTACCAATTCATATGGGGTTGGTATGTATGTTAGGGAATGAATTCCAAATCATTGCACTCTATGGACTCACAAGGAGATGAAATCCACCCTACATAATCAAAAATAAAAGGAAGTGTCCCTAATTCTAATCTTCAAGAACCTAAAATTGGGCAAGAAGAGAGCATAATTTAGTTTGATTACATAAAAAAGAAAAAAATCTATGATTTTTTTTCCTATGCTCCCTAAAGGGGGAAAGGAGAGATCATAGGCACAATAGATTATTCACAAGCAAGCAATTAAAACAAACATGCAAGTAAATGAAATATACAAGTAATTTTTTAGAAAATTGAATGTTAGTTATTTTTAATTTCAAAAAAATAAGTGTTCATAACCTATGATAAACAAGTTAATGTTTTAAATGTGTGGTATTTGACAATCAAACTTATAAAAAAATAAGTTAATGTTTGAAACTTATAAAAATTAAAACATGAACTATGATAAATATATAATCTTATTTACTAATATAAAATAGGTTTGTATAGAAAATACAGAGAACCCATAAATTAATTTAACAAAAATGACAATAAAATTATTATATGCTAAATTTACTAAAATAAGTAAAATGCCAATTCTAGAAAATCATAAACTTTTTTGAAAAAAATGGCTTATGTAGAAAAATAGAAAATATAAATTAATTTAATAGAAATAAGAATAAAATCCTTATATGTTGAATGTAGAAGAGGTGAAGTTAAGTTTAAATTCTAGCTAATTTCTAAATTAAAGGAATAATAGGCTACTTAACAGAATAAAGTGAGGTATGAGTCCCACTGGGTGTGCCAAATATGATCATATGATTGTAAATAAGGTTAGTTTACTGTTAGAATGCAAATAAACTTAAAAAAATATGAAATAGCATTCTAGGTGTATATATTTGGATTGGGAAAGATCTAAAAATAATAAACAAAATATAAGACACATCAAAGTGATTACCTTTCTCAATGGATATATGTTTCTATCCAACATACACACGTGTTTAGCTTGGATATAGTGCTCGATATATTTTTCAATGTTATGGAGCTAGTCCATCAACATTTCCCCTTGTGTTATTGATATTTGTTGCTCAATTAGAATAAATAGGTGAATCTTTTTCTTGTATTTTAGTAGAGTATATTTACACAAAAAAAAATTAATAAGAGTAGAAATACCTCTCTATTTATAGCTTTGTCAAAATGATTTCAATCATTAGATGACAATCTATATGTGTGTATGAGGTTCATTTAAATTAGGATGGTAAATGAAATTATTATTTGGGATAGATTTTGCATTAATCATGCATGGGTTACATTTATGTTGATAATTTTCATTTATGATGATATTTGTTGATATTTTGCAAAGCTTGACTTTTTGGCTCAATTTTAATCCACTTGTCATAATATGTTATGATGATGTCATGATGAATATATTTATTAATAATGTCATGATAAAGATATTTTTTTATGATGTCATAATGAAGATATATATTGATGATTTCATGATGATATCATGATACATATACTTGAATCCACTTACATGGAAAAATAATTCAATTAATGAATTAATAAAATGGTAACTCCAAAAAGCTATGTAATTTTACATTAGAGGAAGATTGTTAATTAAAAAGGTTAATTAACTTAATTCAAAGTGATATGACTTTTGGAAGTCAAATAAAGGTTCCACCTAATTGGTCCAAATTATCAATTTCAAAGTTATAATTTGACTCATGATGAATTAAATAAAGTTTATGATTGGAAATGGTGCATCAACCCAATAAGGGATGCACCGATGTGTTTCAAATATGCATGTATTGTGTGTGAGTGAATTTGTATGTTTTTGTGATTTCTAACCTGATTTGAGTTATTTCTAGAAATCATTATGATTACAATTTTGACATGAAAGTGATGAAAATGGAGTGTCTAAAAGTATAAATTTATATTTTATGAGACAATAAAAAATGATAGTACTATCATGAAGATGATTTTTATGATGCTTGGATTTAGTGATAAGATCATATACATAAGTTTTGACTATTTTATAAATGAGATCATGAAAGATATGATGCATTGCATGTTAAGGAACTAGAATTTTTAAGACCAAAGGGAATTTTAACATAGCAATAGATGACCTACTCAGTGGTAAAAGTGGTTTTATGTTGATCCTTTGGAGTGATATGAATTTGATTATATCTTGAGAAACTATCCATGAGAGATAACATTTCATATCATGTAGTAGAATCAACAATGGCATTGATTGATAGTAAATTAAAATTATATTTGGTACATGTTAAGTTTAGATTGTGAAATTCTATAGAGATGTGAATAACCATGTTGAATTTATTACATACAGGAATAATATTGGATACCCATTCAGAATAATCTAAGGTCTTAAAGAATTTTTATCTAAAATCTTGATGATCTCTTTATGGCATAAGGTATAAATCTCAGGAGGGAATATATGTTTCTTTTGATGTAAGGGTTTTGCATCATGATATGTAATTATATTTTGTACCATAATGATAAGATCAATATTGGGGTTATCTTCATATGACCATGTAAAATCTTTGTGATATTTGTTTAAAACTAGACTAAAATTATCATGTTTCATAGGACAAAGTTATTTAGAGATGAGAATAGGTCGAGGAATAGTACGGGTTCCATAATTAATTACAATAGTTTCCTCAATGAGCATATCATTTCCATCTTGGGAATGATATGGAGTAAGATGAATCATGAAAATGGGATGCGTTTTAGGATTGACACTAGCAATGAAATTATTAAAGCATGGAGTTTTTTTCTCAAAATGATGATCTTATGATTTTGGCATAGAAGTTGAGGTTTACAAGGATGGAGTAATTATAAAATAATTTCATCAATAGGGAGTGTGGGTAATGGTATATAATATTAATATCAACTTCAAGATCCAAAATTTGATTTTCATGATTATCCAACTCAAAATGTATTTGTTGAATTATTGTAGCTTCTGCATGTAAGGTAATATCAAGAGTAAAGGTAGAAGGTTGTTCAATAGAATCTGCTATTGAGATAGTGGGAAGAGAACTATTGTTGGTGGTGATATAAATTTTGAATACTAGGTATAGGTTTGGTTTGGTCAATGTGATATATTGGAGGTAATAAATCCTGACACTTTAGATTGATTAGATCAATATAGTCAAGAGTTCTAGGTTGGATTGTATCAAATTGGTTGATTTCTTAGATGACCCATGGAGTATCTAGCAAAGGTGCATTGATATGTGATACATAGCCTTTAGATTCTAATTCAATATTAAAGGATATGTGAATGACATGAACATCATGATTGAAGGCATGTATTTTTGCTAATGTTTTTTGATAATGTAGGATGTCTAAATCTCATGACGAAGCTTGAGCCATAATGTAAGTATCATCATAAGATGGATGTATATAACATGTATCCATTTTATTAGTAATGTTTGTAGTGGAGACACCCATATTACTAAAAGTATGAGGGGATGTGGCTAAAGGATATTGAAATAGTTTTACCACCCCATATTCATTGCAATCAAAATAATCCTCTATTTACAAGGCTTTGTGTGTACTTCATGGGGGAGGATTTTTGGTAGTATCATCTATTAAAGAAATAATTTTATCTCATGGAAGAAGATGAGTATGGATCCATTCTATGATATAAGGAGGTAGTTGAGAGGTATTGAAAATGTTTTGTAAATCATTAGGTTTATCATCATCTGATTCTACAAGAGTTACATGTAGATTTGAATGAATATTAACAAATTCAAGAAGAGGTAGACTATTGATCTAAGTGATTTTATTGATATAATACTAGGATTTGAGATTTGGAAGTTCAATACTCCAAGGATTAGGATTGGCTTCATGTTTGTAACATTTCTCATTATGTATTAATTTGATACATTAGCTACCAAAAGATTCAATAGCTCGCATACCATGAGTCCACAGATAATATAAGATCATGTTATAATATAAAGGAAGATTAGGAAGCATGATCTTAGTATAGATTGTTTTTAGTCTAATGGTAAGAGGAAGATAAATACAACCAAGTGGTTTTTGATAAGTTTTATCAAATCCATGAAATGTGAATTGGGTTTGTTTGAGATTTTATTTGGAATATCATATTTGTTGAATTAACGTAAGAGAAGTAATGTTGATACTAGATCCTTTGTCAAATAGGAATTTTCAAATTAAAATATTATTGATGCTAATTTTGATAGAAAGAGGTAGATCATCGACTCGATAGATAATTTTATCATTGATCGTATCATCTTCAAGAAATTCAATTGAGGGTTTTATAAAAAAATTCTTAATAGCATGCACTTCTATAGGTTGAGAAACATTAGGATTTAATTCATATTCATTTAATGAAGATTATTCTATGTCTTTTATTTATTGCATAAGGAATATTCAATAATAAGGAGAAGTTATTACTAATTCTATGAGAGTAAAATTACAAGGCATAGAATTAAGTTCATCTAATAAATTCAAGTGAGGTTTAGAATAAGAGTGAGCATGAGGCTTATGTTGATTAGGTGTACTTTTTGGAAGTGTCTAAGGTTCCAGTAGTGGAAGCAGATCTTCACTAGTAATTGGTTCTAAATATGAGGGCTAAGATGTTGTAGTATCTTTAAAAAGTTGATCTTCAATAGATGGCTTCTTAGGTTTTGTAACAAGATATTTGTGAGTTATTTTATGATGATAATTGACTTTAGCCACATTCACATATTGAGAATTAGTATAATATTGACCATAATCAACATCAACAACACAAAAAATTTCATTAAAGTGTTGTGCATTGGGATTGTAATAAGTCTTATAAGATTTTTTATTAGTAGATTTAGAAAAGTTTCTCTTTTGAGAAGCTTTGAGATAATTAGGATGACACATTTTGAACATAGAATCATGATCAAAGGAATATCCTAACATGAAATAAACTAAAAATTTTACAAGTGCACAACATGTCTCATGAGAATGGCAAATATCAGCATGGAACCAATAAAATCTATTAGGATCGTGTTGTGATGGGGGAGTAGTAATGTTATAGATGGAAGGTTTATATAGAGATAATAATTTATTAATCTATGATACTATCAAAGGTGGGTGGGAGTGAGGGTGAATATCTGATGTGACTACTCCTATTTTTGTTAGAGGATATTTAGTTTGAGAATTTGTATTGGTTATTGTGTTAGTTGAAGTATGGAAAGATTCCTTGATTAAATTATGAGATGGTTCAAATTTATTCATAAGGAAATATTATCTTTTAGCTTGATAAAAATCCTCTTCTAAGGTTTGAGGAGAAAATATTGAGACCTTATGTTGAATAAAGGCATTTGTGGAAGTAATGAAAGGTTTAAATAGATTATCATCACTCATGTTATAATCACCCTTATGAGCTTGTGATTTCCATATTTTTATAAAAGGATGATTAGATTTAGTGGGTAATTACTTATCATTGATGAAGTGACTAAGGAAATTTTCAAGAAGGGACTTTTGTTTAAAGTCTTTAACTAGAGCATTTAAAATATCCTTTAGTTTCTATATGGAGTGTTAGGGAAGTTGATTATATCATTCTAAGGCATCTTCAGTAAAAATTTTGGCAAGAAGTTTAGTGGTAGTGAAAGTGTTGGTTTACACACATTCCTTAGATAGTAGTGTTTTTAATTCCATCATACTTAATAGTTGTAGAGATGTTTCCAGTATTTATGGATATGATGAAGGGAGATAAAGGTTTATTTTAAACATATTAGAGAACTTTGTTATGCATGAGAGGTTGAGGGATGATATTCCCATTGACATCTCTAAGAGGTAGGACAATAAAGTTTTAATTATTTTGAGACATGATAATATGGGTCTGACTAGCCTTTAATATGTGGTTTTACATTTGGATAATTTGGGAATTGTTAGTTGTTTGCATAACATTCATTTGTTGAACCATTTGAGTAAGAATTAGAGTTTTATCTATGGGTGGATTTCAATTTCTAGTGCTAAGAGTTAGAATGTTAATGTTTATATGAGGATCATTCCCAAGATTTGGGATAAGAGGATCACCTATAATAGGATTCCTTATAGGAGGGCTCCCTATGGGAGGGTTTCATATGTTAGTTTTTATTTCTCTGATGGTAAAGTAAGGAAGTTTGGATAAAGTACCATTCATGTTAGAATCATCTAGATCGTCATTTTTACTAATGTGGGCCATGTTGCATTCTATTAATCTAGATGATGGTCAAGATTAGTTGCATCATGAGGGGTTATCCTCTTGGGTGGATAATGTAGGTAATAAAGAGGCACCCATATAAAATAGACAGGGGTTGATTTTTTCAAGGAAGATCTTAAGAGGTGATTTCATAATGTTAAATGTGAATAAAGAGAAAATAGGAATCAAAACACAATTAGACACAAAACTAAGTCAACTAAGGTCAAATTAGTCACATAGGAAGGTATAACTATTAATATATAAAGTTGTAGGGTTAACCTAGTTGATATGGTTGATTATGGGAGATAATAATAGAGAACTGGAAATTGATTATTCAACTAGTCAACTTAGTTGGAAAATAAAATTTTGGAAAACCTACTGGATTGAGTTGGTTGACCTAGTTGGAAAAATAAAGAAAAATAGCAATCTAAAAACCTATTGAGATAAGTTGGTCGACTTAGTTGGATAGATAAGGAAAAATATTAGTTTAAAAACCTATTGATTTCAATTTGTCAACCTAGTTAGACAAGCATGTAAAAATAACAATTTGAAAAACCTATTGATTCAAGCTAGTTGACCTACTTGGATAGAATGGTAAAAATAGCAATCTAAAAACCTAATGAATCAAGATAGTTGAATTACTTAGACAAAGAGGTAAAAATAATAGTATAAAAAAATATTGGGTCATGTTGGTCGACTTAGTTGGATAGACATGTAAAAATAGTAGTCTAAAAACTGACTAATTGGACAAACAAGTAAAAATAATACTCTATAAACTAAATGGTTCGATTTGGTTGACTTATTTATATAGACATGATAAAATAATATTCTAAGAACTAACTACGTTGATCTGGTTGACTTAGCTGGATAGATAGGTAAAAATAGCATCCTAAAAACCTATTAGGTCATGTTAGTTGAACTAGTTAGATAGACAAGGAAAAATTGTAGTATGAAAACCTAATGAGTTGAGATAATCAACCTAGATAGATAGATAGATAGATAGATAGATAGATAGATAGATAGATAGATAGATAGATAGATAGATAGATAGATAGATAGATAGATAGATAAAAATAGTAGTCTAAAAACATATTGGGTTGAGCTAGTTGACCTAGTTAGACAAATAAGTAAAAATAATAGTCTAAAAACATATTGGGTTGAGTTAGTTGACTTAGTTATATAGACAAGTAAAAGTGGTAATCTAGAAAGCTATTGGATCACCTAGTTGACTTAGTTGGATAAATAGGAAGAAATAATAGGATGGAAACCTGTTGATTTAAGTTGGTCAACTTAGATGGACATTGAAAAAAATAAATATAAATTGAATATTGTAGTCTGAAAATAGAGGCAAATAAGCATAATATAAAATATCGAGTTGAGCTTGGTCAACTTAGTCTATTAAAACACAATCAACTAGGTTGGCATTGGTTGATCTAGCTAATTCACACACCATAAATTATGTCAATGCTTATCAACAAAGACTAGAATATAAAATATAAAATAAACCAATAAGTAGAAATGAAAGTATACAGCTAACTAATTGTTTAATTAGCTATCCAAAAAGAAGATCGATAATATGTACTAAAAGGATTTGAGTGATTTTTAGACTCCTAAATATGCTTACTTGTCCATTAGATAGTGATGGCCCAATGGTTCAGAGTGTTGAATATAGAGGATTATCTCTTGACCATAGCCCACTAAACCTAGTTTTAAGGGTAATCTAGAAGTAACTTCTCAATGTTAACTACTAACCAATGCACCATAAGATTAAAGGGATGGATAGATTCTTAAGGTTCATACAAAGATAAATCCTAGGTATTTCCTAAATATAGTGAGGTACATGGAAACTGAAGACTATATTTAGTTTTATATTATGACTATGAGTATTATATAAATCCCCTCATGACATGATATCTTTAAATGATAGTCAAATATTTAAATAGAGTATCATGTATCCCTTCTCAAAAATAACTAATTAGTTTTAAAAATGTTAGTATATAATTTCTATGAAAATTAAGACAAAGTGAAAATAAGGGAAAAAATCAAGTGGCAAAAACCAATTTGTAATTTTGGAAACTGAATAAATAGGAATCAACCTCTTTTTAGATAAAAGTTGAGATTAATTACTATGAAAATAAATTGAATTACCTTACATATGCTAAAATTAACACACAAAGAACAAGGTCTGCCAGACTAATTTAGGTGAGCAAATAGAACATAACTAGGTTGATGTTGGTCAACACAATCTATTGTAAAAATAGGGAAAACAAACAAGGCTAACTAGGTAAACTTAGTTTATTGGAAAGACAAGTAGACACATAACTAAGTTATCTAGTTCAACTTAGTTAATTATGTGATACAGTTTTAGTTGAATTAAAAAATTGGAAATAGCTAAATGGAAATATGAAGTATTGAGTAATGTTACTAGAAAATAGAAATAACAAACTAAAATAATTGACAAATTTGAATTACTAAGTTGGTTAGAGGGAACCTAAATAATATAACAAGGTTGACTTAGTTGTCTGAAGTTGAAATCTTAAAAAAAAATAGAAAATGAACTAGGTCGACCAACACGACATAGTCTACTGAGATTGAAAAATTGAAATCTATAGAAAATGAACTTGTTCAATTATCACAACCCATTTGAAAGCTAAAAATTGTGGAAAATAATTCAGATCAACCAGCATGACTTAGTTTTTAGAGACTAAAAATTAAAATATGTAGAAAATGAACTAAGTTGACCAGTATGAACTAATTGACTATAGATGAAAACTTACATACAAAAAACAAAATTGGGTCAACCAACACAACCTAGTTAATTATAGATCTAGTATATGTAAATAGAGAATAAGACTAGGTAAAACCATCATGGCCTAGTTGATTGTAAATGAAAAATTTAAAATGTAAGGGTTATATTCATGTTAGGTTTACCATAATGTATGAAACAAATTAAGATAGATATACAAGTTATCCTACTTAGTAAATCCAAGTTCAGAGAAGGTAATCAAATAAATTGTGTTGAAATACTTTGTATATCAAGGGCATGACCAAATTAGATCCACTAAACCTAACTAAGGGAGCACTTATCACAAAACACTAAAGAAGAGGGTTCTAAAGCCTCTAGGTAGATAATACCATGTAATAACCCTATCTAAGTCTTATAATACATGAAATCAAATATAATATAGTATTATCAAATCTTATAACACAAATGGGGATGGTTTACAATAAACAAAAAATGAGTGATCATGGTAGGCAAATGGGGGCCTAGATAACCTAAAGTGGAAGGTGGAAATCCTAAAAATTACTATAGCTACATTGATTTTAAGTGTAGAGATAATCTTAACAAGGAGTTATACATTCAAAACCTATTGCTTTGTACAATATATATCTATAAAATAAAATAGTAATATTTAGATATACTTACCTTTGAGTGAACCTATCAAGTCTCAATCTCCCCCTTGTCCAATGGTGATTTCAAATATATTGTTATGGATTTGTAAGGATCACACTATAGAAATAAGGTCTATGATAAAATACTCATACTTATGTCCAATAGTTCCCACAAGATAATTTATCCTCCCTCTAAGGCAAACCTTAAGCAATGGCTCCTTAAAATGTAGATGTAGCAAAATTATAAGTTGTAATAATGCAAACATGAATGTTCCTCTCTATTGGATTGAAGCAAAGTTGGTATTTATAGCAATAGATAGGTCCTAAACCTTCTATATTTTAAATTTACAAGGTCATCTCAATTGACCCTATTTCAAAAGAAAAAAAATTAGTCCTCGAACTAGGTTAACTAAACTGACTTAGTTATATAACATGTGTCGTAACTTTCACAATAGGGTTGACCAGGCTAACTTAATAGGAAAATTTGGGTATGTTCTTAGTTAGGAGATATTTTAAAGGAGAATATTTTAGGGAGTTTGATAAATGGTATCTATTTGCTTAGGGAATTATATAATTTGGATTTATAATGGGTTTGGGTATGATAAAATTAACCAACAATCTTTGGAATCATCAATGATAAACCCACCCATTTCCCAGAGAACCGTTTAAGGCATGCACTCAAAGAGATTAAAACTTGACATGTTTTAAAAAGAGAGAGATTTTTAGTAAATGTTAAATTTTAGAAATATTATGTGTGTAATTCCCATTACAAAATAAATGGTCACTCGAGCTCTTATTAGAAGAGAACATAGATAAGGCATAATTATGAATGATAAGGAAAAATATAATGTGGAAACACTTACATCTCCTCCCAAATAAGTATAGATAAAAAAATATGAATCAAGTCTATATGGATCAAGGAAATGTAATAGTTAATAAAATTTCACAACAATAAAAATAAAATGAATTCTCTTGCAAAAGTTCCATCAACCTGTTTTACATGATTACAATAAATTCATATTCATAAGTGGGTGGGGAAATAATTTTTGAGTATTGAGGATAACTAAAAGTACCATGGATTAATATCTTATATACATGTGTAATTATTATCAAGTATAATATTATTATAAAATTTACATCTATACAAATTTACAAAGCATAATAACCAAGCCACATTTAATACAAGAAAATACATGAACATAAATTTAAACCTAACACATATATGCATCTAAATTTTCTTACCTCATCACTTGTCACTAATATTATTAGTCAACACTAGTCTCATATAACTTAATCTAATTTGTGTTACTAATCATGCTTGACATTTATCTAACATCTCCCTTCATTATTCTTAATATATTAACCTTATTCCTACCCCACAAACCACTTAATCCACCTAAGTCCATTATCTACTAATTATTCCCACTTGTCTAATATTTAGGAATTTAAAATTCCCATAAACCACCTACCTACCTAATCTTAGGCTTTAATATAATCCTACCCCCTATTCCTCACCTAACCATTCTTTTAATCTAGTCTAATATTCCCTTAATCATCATTAGATTCCCTAATGGAATCTAGAACTCTCCACGACCCTTATCATTCTTTATAGAGATATCTCTAGAGAATTCTAAGGAATTTTAAATTCCTTATAATTCCCTCATTTATCTCTATAATATTCTTCTCTAGAGGCTTATAATGAATTTTTAATTCATTGGAAAATATCCCTCCTTTGCCTATTTAAATCTATGACCCCTCCATTGCCAAACTAACTAGAAAATTCATGATCTTTCATGTTAAAATATTATATCAACTAAATCTATCAAACTATCATCCAAGTCTTTTCATCAAGTTAATATCATGATAAAATTCTAAGTTTATTTGTAAGCAATCTCCATCTATAAACTTTAGTCTTTTTATTTGATTCTTGATTGGGAACATTGGGCTTTAGATCATAATGTTGTTTTAAATATTCTTTTTTTTTTTTAATTTTGATCTATTGGTTTTTAATTTTGAATTAGATTGGTAATTTGAGTATATTTTGGTGTATAATTTTCATATCTAAATCAATTTCTCAAGTTTATCATCTCACATTTTGAAATCATAGTGGGATCCCTCCTTAGTGTAATATTGTGGGTGAAGTGTGATTTTGTAGCTTACAAGTTTGATAAGGCATAAACTTGGGCTCAAATTTTCAAAATACTCATTTTTTAAATGATCAATGACTATGATCTACAAAAGGCAATTTTGAAACCATCAGTTGTGATCTTACCCTCAACAATCATGATTTTGCATCAAACCACCACTTTAACTGTTAGATGTTTTTTTATTGAGGGTAAAAGGGGGGTTTGAACTAGGGTCCATAAACCTTAGGAGAGGAAAAAAATAATCAAGAGAAAGGGTCTAATAAAGACACAAGAGAGTTACAAAGACAAAATAGGGCTAGATATATCTAGAAGGCAGCCTAAATACAACCAAATAACAACAATAGAACAACAACAAAAAAGAAAATGACTATTCCATATCTAAGTTTCTTGGGATGTCTTCCTTGTAGATTTTCATATTTTTGAGGTTTGAATAAATTTACAATAACAATTTATCTTTTTTATAGTCACTACATTGAATTTGTTTTCCTTTTCCTTTACCTATAGATTTTATGTTGAATAACTCACCCAGATGAGCCCTCAGATTCTCTACACTCTAAATCCCCTCATTCATGGTAGCCTTGTTTTAACTTACCAAGAAACTAACATTGTTTTTAAGCTTCTCATTATCATTATCAAGCATATCAACCCTGAACTAAAGACTCTACAATTGCTGATTTTCCTCCTTATCTTCCTTGTCTTGACACAACCTATCATTTTCCTATTGGAAGACCTTGAGCTTCCATTTGAGGTCTGTTAATTCCTTCATAAACCATCACATAATGGATTTTTGAAGATATAACTCTTCAAAAAAATTACCAACATTTTATTTTCATTTCAAATAACTAACAACGGAATTAAAATTCTCATTTAAACCATATTATTGTTTGTTAAGGGAGAGATTACCTTTGTCTTTCGCATCATCTATGTCCTTCCTCTTACTAAATTTTGAAGAGTTAGGCTAAGGGTCCTAAAAACATCCCCCAGTTCCTTTCATTGATTATCATTTCTCATTCTTTCCTCTTCCACTAAGATGGAGTCCTCAATAGACTACCCTATATTCCCCTTCTTGTCTATAATAATGTCTAGATTGTTGGGAGACCTGACCACACTCCTCAAACATTTTTTGATGTTGTCTTGATTCTATAATGGTTTCACCTCTAAGATTTTAGGGCCTTTGATAGTTTCACTCTTAAAAGTTTGGTATTATGTATTCTTACTAACTTTGACCAAATACTTAATCCACACCTTTTTTATTTTCTTGATGTCCATAGGTTTGTCTTCAACTGATTTATTCTAGGGTTGAGATAAGTCAAGGTTCAGTTGTTTCATGCCCTTGAAGTATCTATGAATTAAAAATATAAGCCCTTCATTCTTGGGGGCAAGGTACTTACCACCTTTGAATTTCAAAAAGGATGCTTCAAGGGAATGAAGAACATAGAAAAGAAGGCTGAAAGGCACATGTCTAAAATAATTTAGGAAAATGAATAAGGACCATCTTACTACATTGTACCTTCCTTCAAGAATTATGTATTGAATCAAATGGAAGGATACTTACCCAAAAGGGGATGGGAGGGATTCATAATCAAAGCCATTATGCAAAGTCTCCGGAATTTCCCCTTGCATAAAAACCTTCTTATCTCTTTTAAAATCAATAGATTTGTAAATTTTTATTTCCTCTATAGTTAAGATAGTGACATGCGCTATTAAATACTTAGTGATTTCCAAAGTAAAATTATTGATGTTGATGGTTCTTTTATCCCACATGTTAGAAAAATAAGTTTGATATATAACTATTGTGACCTTCAATCTTTTCCAAAAAACCTGCAAAGCCCCAAATTTATAAAACCTCCCAAATTTTATCATTTTTATCAACCTCTAAAGGCAAAATTGGTTTGATTATATTTGGTAAACCCATATTGATCTCATTGAGACTCAAAAAGGAAAGACAAAGGGTATCCCAACTCCCCTAGGCTGAAGGACCACCAAAGTCTAGTTCTGTCTTCTTGCTACCTTTGGAGAAACTAAAAAAATAAGAAGAATATCAAAAGGGTCTAGAAGCTTCTTTATGAGGTTGAAAAATAAAGAAAGAATAAAAATGGGGCTAAGAATAAAATATATTCTAAAGTCCCTAATATACCTCCATCTCAATTTGGGAGAGATCCATGTATTTTCACTAGATATGAACATTAGACAAAGCTTCAATTTTTATCCCTAGGGAGTTCTTCAAAATCCATCTAATTAAGGTTACCCAAAGAGATCATGCCTTTATTATCAAACTAGTCCACTATTGCATTTCCTTCATGTGTTGAATTTGAACCTATTGTGTAGAGTCAAAAATGGATATTACTTCATCAATAATTGGCTTAATGGTCCAACTAATATCATTTTTTCTAGCTAAGTAATTCAAATTATTAAGGAAGTCTCCTTCAACAATGAGAAATTGAACCCCAATTTTTTGAGCTAATTTAATACCCCATAGGGCTGCCAAGGTTTTAGCTCAATGATTAGACTTGACTATTAGCTATTAGGTTGACTTAGCAATTTCATTTTGGTTAGTCAAAATCACTTGTTTCTAGTTGCAGCATTAAAAAATCACTTATTATTAGTTACAACATTACAAAACCACTTATTTCTAGTTTCAACATTGCAAAATCACTTTTATCTAGTTAAAGCATTGTAAAATTGCTTTTAGCTAGTTGCAACATTGCAAAATCACTTTTATCTAGTTACAACATTAGAAAATCACTTTTAGATAGTTGTAGCATTAATTTATAGTAGTGACTTAGTTGTGATTTTATCTAGTTCTATATTTTTAAATTTTATAATCTATAAGTTGTTTTATCTTCTCTTTGTACATGTCTCTTACTATTTTTTTAGATGGTTTCCTCTTTATCTAACCTCTATTGGTAGGATCTAGTTTAAAATTTGATATTTTGTAAAACTACAACTAGTCAGTTGTAATTTTGAAATAATCTTTAACTAGTCATGTTTCAGTAATATAAAATATTATAAATACATTATTCTGATAAAATCATAACTAACATCTCAAAAAATCCATTTAGTCTCTACAAAATTTGTAAATATTTCAATTTTCGCATAGTTTTCAAAATCACTTCTATGCAGTCATGATTTTGATTTCAAGTCACGATTTTACCTCTAACAGACATAGTTTTAACCTAACCACTAATAATCTACTTACCCATTTTGTAAAGCTACTACTTAACCATATATGATTTTGAATCTCAGTTATAGTTTTGAAAACCTTATTAGCAATTTTGAACTAACTAACCATCTAGTAACTATGGCAGTTTGTTTCTAGTTTGTAAAATTTCTTGTATGTATCTACAATTTTGACTTTCCATAAGTAATTTTGACTCTTTGAAAGTGATTTTGATTAATAACTAACTATGTATATGTGGTTTTGATCAAACTAGTAATGATTTTGCTTTACATTTTTATTCAAAAATTCTCTTCTAAATGCATTTTTTAAGTCCCTTTTTCATGAATTTTGAGTCATTCCAAGGGTTTCACATGTCCCAAATTAATTTTGGCATCAGTGATGCTACCCCTCAACCCTTCCCTTTACCACAATAGGGATCATGCCTAGGTTTCTTCCCCTAGACCCTGAAAGGGGCACTACCCCCTGATCCCACTGAGGGATGCCCCTTGACCCCACTAGGGGATGCCACCCCCAAAATTATAGTGTAAAACCCATGATTTTTTGAGTTTTTTATTGAACTTT
The DNA here is from genome assembly GCA_037957365.1 of Torreya grandis. Taxonomy (NCBI): domain Eukaryota; kingdom Viridiplantae; phylum Streptophyta; class Pinopsida; order Cupressales; family Taxaceae; genus Torreya; species Torreya grandis. The sequence goes on along the minus strand of JARHVA010001073.1, from coordinate 2,539,077 downwards.
TGGCATGGAATTTTACACAAGAAAATTTATTGATAGTTTTTTCTCACTTGATTTTACCTATCAAGTTACTAACCACTTGTCTTGTATGTCATATTTTTATCTAACATGTTATCTTGCAGATTGCCCCTCAAAATTTCCAAATTAAAACTCCTAATCACTTTTTTTACAAGAAACTTAACAAATATTTTGGTATTTTGAAAAATATCTTGTATATATTATATATATCATAATTAATCAGTTAATAAATCTTTTTTACTTATTTGATTGTCACTTGAGGGATACAATGGTGTATGCTCTCCTCCATATGCCCTAGCAATGAGTCTTAGAAGATTAAAAACCATTAAAAAACCCTCCCATTTTTCTTCCTTAGAGGGAAACATGATGTGGAAGTTATTCCCACACACTTGTCATAATCTTAAGGGTTGGTGACATAGATTTCATCCCCTTGCATTAAACCACACTCTGTGTTCTGATGAACTATAAAAATTAGGGATAGTTATCTTTAGGCCAAGTAATTGACCCCATATAGGTCTTTCATGAAGGGAAAGAGTTAACTCTTTGACCCAAGCATTATTAAACACCCTATACGGAGTTAGGCCCCATATACCTAGTGTATATATGGGATTCCCTTTGAGAACTTATATATCCTAGAATAGGACCTTTGACTATAATAGGTGACTTGATGCTAGAGTTGATATCAGCTCTTAAGTGATCATTAAGTGTAATGAGGTTGAGAGGGTTTGAGAGATTATGTAGTGGGTCACCATCCTACAACCTCACCTGTGAAGCTATTAGATAGTGTAGTCATTGAGTTACACTCCCAAAGATAGTTTACTAGTCATAGGTTTGTGGTTTGACTTATTTGGTGTGTGTTATGCTAGACTAGTACTATATATGAACCAATTCAGCCTTTCACTCAAGCTTATATAGGCTATCTAGGTCTCCTATATATCATATTGTCTTGTGCAATATAGCCTTATCCCTTTGACTTGTATATTCTTAGCTTACCTCATCTCATCTTGTCTACTCAAAAAACCTCTCAACCTAATCATATCCTAGTCTAGTCTTATGCCTTTAACACTAGTCAAACCTCACATCATCTCTTCTTTACCTAATTTAGTCTTAACTATTCTATCCTAACTTTACCATAGTCTTCCATTGTCTCTCACAACCTAGTCATACCCTATCCTTGTTTATTCATACCACTATTTCCACATCATTAATCTTACCATTTAATCTACCTAGATCACATCCTTATCTTGTATATTGTCCCACCCTAGCCATACCCTCATTACCCCATCTTTAGTCCTATCATCTAGTCTAACTTATCTTGCTCATTATCACACCTTGTCCCATTAGTATCTCATCTCAATTCATACCCCATTCATATCCTTTATCTTACCCTAGTCATACCTACACCATATTTTCACTATACCCTCTCATTTCCTTCATATATTATTATCTTGTATAACCTAAATCATCTCTTATATCCCTAATATTATACATTATTAATCATCTTATACATCCTTATCTACTTTACCAATCATCATATCTTGTATCCTTAATCTTGTATAATCCTGTATATCTTGTACATCTTAGAATCCCATCTTAGACATATATTAATCTAGTTTTACTTTGACATATTTCTATTTCTTTATCACCATCATCTAGTCTTACCTCATCTAGATATATCCCATCTTACTTTGTCTTGCATTTTTTATCTTACAACACATCTAGTTGGCTCTTTAGGTCACACACTTTTCCAAACCATACTCATCATAACCCTAATGATAATTACATCACCATCCTTATATACTTGTCATGATCTTAATACCATCATTATTGATCCTTCTATTTACCCTTCATCACATAATCTTATATCCATCCCACTTTGAGTAAATTAGTCTAAGGTTTGAGCTAATCATTTTGTTGTCCATCTATATCATCTTATCACTCTATTCATAATTTAATCCACCACCCATCACTTTATCAGATGTCATACTCAGTCAATACCTTGTTAACAACCTATCACTTTATCAATTTCAATCTAGCATCTAGTCACCCTCAATCTAGTCATCTCTAATCTATTCATCTTGCCTATTTATAACTAACACCCATCTAATCATCATCTTGCTAGTTTGAATCTAAGCACTAGTTAAATCCACATCCTTTTACTAGATTAAAAACTAGGCATTGTCGATAGATCATTAGAACCTATCATACTATCAATTTGAAATCTAACCCTAGCTTGATGTCATAATTCATCTAGTCTATCTCATCCTCACCCATCACCTATCATACTAGCTCAATCATTTAGACTTACTTTGTCCAAGGACCATATTTTTACCCAATCCCCACTCTACCTTCACATCAGCCCCCTTCTATCATTTAAATACCTTTCATCCATTATACTCTTATCATCTATCCACATAGATTTGGACCCAGTTCTCATGGAATAATACCTATTTTCCAAAAAGGATGAGATCCTTTTGCAGTCTGTAAAAATGAGTGTCCACCTACCTTCATTCCTTAATCTCATCAAGCCTAAAGTAACATCCCATGTTATTTTCCAATATCCATATACACCTAGTCAACATGTTATCCCATGATGTTCATCCCCATTGTATATTCCTCATAACCATAGTCATAACATCCCCTAATATATAAGTGATGAGGTCACCCTATTTCACAAGTATATCTTTGCCAACAAGGATGAGTGCTTTTTACAAATATTAGAGATGGGTGTCTACCTTCCCAATGATTTTTAACCCATAAACTTTAGTTCACCTACCAAATAAGTGCCTTATCAACCCTTATCCACATCTAATTCTTGTGACAACCAATGTCATTTTGATCCCCCATTCACTAGTCCTAATCCTAGTTATGACCTTCCTAGTTCATATACTAAAAAAAAGATTACCTTATTTAATAAATATATTATTTTCAATAAATATTCAGTCCTATTATATCTCCTTGAGATGGTTTCAAACTTATCATAGGCTTAGACCCCATTCAACTAATCTTACCTATAATTCATATATATCAATAGTCAAATCCTCCATTTATAGGTCATAGTCCATCACAAATCCCATGTCCTACTCAAAAAAGGAATCTTAGTTTGTCAACCTCATCTGAATTTGGTTTATCTCTTAAACAATCACACACACCACCATCCCCCAATATCATGACATCACCACCACATTCTTACACTCCTAAATCTAACACTTCCACATCCAACACTATAGACAAGAAATAGACCCCTCTCCCAATATCCATAGAAGCCTTATTTTGGAAACTAGATGCCATGGGCATGATTTTCTACCTAAAAATAAGACCTATATATTTTTATAAACATATGCCCTCATGGTATTGAGTGGAACAATTTTGTCTATATGATAATGTCCCCAAACATTCTAGTAATATATGTCACCCTTTTAGAGATTATGTCCAAAACTTAATTGATTATAACAACACTAAAATTGAGGGTGAATCTAATATGTCTACACCTAGGAGTGTAAAAAAATGGGTATGCCAAGAAGAAATTCTTAAGTATAATCAAGCTTCTTCCCTCCTCAACCAAGGTCATGACCCCAAACATCACCATATCACAACCATCACTGATCAAACCATCCCTATATTTTATCCAAGGGGAATAAGGTACTTCCAAATAATAATATGGCTACCATCAAAAAATAATCTATTAAAAGCATCACCTCATCAACATCCCTATCACAGCCAGCATTAAATGGTTAGGATCATATCAAACATCATTAAATAAATTAGAATCCATGTCAAAATTATCATCCCTTACAAATAACAAAATACATGCCAACACTTATCTCTTTGAGGATGACTTGAATTCAAATTTCAACCAGTCAGAAGGCATAACTCTTGATCCATCTTAGGATGATGAAATTATAACACAATTATTGGATGTTTTATTAGTCAAAGATAATCAAGTTAGATATGACTCAAATTTAGATGTTAATTCTACAAATATTCTTAGTGATCCTTTTAAGATTATTGAGGACACTTTTTCTGACTTTAAGGTTAGGTTTCCTAATAGCTTTTATGAGGATTATGTTTCTCATCATCCCCTTAATCCACCCCTTTTACCACACATCCCTAATCATCCACTTCTTGTTAACAATCCCTCAATCCCACTCCATAAATGGGATGAACATGGACACATATCATTGGATTCCCCTCAACATGTAATCTAGTGTATCGAATATACAAGGATCCAAGACAATAATCAAGTTATTTATGATCAAAATATAATACATCAAAATCAAGAAGTGATTCATAATTATCCAAGTCAAAAATCATCATCCCCAAGTTAAAATATCCTTGAAGTGTCAGGGGATCATCCAAGTCAAAATAATCATCCTCCAAATCTAAATTATAAGCACTAGGGTTAGTAAAAATCCAATCAAGTTAGCAAACAAAAAATTCATTGTGATTCCAATTACCACACAAGTTAAACAAGTCAAAATTAATGTACCCAATCACCCTTCTAATATTTGGATCAAAAATCAAATAAATCAAACAATCTTGGATTCTTCAACCTTGATTGACATATGAAACTAGTCAAAAATGTCCCCCCACCATATCCAATGGTGTATGTAAGTGTTGAAATCCATTTTTTATCTTTGCCTAATCACATCCTTAATCATCATATTAATCATCCACATCCTCTATCTCACTATCAAAACCATCTAATTTCATCCATGCCACACATCACTTTCCCAAATAGCATCATCTCTTATAGGGGTTAAAAGGACACCTGGTTGAGACATCTGAAGGATATCAAATCCAAAATCAATGAAGGTCACAAGGACATCATTATATAGAGTAGTGAAAACATGATCCTAACATCACATCTCTTCAAATAAGGTGTTGGTTGAAGATCAAGAAAATGTCTGCATCTTGCATCTCACCCACTTTTAATAAATCAAGATGTTAAAAAGGTTTAAAAAGTAAAAACAAAAGTCAAAAAAATCATTCATCCAATGGAAAGTCAAAAAAATCATTCATCCAATGGTGAAAACTATTCTTCTGGTGCCTTGGTAAAGTACCATGATGAAAATAGGTTTTTGGCATCATACTAAAATATTCTATTATCTGCATTATACCTCAACACTTGGGGGTACAATCCATCCCTTTGTAATATCATCCATGTCACATCCCCTTGTCCATTTTTCTTACCCATCATATTCCATCATGTATTGCATCCTAATATGTCCATCCATTCTTCTATTCTTAACCTTTATAATGGATTAGAAGATGTCTTGGGTAATTTTCTAGAATCATCTTGGTATATCCTCTACTTGACACTCAGATAACTAGACATCTGGTTCCCTCATAATACCTAGTCCATTCTTCCTCATCCATAAATTTTTTTGAGCATTTCCTTTTTTAATTCCAATCATACTCATCTTGGTTTCTAGGTTTGGTTTTCTCTTTGTTATTAACCCCCTTTTATGTAGTGTACATTCATATCCCAAAATACCTTAAACATTAAAATATTCCAAAAACTCTAAAAATCATAAAATTTAAAAAAAGCCAAAAATATTCTAAGATGTCTTATTTTATGCTTATTCCCCCATTTTCATCCATCTCCATGCCCTTCAGCTCTCATGTCCATAACTAATTCATATCCATCCATCTTACTATTGTATTTCATCCCCTATTCTAAACTAGGGTAAATATAGTCTATATTGAGCTAGCATTAACCTAGTCTCACTTTACCCTAATAAGTCCTAATTCTCTCATCTGAAATAAAAATATGGTCAATCCATAGGTTGACTATCCCTTGTGTTCAAGTTGAAATTTTCTTAATCACACCCTATTCACAATCTCATTCCATCTTAATCCTAATCAAGTCAAGTCTATCCATCCTCATTCATTGGCATCAATTTTCATCCTTATTCATCCCATCCTTATACAATTATACAATATACAAGTCCCTATTTTTTTATATGTATATATTTATGTGTGTTATTTATATGATTTGTGTGTTTTTATTTATATTCACTTATATATAAATATTTTTTTGTATATATATTTTTTCATATTTTGATCTTTATGACAGAATACATATGTTTATCTATTCAAAAAATAAAAAGGATGCTATGATGATAAGAAAATATAAAATGATGATTTTAAGTGCCCTCAATGATGCAAATTTGTTTATTTTCCTATTTTATAATCATGCACTTTGGCATAACATCCTCCTAGTCATACATATATCATGGGGCATACTACCTAGTGCTATATTTACATTATATTTCTTAGATTATGATGAGTCTTATTATAAAAATTATGGTTTAATAAGGGACTACACTCATCATTTATTCTATCCTCTATTACATGTCATAATGTCTAACATCCCATATTTAATCATTTATCCTAGTCCTTTATATTTAAGTTGATCATCCAATTCCACTCATATAATATCTAATCATTCTTTCAAATAATTTATCATCCCATATATATCCTCTAATTACTCATATATTAGTGATGTATAACATCTCATCTCTCATCATTTATCCTAATCCTCTATTTTCATGTCTAACATCTAAGTCAAATCATCCCCAATCTAACAATTAACATGTCTAACAACCATTGTCATCTTCCTTCTCTATTATATCTTATCATTTATCATCTATTTTGAGTTACATTATCCTAAGGTCTTATCATATTATGTAGGTAATGCTCAGTCATATGGTGTGCTTGAGGTCAGCTTGGCCATTCTCTCCTCTTTCCTCATCATTTGTCATCACATATCACTTGTCCCTCATCATCTTCACATCTTGAATTATTCAAATATTTGAGCTATAATATATGAATCATTAATCAATCAATATATTTATCAATCACCATCCATAAATGATCTCCCCAATATTCCCATTTAATTACCTACATTTTTTGATTGGGCCCAACAAATCACATCTATCTTTTCTTCCATCAGTAATCCATTATCATCAATTGGTTAATTCATCATTTAAATTTTATGATTTCTTCCTTCTATTGGGGCATGATTAGGACCATAACTTTATTATTGTATCTTATTCCCTTGCATGTGTTCTTGTTAGGGGCATTGTTGATATTAATCAAATTATGGCTCATTGATTTGATTGCATTGTAGTCTAATTCTTCCCCTTCATTATTTTATCACTCAATCATATCATTTCTTATCTCTAATCTCATTTATCATCACTTGACTTAAGCTCTAAGATACACTCATCAAAACATTATCTTATTTTGGCCTGGTTCTCTCCTAGCATGTGTCCTTTCTTGGGATATATCAAAATCTCATGGCCTTCATCATCTTTATTTATAGATCTCTTAGGCATGTGTTTTTGCCTAGGATATTTTGAAATATTACATCTTTTTATCTTATCTTCATCATGTTATGGTTGATTCACCCTTGGGATGTGTCGACAACCATAACATAGTCATTTATGCTCCTTATGTATAAGTCTTTGCCAAGGGAATCATCACTTTATAGCTCACTTCTTATGTCAATTTCATCTTCTTCATCATCGATCTCATATCTAGAATCTTGACCACTTGTCAATTTATCCATCCTACCCTTTGTTTCCTCTATGTATGTTCCCTCAAAGGGGAATCATGTCCACTAACATCATTTATGTACATGAACATCTTTTACTAACATTCATTCATAAGTGTCTTTCTTATTTGAAAGGCCATTACTCTTTCTACTTCATTCAGTCGCAATGCCCTTTTAAAGAGGGGAAAAATGTATGCATCTAAATTTTCTCACCTTTATCGCTTGTCACTAATATTAATAATTGACACTAATATCATCTAACTTATCAAATTTGTCTTATTAATCATTTTTTCCATATATATAGCATCCCACTTCATTATTCTTCATCTATTAACCTTATTCCTACCCCACAAAACACTTAATCTACCTAAGTCCCCATTATCTACTAACTAATCTCACTTGTCTAATATTTAGGAATTTAAAACTCCCATCAGCCACCTAACTACCTACTCCTAAGCTTTCCTGCAAGCCTACCCCCTAGTCCTCACCTAACCCCTTTTCTAATCTAGTATAATATTACCCTAATCATCATTAGAATCCCTAATGGAGTCTTAAACTCTCCACCACCCTTATCCTTCTCTAGAGATATCTCTTTCTAGAGAATTCTAAGGAATTATAAATTCCTTAGAATTCCTTCCTTTCTCTATATAATCTTATTCTCTAGAGGCCTCCAATGAATTTTTAATTCATTAGAAAATCTCCCTCCCTTGATTATTTAAATCTATGACCCCTCCATTTCCAAACTAACTATAAAATCAATGATCATTCATTATAAAATCTTCTATCAATTAAATATATTAAATTATCATTCAAGTCTTTTGATCAAGCTAATATCATGCTAAACTTCTGAGTCTATTTTAAGTAATCTCCATCTATAACCTTTAGTCTTTTTGTTTGAATATTCATTGGGAACACTTAGCTATAAATCACAATGTTGTCTTAAATGTTCATTTTATTGCATTTTGATCCAATGGTTTCCAATTTTGAATTAGATTGGTAATTTGAGTTTATTTTAATGTATAATTTTCATATCTAAATTGATTTCCCAAATTTATCATCTCACAACACATAATGTGATATCAATTAAACATTACATTTATACAACATGTAACTCCAAATAACATAAATCAAATTCAAAACTTGGAATACAAAAATTAAACAAGATGACATAATTCTAATATGCAGAACATTTAAAAAAATAATTAAACACATATCAAATTACTCATCATATATAATCAAAGAAAAATTTACAATAAATTCAGTCAACAATCAGGGTTACATCCCTTGATGCATCTGACTCATCATTATCATTATCTCTATGCTTAATATTTCTAGAAGTAGATGTTATGTTATCTCCTTTATGCCTCAAAGATTGAGACGTATATCATCTAACACACTCCTGAAGAGATCCTAATTAAAACATGGTCTAATCATGATCTTCTTGTAGAGTAATATATCAATCAAAAAGATCCTTAGATATATTATTGCCACTCTTAGACACATGAACCTATTATTTTTTAAGTCTACCTAGAGATCATTTCACTCACTAGAAACTACAGTGAATATTGTTGTAGAAATAACAACAAGATCAAAAAGGGCTGAATTTGCACCTAAAATATTGTCTACTCTCTCAATCAATCCACTACCAACTTATCATAAATAATATTTCATGTTAGTGTGTATATAAATACTTCTACCATACTCACCCAATATTCATCACCTACACCACAAACATGGAAAATACACAATATATTAGCAACTTATAAAGTCAAAAAAATGAAACTAAAATACACATATAAAAGTACATATACATACATACATACATACATACATACATACATATATATATATATATATATATATGTTACTATACCTACATGTGTGTGTGCGCGCGCATGTGCGTGTGTGTGTGTGTGTGTGTCTGTATTTATAATAACATCTATAGCATGTTGCAATATATCCTAACTTACTACTTCATCTTCTCCATCACCTCCTCCCTTAGCTAGGCATGACACTTGGATCTAGTACAATAGGAAAATGATTGGCCATCTCATGCCCATCCACTATTGAGTGTATTATATAATACATGCTACATCATTCAAATTAGCAACTATAATAAGAGGATCTACACCCCCCATTATCAAAATAATTAGATCTAAAGCACCAAACCATGGCTTGTAACCAAGATGATGAGCAGACCTCATAGTGTGATTCCATATATAAGGTTGTGGGAACATCTTGGTGGATAACAAATAATGTGTAACCCTATCACATTGGAATCTCTACACCACACTTGGAAATTGATCATGAATCCACATACTAACATAAATATAACTCTATTACATCCTTAACCCATCCTAAAAAGCCTTGATAATACCTCCAAATAATCCTAATAGGCGTAAACTTATCCAAGATAACATAGTAATCCATAATATTCATTTTTTATGGCTCTATAGTACTGACCACTCTAATAAAATTAAGTAGGACCACTCACCATGAAGTCCCCCAACTAGATAAACCATAGCTATGTGCTCATATGGCTAAACATGTAGTAAGATAGCTACTTCGAGTCCATATGTGTGGATCTCTAACACAAATATTTATATATCTAATATAAATTTACAAGCATATTATACCCCCATGAATATCTAGTGCCTCTTTCCTCAATAACTTGAACAATATCATCCATCATTATGGTATACTAATGGCCTTATCGTCCACATCTACAAATATGCAAATAAACAACATACGAACTTTTGTAAAACTGTAATTCCTGATGTTACAATCTCTTTAAGAAACATAATAAAATCATGCTCTCTATAATGGTCCCTCGAGCCTAATTAGTCATTTATTTGTGGGCATGATGTATGTAGCCCTGACCCACTATAGCTTGTAATATGGACCACTCTCTAACAATCAATATTTTCCATACATCTAATATTATGGTTATCTTCTATGTGAGAAGCTAGAATATATAAGTGTTGACAATCCATCTCTCAACTAAAGTAGTCATAAGGTGCATATCATATGATATCTAGCCTAGGAATGATAAATGTGCAAGGCCTCACCTATCAAGTGTTTTCAAACTAGCATAATATAAACTGAGCTCACTACCAATCTCCATATGGTGGCCATTTTTGAACTCTCTTCCATGCAAATCTATCTACACATACACACAAGTAAAATATCAATAAAAATGTGGTTGTTTAATCTTTAGCAAATAGATATTTTGGGATTTTAGATTTTGAACACCTAAATTAATAGAAGAATCAACTTTTAAAAGTTTTTTTAGAAATTGGTTATAAGATATGGGAAATCAAAAAAACCTTCCAAAAACTAGCATTTCAAAGCAAAGAGTTATTAATGAAGATTATAATGTTACCAAGACTACCCTATCTTACGTAAAAGAAATATCAAAAAAAATATTCATAATTATAAGGAAGAGCAACATACAAACTATGTACAAACCTCATAACATCCTCTATACCTCCTTAGACTTTACTAAAGATCCAGTTGATCCTAATTCTCAAAAAAGTGTTTACATAATCCCTTGTTCTTGTAGAAAACCTTATGAAGGGAGAATAGGGGGTCTCTATAAATGAGACTCAAGGAGCATTAAAAGGAAATTTCATAAAACATCATATTTTTATGGATAAAGCTAATATTATAATTAAATAAGAGGATTATTGGAAGCGAAAAATAAGGAGACTATTTAAATAGAGAAAATACTAGTGGATTTAAATGGAGACAAAGGGATTAGTATTTGAGAATCTTGGTGCCCTATTTTAAACCATTTAAGAACCCACCTCACAAAACACCATATTTGTATGGATAATCCAATATTAGTTTTAAAGAAGAAGATTATTTGAAGCAAAAAATCAAGGAAATTATCAAAATAAAAAAAATACCAATGAATTTAAATAGATACAATGGGATTAGTATTGGATAATCTTGGTGACCTATTTCAAACCATTTTAAAAAGCATGATTATTCTCATGGTGGCTAAGCTATCCTTTTTCATTTTATTTATAATTTATTTGCTCTTTGGAGAAGCTGGTCTATCCTTTATTTTTTGATTCATTAGTATTTAGGGAGGTTTATATGTTATTTTTCCTCAACATTTCATCATCTTTCTATTTACCTAACTATGGATATAAATATTATACCCAGATCATCAAATTCAGTTTCACTTAACATGATGATTCTAAAAACCTTTTCTTCAAATTTAGAGCATCATGGAAATCTATATAATATTAAAATACTATCATATACAATCAGATATGAATTCAATTGTGTATGCAAAAATTACGATTTAAGCAACAAATCCCTAAGGACACATCCAACCAACCAACACAATGATTTTCATTAGACACTATCATCCTAAGCCATCTATTGCTTTAATTCATATTATCATAACTTTGGATGGTTTTGTAAAACATTTGATAGTAGTGATCTTGGAAGTTTAAAATCATCATTCCTCCAAACTACTCAAAAATTAACAAAAAACACCTAATTCTCTAAAACAAAATTAAAAAACTGGATCAAAAAGGTGAAGATTTTATACATATTAGGTCCTTAGGTGGTTGGGCCTATAGGGTAGTCTGAAAAAACTCAAATCAGCTAGGTAACAGATCTTGGTGGGTCAACATTGTGAAAGATCATAACTCAAAATTATTCTCAACAATGTACAAATGAATTATAATTTTTTATAAGCATAACCTATTTATATGGTTTAACTTTTCAACTATGCACTTTATCAAATTCAATGTTTGAATTAATACTTGTGTATTTATTGCACATAATATATAAAGCATTGTATATTTAAATCACTCCCTATTAGTTTCATTGGAACATATGTAATGCATTCTTCCACATGGTAACATTTGCATGGCTACTAGTGATAATTTCAAGCACACCAAATTTTATGAATACTCTCATTTTACAAAACTGTTCCTCTATTATTGCAAAATGGGGAAACAATTGATTCTATACACACACCATTTGCTTCCAAAATTAGTCCATACTATCCAACTAGATAAATTATCAAAGTGTACTATCTTTATATTCCTCTTTGATTTCAAATCATATGAAATGCAAATTACAACTTTACAAGTCCAAAAGTGAATATTTAAAATAATTAATTCAAGAGTTAATCAATTCAAAAAATTATACAAATGATCATACTTATCCAATTATACATATATTTTGACATAGTTGATTTAATGGTCATATCCCTTGCATTAAAATGGGGGCATACATCAGAATTATTATAGAAATTAAGCTCACACACAGGCAATGTTTTCAATATTATGAGTCATTTGATATGACATAATGGCTTCAAAGATTTAGATTATCAGAGCTTGGCACATTATACATGATTTAAATTATAAAATTTTGACACATTATACATGATTCAGATTATCATATCTTGGCACATTACACATGGTTAAAAATGGTTCAAGATATCAACATAATATAATATGGGGCAAATTTTCTACATATTTATGACAATGGTCTATATATTTGAGACAAATTATAAAAATTGGTATATATATTTGGGGTATATGCCACACGCATTCAGTCCATTCTCTAGGAATAATAACTATATATTTACATATATCTCATCTTGAGACACATTCACAGGTATATGCTATATATATTAAGGGCATGAGAATAATCTATGTCATCACCATTTTATTTTTGACAGAGTGGTATAGATTGTTTTGAGTTGAATGATAAATGGTTTTCATTCTAATTCACACTTGTTGGCATTGAGGTCATGATGTGGTCATGAACATTTTTCATTCTCTTTCGATCATGCATTTATTCTAACTTGATCAAAATTATATAATTTCATTTGAGTTCATGATGGGGGAATGAACATTGTTAAATCTATTTCATCATGCATGTATCGTATATAAAGAGAACTTAAATGAACTTGAGTAAAACAATATAATTTAATTTGAGGTTATCATGGGGGCATGAATATTTTTCATTCCTTTTCGATCATCATTGACTTAGCTTGAGTGAAACTATACAAATTTAATCTATAAATAATCTATAGTGGTTGATTCATTTTTAGTAATTTATTAAGGTTCAATGATACTTAACATATCATTCCTTGAACCTAGTTTGGGTTATCTCCTTTCATATTGACACTAATCCTAAAATAACCACTTGGAATCTTGTCTATTTCTATGGCCAAGAATTAAAAAATACTACAAGCTCCCTTTTATTCTCCACAATGACTGGATCAACTATTAACCCTCAACATATCCACTCTTCACAATAAGGGCACACTCCATGGGCTACACCATACAACATACATATAAGTGTAGTTTTTCTTTAAATATATTTTTTATTTTTAATTAACTATACTTATTTATATGGGCATAAATTTATCAAATCACATACATCATATTTTCTAGGAACACTTGGATATCATAGAATATTGGAACAAATAACATGTCTAGATTCACAATCACCAATGCAAGTTTGCATTCTCTTTTTCCCTTTTATCTAGTATTTATACTTCCAATAAAATGTTACATTAAATGGGGGAATGTAGATACCTATATTTGGTACAAAATTTTTTTAATAATGCCTTTAGGTAAATTTTCATGTATGGATCTCAAACTACAAACTAAGTACTTAGTGGTGTATCTATTATTGTATTCAAATCATCTTATTGATCCTATTTGTATGTGTAACACCCCTTTATATCATCTTTAATTTTATTTTTATATTACATAGATATGTGGACCTTTCTTTTATCTTGGATTCTTTTTAGGTCTCATGTGAGTTCCTCCATTTACATTCAGTATCAACAATTGATAATGGCTAAAGATGATGGAAGTGACCCATAAATATTTTTAATCTTTTTTGGGCATGTTTTAATTTATGACCATTATTTGAGAATGTTTTATTTATTTTGGTCAGACTTATGCATCACTAAGTCATGTTTTACCCTAATTTAGATTAACATGAATTTTTTATTCTAATTAAGATATAAATTTATAAAGTAATTTAGATATTACAATATGACATTCAAACATATACTTAAATGTAAAATACTAGAACTGACTACAATGATTTGAAAAATGGCATATTTTAAATATATTAAGTTAAACAAAGGGATGATTACTTAGATTTTCTAGGTGACTGTATATATGTGACTATGTTTTGGAAGTGAAAATCAAAATAAATCAAGTTTATGGTTCATTTGATTTTGGAATTGATTCTTTGTCTACTCTGGGTTGGTTATGCTAGATTGGGTCAGTAACATCAATCGATACTGACCTACTATAATTGGTACTAACTATGTAGAAATAAGGAATAATGATTAGATAATCACCTATGCCTATCTTTGTATTCTCTATATTTTTTATCCTCTCCATTAATGATGAACATAGCTCTATAAATTAATCTCCATTACCTTGAAACCTTAGGTTTGCTTGTGGGGGATAGAAATCTAAACAAAATAAGGAAATTGTAATGGGATGAGCTAACCCTAACCACCCTCATTTGATGATTGACCACTACTTATGTATTTGATACTCTAATTAGGTAAATTAAGCTGTACGTAGTTATCCCACCTAGTATGATTGTGTAATTATGCCACTTCACTATGTGTATGTAGATAATGATATGGATTTGATACTTGATAATGCTTAATTTTAATTATTTTTGATGTTATTCACAATTGGATTATGAATTATCATATTGATAGGTTTTAAATTAGTAAATAATACGGTATATTTTATTAGTGTGTAATAATGTATAGATGTGTTTCAGATAAGTGTCAAGTCCCATTAGAATGAGACCTTTATTTATTAATATATGAGTCCAATTGGGTAATTTTTCACAACACCAACATGCTAGGTAAATGGGTTGACCATAAAGAGAGTATTAATTTTAAAAATTATCCATTATTGGTAGTAGTTTGGTATCAACTAAATCATGTCAATATCGACTAAGGATACTAACTATATCTAGTAGAACCAACCTGTATATAAGTGGACTTAATTGAGAGTCTATAGATGTATGTGTAGAATATTTAGAAAGTTTGAAATAGATAGTTAGGTCCTTATAGGAGTGTAACAATAGATCATAAATTTTTAATCATAAGATAATATCCAAATGTGAGAGAATGGTGGATTAAGACCTTGTTTATGTGCTTAATTCATGTGTTGTTAACATGTGTCAAGATTATAATTATTAAGTGCCAAAGAGAAAATTTTAGTATCTAAAAATGCCCCAATTTTATTCTAGTAATGTAAATGCTAGAGTAAAAGGATAAAATGCACCTAAGTGTTTACAACACACTTTATCTTTGGTATGAAGCTCTAATTATACAAGTCACTCGATATAAAAACATGAAATCATATGTATTCAATGTCCATAGATTGATTATTTTAATCTAAACTTAGATTTTTTAAGATTTGAAAAAATAAGTGTTAGAGTACATTTGTGTGTTGGTGAAAACCATGTTTCTCTTACAACTTGTTCGAGATGATGCTTCCTTGTTGAAGCATTGGAGAAACTTGTGCATCCTTATTGAAGAACATGGAGAGTGGGGGTGATTATGCCATGAATTTTTGTAGATATGTAGGCTCTTGGGTTGGGAATATAACATGTCCCAACCCTTATGAATGTGGGGAGAAGTACACAATGTACTAATCCAAAATAACTACATAAATAAAAGAGAGAATCATCAGTATAAGTTCACTTAAAGAAACAAAATAAAAACCTTAAAATGGATTATAATTCTATTGTACAATATCACTCATGTTCAATAAAGTTAACTCCATGTACAAAAAATGTATGATCAAAATGAAGTGAAAAATATTCATGCCCCCATCATGAATGCATGTTGGATTGTATATTTTTGCTCAAGTTTACTTAATTTAGAATAGAAAATGCATGATCAAAAGAGAATGAACAATGTCCATGCACCCATCATGACCCAGATCTAATAATTATTAATTATAATGAAAACCATTTTCCATTCAACTATAAATTATGGTGTTGTGTATGTACATGAACTAGTACCATGCCTCATGAATCTAAAAGTGTGTATATGTGTTAACTAAGATAGAATTTTATGTATTTATATGTTGAATTTGTAAACCTATATCACAAAATGTATGTGCATGAGGAAACTTGTAAGTCTTATTCCAATAAATTATGTGCATATGCCCATGTATATGCATCCAAATTTGTATGAATATGTGCTCAAGTGTATGTAGTGATTGAATATGCATGACATATGCCCCCATAATATATATCAATGTAGAAATATTTTTCATGTATTTAAACCATTCTAAATCTATAAACTATTTACTCTAATCTCATTTTCTATTTATGGAAGCATATGTCTTTATGACAAGCCCACTTTAATGCCTAATTTTGGGATGAGGGATGTATCTTGTAAGTCACTCATCTCAAAAAAAAACTAGCATATCTTTTATAAAGATAACGTTATTTAATATCATGTGATCATGTGGAAAATGTGTCATCATATTAATGTATACGTCAATCAAGGCATGTGTATTACCCTATTTTTTATAAAATATAAATGTTTGTCTGATTAATAAGTGTAAAACTAGACAGATATCAAAATGCCAAAGATGTAAAATAATCAACAATTTTGATTTTAAAATTTAATAAATATGGAAAACTACTATTTTTAGAAAATACTAAGAAGAGAAGTACTTATCTCAAATACTTATTTATATTGATTGTTCTAGATATATGAAAGTGGAAATCAAAAAAAGAGGTGATTTTTCATGCTTAGGATTAGGGACAAAATCTAAAATTGATCTTGGATAGGTTAGTCCTAGTTAGACTACAGTGTAAAATTACTCAAGTATGTTAGCCATAGAATCATCCTAGTTGACTATGATTAGTGATTGATACAAAAATATAGATAAATCATAATTATAATAGTGACATATTAGAGGAAAAATCTTATAATATTATTGGATAAGACCAATATAGGTGCACAATAGTGTGGTATCACTCAAGTCCATTGACCATAGACTTTTCCCAATTAACTGTGATGAAAATATGTTTGTTTCACAACCTAAACATATATTATTTAGGATTTTTGGCATGTTTAAATATTTTTAATGTCATTTTAAATATCCATAATTACAAAACCCTAGTTTATTTCACATAAATGAAATTTATATTAAATGAGGGGTGTGAAGTGAAAGGAATTGAGTTGGGCTAACCTTAATCAATCCTTATTGAATGACCAAGCACTACACTATATTACCAATAATTTGAAGAGGGCTCAAACTCAAATTTATTTATCTCACTTACATGTATGTGTGAAATTATGAATTAAATTCTATATTCTCTTTCTCTTATTTTACCTTTGGCACAAGCATTAAATATGAATTCAGGGTTTGAAAACCTTGAATTTAGCTTCATCAAATCTATAGATAGAACATGAAAATTTTTGAATATATTTTGAGAGTCACGAGAACTATTCTTAATTCTTTAGATTATAATTTCATCTATATAGAATTTTATTTTAAATTTGGAGACATTTTAGCATGCAAAAGCTAACCCAAGATAAGAGATAATGGAAAAAATAAGAATTAAATGAAATATGACTTGAAATAATGTCTGTAAATTATGCCTAGTCAAACCCATTCCTTGTAGATACGAATGTAGGACCATTCATGTCCATTAACATTGGATTTGTCCAAAAGTAAAAGAATACATGATTGGTTATCCCTATGAAAATATGGGAAAATGACTATCAAATGGATGAATGCATGAACCATAATAGACAACACCCAAGTAAAATAAACTAATAGATACCTTATTCACCATCAATAGTCTATATTTTCAAAGATAAAATAAATGACATAAAAAATGGGATTGTATCAAATTTAGGTGTCTACATTTACTCCCCTTCTAGTAATGAATCTCTAAAGTAAAGAAAAGAATGAAACGTAAGTGTATAGACACACTTTGTCTTGTGCCATGAAATTTTTACTGTGCAATAACACATAGTAGTTAATGTCAATATATAAATTTGAAAGTATAAACTTGAAGTTTCAAACATAATAATTAAGGAAAGAGTAAACCTATATGCATGTTGTATTATGTCACATGTGGAGAATGATCATGTTGTGCCAAGTGGAGAGAGGATGTTTTTGGTCATGTTCATTTCATAGCAATGGAAATGAATAATGCCTCGAGTGGTAAAGGGGGGGTAATATGTTATTGGGTGTCACTATACCCATGACCATAAAGGCTTGAGTATCTAGTCTAGATCCATTCATGTATCTTGAGATAAGAGTTTAGATCAAATGTTCCCCCTTGTTGAAGCACTTGAAGAAAGTGGTTGATTATGTTGAACCATTAATAAATTGAGAGTGATCAAGTCTCAATTTTAAAAAAATAATCAACTCCATGAATTTTAAAAATACATATTCCAACTTTAATGAATGATTAATAGTACCCAATGTACTAATCCCAAAAAGGTTCAACCATGATGGGTTTTCTAGAAGTGATTCCAAGATTGTTGAGTGTCATATATATCAAACATACATCACTCATAACAGAAGATATAACAACATAATGGTTTTATTAGAAATAATTCCAAATACATTGAGTGTCACTAGAATTGAACACACATTACCCACAATATATTCAAACCACACCACTTCAGATATATCTAGATTCTATTTTCATGATCAAAACAGAATGAAGAGAATGCATGCGCCAATCATAACTGTATTGCTCATAGATTTAAATTGAAATGTATATTTTTATTTTGAAATCATAAGTTTAAATATTGAAACATGTACATGAACAAATATCATGCCTTTTTTACTATTGAAATTTTAATTTTGAACTTTGAGTAAAAATGAGCATGAATAAGTATCATACCCCCTAAATCTTGTGTCAAATGATATAAAATGCCATGCACCTATATTCTCAATTGTAAATGTATTTTCAACCTATAAGTTTAACTTATAATTATTTTCTATATGCATTCAAGTGTGTGTGGATTTTTATTTTGATTTTTTTTTAAAGTGAGTACTGTTAAGGTGTGGAGCCTAAAAGCTTCACCAAGGAGTGCATTTTAATAGTTGTAGGTTCACACAGTCACTAGCATCGGTCAGGAGCGACTAACGTCAGTCAGGAGCAGTTGAAGAGATGCCGGTGTCGGCAGGGATCGGCCGTTGTCGGTCACAGGCAAGCAGGCAGGAACCGACGTCGGTTATCTGTGTGTCTAGAAAGCTATTTCCGAGGATAGAACCGAGTGTTTGCATGATGAGATTAAGTTGTAGTCTTAAGTCTGCATCTCTATTATTAGTAAGACTATTTTTAGAGCCCTTGTTCAAGAGGCTTAACTATTGGTTATAAATGCATGCTCAAGTCTCCTAATTCTATATGTAGAATTAGATCTTCTTAGCTTAGTGTAATGGTATGTTGAAAGAACAGTATAGAATTGTATAGGTGAATCAATCCAGGTTGTTGGAGTTGATTGTACTTGAGAGAGAGAGCTCTTGAGGGAAAGAGATCTAGAAAGAGATTTGTACATCTGAGAGAGGTGTGGAAGAAAGAAGTTTCTTCAATTGTATTCCTTCTGTAAAGAGTTTAATACAAGTTTTCAGGGTGGTTTCTTGTATCTCTTGTTCTTGCTATTTATCATTCTAATTACTTATCTATCTGATTTAATTCCATGATTTATTGCTTTCATAAGTGTAATCAAATTTTTGGTTGATCCCCAACAAGTACATATGCATGCCATATGCCCTCATGATCTATATCAATGTGTCAATATTTGTCATGTTTGATTTTTGAATTACTTTGAATTTTTAAAAACATGTATTCTATTATAGAATATGTTTTTTGCATTACATTAAACCTTTAAAACATGTAATATGTTATAAAATCTAATTTTTGCATTAATTTGATTTGATTGAGTACATTTACATAGTATGTGACCCTAGTATGTGTAGTATATCAAGAGTCTATAAAATACCTATCATAAATATGTAATTATATGGATGGTTTGAATAATTGTGAATCCTACATAATGTCCTAAGATGTAATCTATTCCAACTTATTTTCTATGTTAATCCTTTCGTATGACCCTTTTTGATACAAAGAATGAGAGTGTTAAGTGCATCATATCAAAATAATAAGGTTTATCTTTTTCAATACATTTAAGAAAACTAGAGTTAGTTTGATTCAATATTAGTTGAATTTTGATTGTTTTTGCATATTATAATTTTGAGAATTATTTAGATAAAAAAAATTAATTCAATAAGTATTTTACAATAGAGATTTCCAAAGGAACTAGTTTGAGATAACAAAGATAATGTAGGAAACTCCATGTATAGGTAAGTAAGGGTTAAGTTTGACATTTTTTAAAATGTTGATTGGTGTAATGGAAGTAGTACCATTTGGAAGAGTACATTGTGTGCATTCCAACACAACTCATGGGGAGTGATTTTGATATGTATCACTCACGATATCACATGCACAAGTTTGAGAAAAATTATTTATAAAGTTTTAAATTTTGAAAATAAAAATAAACCCATATAAATATGTTGGTTAAAAATAAATTGTAATTCATTTACATATCGATACATTTTGATTTTTGAGCTCTAGAAGAGATAAAATGTGGTATAGGAAAGAGCTTGGTCTTACGAGGTTCAATCATATTAGTTCCATCCTATAATTAGAGGGTGCTCTGCCCCTAGTATGCTAAAAACCATATTTTTGTACATATGTAAATGTTCATTTTTTTCATTTTTATGTATTTTAAAGATGATATATCAAGTTGTGTCAATTATGTCCTATTTATATCAGTCTTATCCAGATCCTTACTAGACTTTAAGATGGGCATAAAACTATTTATGAACTTGTCAGTGGACCTATGTGCTTGAATGTAGCCATGTCCATGAAAAATTGATACTTTAAAAATTATTATTATTTTGAATTAATTGATTTTAATTTTTAGTTGATTTTTAATTTGGTTTTGGGCATTTGTGATTTTAGGTTGATATGTAGGCCAAAGAGTTTAGATGTAGTCACATGATGGAGATTGTATAGACATCACCATTAACCAACACTGAGAGAGATACACTAGGGTATTTGGGCCAAGTCATGTTGTGTAATTTTATATTTTATCAAATTTGGGGAATTAGGTAAATGATAGACCTTAATTATAAAAACTATTGTGTAAAATCATAATGCTATAGTTATGCAATAATGTGTTTTAACATTTTAGGTTTTTACTACGTGTAAATCCTAAGTATTTAAAAGGATGAGGATGTTGATAATCTAGAATAAAATTGGAAATTATTGATTCAATATAACTTTCCTAAAATAGCAAGTGAAAGGAGAAAAGTGACTTATCTAGAGATAAACAGAGTTTTTTTGCAAATCAGGGTACTGGAAATGACTAAGCAGACATAGAGAAATCTTTCATCTTTTGATTGTTTATCGAGATTTAGCTTTAGGTAGTAGCATCCCTCTTAGGATAGTAGTACCATGTGGCACTAGTATCCAATTTTGGTGCTAATGTCCTTCCTGTATGGACTATGTGTAACTTTTAAGAAAGTTTTGGAACATTCTAAAGGTCTTGTAGGTGATTTTGTGTCACTCAAGGGATAGTTTGTATCACTATTTTGGCTAAATATCCTCCAAATCCATAATAAATACTTGCACACATGAAATAATAAATTAATCAAATGCAAAAAGAAAAATAAAAATTGGGTTATGGGATGTTATTAAAGCACAAAGTATAACCCCTATTGTCTTATTTACTACCTACATTAACCCCAATTCTAGGGGTCTCAAATCTCATGCAATTCTCCCTTAGGGAATTTGCACCATCAAATTTCATGGTACACTATAATGATTTTCACCTAGGCCCTTCTTTGATCAAACAAGCAAATGTCTAGGTGTGAAGACTGAGTAGTATGCAGAGTATTTGGGTTGTACTATTGGTTGATTTAATGTAAATAAGTGCTAAAATAGTAAGTGATATGTAAAATACCTATTGAGGATCTCTATATAGAAGGATATTTTTTTTTAATATAATACCTTATTCATTGTTTAATGAGTCACAAAAGATATAAAAAACATAAGAGAAGGCTCACAGAGGGGTTGGGATTCAAATACAAGAAAAAGGGCTCATCAAACATTAGAGCCACAAGTGGACACTATTTCCATGTGGGGTTATTGTCTTAAAAGTATCACTAGTGTCTTAAGTCTTAGAACATAACAAAAAATAGGGAGGATAGGCTAGGGGGCCTATGATTGGGAAAATGTGACATGTGACTATTGGGAGTGTCACAAACAAGGAAAATAAGACACAAGAAAGATTAAAAGACTCAATATGACCATGATAACAAGGACTATAAAGATCACTAAGACCCTCATGTGAAAGAACAAAAAAAGACATAATACTTATGGTTGCTTGACCAAATTAGGGTGTTTACATTTTCCCCCCTTTTATTATAGTAATGCAATAAAATTAAAGTAATAGAGTAAAATAAAATAAGCACACATACCTATGCTAACCTATGTAAATGTAATTTGTATTTTAGACTTCTTGGCTAGAGAATTGGATAAGAACTAGAGTGAAATATGTGAATGGGAGACACATGGTGTGGATGCCCCCTGTATTGAAGTTGATTATGCAAATTGGATGTGTGGAGAAACAAGTCTCACTTACCCCCACTCTAAATCTAAGTATGTAAGCTAACAATGTGGAGAAATAAGGCTCATTTGTCCCCACTTTGATATCTAGATTGAATCTAAGTATGTGAACTAGGTCTAGTGAAATGTTATGGATCAACCGTTCTAGATGCTCTCATGATCTAAACTAGTGAAAACATGGTGATGATACTAGTGATGATATTGAGTGGAATATGATAAATCTAAAAATGGGGACCAAGTATGTGTGTTTTGCATCATGCCCCATAATCCTAATGTCTATGTAATGTAGCTATGTATCTAAATATCTGAGTGAAGTGGTATACCTAAGTCAAAACTATATATCTATGTAAAGTGTATATCTGAATACATGTGTAAATTTTTGCACATGTGCATCTGTATATCTAAGAACCTATGAATCTAAATATTTGTGTAAACATATGTACCTATGTAGACCCATGTCCATATATATATGAAAACCTATGAATCTAAATATCTATGTAAACTTGTATAGACCTATACATCTATATATCTAAATATCTATGAATCTAAATGCCTATATAAACCTATGTACCTGTGTAGACCTATGTGTCTGTATATCTAAAAACCTATGAATATGAATATATGTATACACTTATGTAGACCTGTACATCTATATATCTAAAAATATGTGAATATAAATATATGTGAAAATTAATGTAGACCTGTACATATGTATATTTGAAAATCTATGAATTTGAATGCCTGTGTAAACATGTGTACCTATATAGACTTATGTGTTTGAATATCTAAAAACCTATAAATCTAAATATTTGTGTAAACTTGTGTAGACCTATGCAAATGTATATCTAAGAACCTATGAATTTGAATATCTATGTAAACTTATGTACTTGTGTAGACTGGTGCATTTATATATCTAAAAACCTATGAATCTAAATATTTGTGTAAACCTGTATAGACTTGTATGTATATATTTGAAAATATATGAATTTGAATATCTATGTAAACTATGTAGACTTTTATGTCTATATATCATATAATATATGAATCTAAATGCCTATATAAACTTATGTACCTGTATAAACCTATGTATCTATATATCTGAAAACATGTGAATCTATATATCTATGTAAACTTGTGTAGACATATGCGTATGTATATTTGCATGAAACTTTGTATGTCTAAATCAATGTGTGCCTATTTAACCCCCTTTTGGTGAGAGAGTCAAGATTATGGTGAGAATATGTAATAAAAAGTGGTAATGGTTTATTTTACTAGTGTTAATTAGTAGGTGTAATGTTCTAGTAAGTTTGAATAGTGCATTTATTGTGTCAAAGTTGATAATTGAATGTGTAATTGGATAGATGTTTTGTCAATTGTTATGTTAAATATAGTGAGATTGTTTTTGTTATTTTATAGATGTTATAATGATGAGGATATTATTTTAACCCATATGGGATGTTACAAATTTATGTCAAGTCCCATGCACAATAAATGGTTTTTAAAGTGGAGCTACAGTCTACAGTTATTGAGATATGGTTATAGTAATAGATTTGTATTAGTCATTAAAATTAGCACGCAAATGTAACCTTAATAAGGTAAAATTGGTTGAGTATGACTTAAATAGGTCATTTAATTCATTTGGATCATTTGAGTTGAAATTATATTGTGTCTAAGTGAGATAAATATGCTAAGGAAATGAGGAGCTAGCTTATCGCACTATGAGGAAGTTAAGGCTCAGATTCAAACCATGGAGGAGGTTCACCTAGTAAGAAACTCAAAAAATTTCCTAGTTTTATAAAAAAAATTCTTTCTTGTTTATTATTTTTACTGAAAAGGCATTTGTTTAGAGCCTATTTTACATATAATGGCACTAGTATCCCATTATAGGTACTACTATCTAGTACCTGATGCTATATCCAGGGTGTGGTGCTACTATCCTCTATGCAATGCTAGTGTCCAACAATCATGAGATGTGATGCAAATTATTATTAATTGGTTTATAATGTGTGTTGTCTATTTAGTTTTTTTTTTGTTTTGTTGATGTCTAATTTGGTTGTAATATTATAGCTTGATACCCTCATGAGGGAGTTTTACACATGGAAGATGATTATAGGGGTTTTCCTTAGTAGATGAAAAGATGGAGGTGATCAAGAGAGTATGCCTAAGATATGTTTCTTTCCTAGATCTTATGTCCTAGGATAAGCATATGATTATTACATTGTGTGAGAGATGGGATGTAGACACATGCACATTCTGGCTACCTACTGGTGAGATGAATGTTACATTAGAAGATGTATATTAGATTCTATGATTGATTAGCTCTGGACAACAAGCTATATTATAGGATGTTACTGGTCCTTAGTCCAGACAATGGGCATCTAGATATTTCACTACCATGGTGTTGGGAATTCATCGTACATGGAGTCTTAGTGATATATTGTAGACCTTGATTATGATTGTTGATTTTCTTCAATTGCATAATTTCTTAGTTGTGTTAATATCTTCATTTATTGTTTTATATGGGAGTGGTGTCTTGATTTCTTATACGATGCATGAGATAGTGTAGGACATTGAGGAATATGGCACTATGTACTCTTGGGGGAATATAATGTTAGCTCACCTATACAGGTATCTATACCATTTTACACAGGAGATGTACAGTGAGGGTATTAAAGCATTGACATTATTACACTATTGAGAATCTAAGCATATAACTATGCATATTCCAATGGCAAATGCATGAGATGGATGGGCTCATCTATAGTTTTTTGTATAGAGATGGATAAGTATAGGTCATGCACTGAGGAAAAGCACTATGCACTACTAGTAGTTGCTAAATATTTCGATAGTAGGGGATATCATCTAGAGGCATTATAAGGGCTATTAGGGGTGGCCTAAGGATAGTATGTAGCTGAGGTATATTTGGTTTAGTTATTGGCTACATAACTATTAGGATAATGTTTATGATCAATTTTAGTATGAGTAGGTCACATGATAGTTTTGTGTTGTGCAAGATGTGCCCCCAGCACCTATGATATGGTTGAGGAGATCTTAGGCTCCTGTGAGGCCAGGTAGTATGTTGAGGCCATCTATTACTGAGATAGCTCCTATTCCATTGATAAATTGTGACCTTGATATTAATATACTAGATATAGATGATGTTGGAGTGACAGATATTCTAAATTATGTATATGGATGTTTATTATTCAATTTGGCATTCTGTGTATGGGCAACTAGATGTTGTTATATTATATAGATCATTATTTATTGAATTACTTTGATTTTTTGAAAAAAATTTATTTATAATTTCTTTTAGTTGGATTAAATATAATAAATTTATATATGTTTTAAGGATATGTGTAGTGGATTATGATTTTGTATTTTATTGGTATATGGTTTTTGTTTATATTCTATAAGATGTCTATGTGTATAATATGTGACAATGGTATGCCCTACCTGAACTCAAATGGCATGGAGAACCAATGACCATACTATTCATGTTGTATTGATGTAGACAGAGACTGTGAAATTGGAGATGCATGTGATGCACTATTAGTTTGTGAATGTTTAGAGTCTGGTGCAAAAAGCTCGATTAGTTGACATTTTGAAACTTCACTCTGAGTTGTATGATTTTTGAAAATATATTAATTTGTGTACAAATTGAAACTATGTTCTGTTATCTATAATTATTACCATATATCTTTATTGGTGTTTAAACTAAAATTGCACCCTTGGGTTTGTATTTGTTCCCAAATATCTTGATTGGTGTATGTGTTGAAGGGGAATTATGAGCTCTATAATTATTTCCATAGATCTTTATTAGTATTTGAACTAAAATTGTGCCCCTAGGTTTGTAGTTTTTCCCATATATCTTGATTGGTGTATGCAATAGAGGTGTGATCTAATCTTTATGAAATAGTTTTCATTATTGCTAAGGTTGTGGTGTACGGGACTATGTATAAATGAGTGTCCTATAATTCCTAATGGATCCTTAAAAAGAACATCTTGGTATAACTCTATCATAGGGGAGTGTGATCTAAGAGAGCATGGTGAATGAGGTATTAGTGCCCCCTATTTAAATTCTATGATGCCTCAAGTAACATACTAGTTGATGTGAACTCAAAGTGCATAACAATGATCATATGAATGTCCATTTATTCTATTAAAATGAAAATATGGCTTATGTGTTACTTGGTGCAAATAGTATGGTAGATGATGATTAATATAAGGAAGTGTGATCATCTACCTATATAATAATATAAGGCAAATGTCAAGAGGCCCAACCTTATATAAAAATTTCACAACCTCTCTATGTATATCATGTGCTTTTCTCACTATAGAAGGTGTTGTGTAGAGTGTTTATTTACCCTTACTGAGTATATTTATTGTTGGCATCTATTCTACTAAGTTTTTTAATTTGAAGTGGAGTAGGATATTTTTCCATATTATATGACTAAGGATTTGAATGGTCATAGACCTTTGAGTGTGTAATTAATAATCCCAACTCTATCTCTAATGTTATAACTACATTGCATAGATGTTGAAATGATTTATATGTTTGATATAACAACCTCTCCTTGAGAGTATAGATCAAACTTTTGGAAAGTATGTATTTTACTTCTAAATTTATCATTTGATAAATTACTTAATGCAAACAAGCTTATAATCTTATAATGTATTTAGATGTTGGCTCTATCTCACCCTAGAGTAATGAAGGTAACCTCTCATGTGTTAATAGAGGTCCCTTATTCTATATGTAATGTATGAGAAAGACTATCTATAGCTCATCATATATGTGTAAATATCCACTAGGGATTGTATTCTAGAACTAATCTAGTGCTTTCCTATTTAAGGACTTTGGAAACAATTGTAGTATAGTCAACTGTTTGTCATAGTTAGGCCAATTTTAGCCTACATACATAAATTTGCCAAAATGGATTAATTTTTAGAGGTCTTGGTATGTATTGATTAGCTAAGTAGAGTTTTGGATGGCATGAGTGGTCTAAATATCTCATATTTTCTTACAAATATTTTGAAACACTTTAAACAAGCTTAAAGTGCAATTTGTTGATCTTCAAAAAATAGGCTTGGAAATAGGTCTAGGTTTGAAAGGGAAAAGGACCAATAGGTTCTCATGGTGTTTCAATAATTTAGGGGCATGAATCAAGTTTCATAAAGTCTTAAAATTTCATTTGAGCCTTTTAAAGAGACAACATTTTCTTGCACAAGTCCAGAACAACCAGACCATTGTGAGTAAATCATGAAGGAATGGATAGATTAGTATGGTTGCACATTTTATATATGCACTTGAAAAACTTATCAAGCCAAAATATTGCATGGACATGAATTTATTCATTCCAAGATCATCTTGAAAAAATTTCATGTATTGATGAGTTATCTATCTCAAGATAGAAAGCTTCAAATTTGGACTTGCAGAATGAGATGTTCACGGGGATGTCAAGTTAAAGTTGTAGAAATTAACCATTTGAATTTAAAAATCCTTAAATGTTCACATAAACATCAATTTTGAGCCTCATAAAATATCCATTTGAATTCAAATGATCCAATATCAATGGCCCATGTGCAATCGTATCGAAGATCTAATGATGCACATCGACTAAGAGTGTCAATGGGTCTTAAAGATCCAATGGAATGAATTTGATCATGTATCAAAGATTAATGGTGAGAATAAAGTTAAAAAGTCAACATGAATGTAGAAGTGACAAGTGGAAAAATCTTATAATCTTAGATCAAATCTAATAGTATATGGTGACTGACAAGGTCAGTGGGTCCAAGCAAATCAATGGTGCACATGCAATCATACAAAGAAGATCAATGGTGAGTGATGAGTTAATAAGTTATTAGATATCAAATAAAAATGTGTGGGTGATGAGTGTCTCAACCATGTTATACTATTATAAGATATATGGCTCACATTCATTCGTACAGATAAGATTAATAATGTGCGTGTAAGTTAAGAATCTAGATCTAACGGTGCACTAGCAAGCTGATCAATGGTCAATATCAAAATTTGAAGACATGAGATTTTGATTGGAGGTCAAAAAAGTTAAATTTTAACTATAGAAAATGTTTTAAATATCATGTACAACCATTGGATCTCAATTAAATGCTATTGAGCAGGCATGGTTATATAATCAAGGTTGTTAATAGTGAAGCTCCATCACCATTAAGTTCAGAGGCATAATGAGGTTTTTTTGAGCTTAATACATTATAGGAATGAGGATATGAATTTTTTAGGTCTCCATACATATTATAACTATATGAAAACCAATAAATTATATTGGTTTTCAATCTATAATATAGACATATGTGTTGATTCCTAAATGTGTACCATAAGTGCCCAGAGTGTTTAAGAAACACTTTTCATTTATAAATTCCTAATAATCCAATGCATTAGTTGTAGATTGTGATAATCCTATTATTTGGTGGTATAATAGAGGTATAACAAGTAACTATTTCACAATATTTATATTAAGTGGTGGTTGGGAGCTACCATGGCCAAATAGTAGATTTATGTAAAATATGTAGTATACTATGCTAAGAAAAGTGAATTATGATCAAGAACTAATCTAAGATGGATATTTACAATAATAAGCTAAAATAAAGTGATCCAGTTAAGAAAAAATCAAAAGGAAGGGTAGGGTAGAAAGAAATGTTGTTGATCTTCATTCCAAACATCATGACAAAGTTCAGATATCATCTAGGCATGCACTTAACCAATGTGTAACATTAAATAGATTAAGACCAAATCTTGTCACACATCAGGAAAACTCCTATGGAAGGTGGAAATAATGTTAATTAGAACTTGTTTCACTTTAAATATTTACTCCTTAAAGCAAATAGAATTATCCCAAATGTAAGAAGAGCAAGAAAATGAAATGAACTTAAGGACTTTCAATCAACCTAGTATTGGCACAAGTTAACAACTCTAAAATCAAATGTACACACTAAGAATTCATGTGAACCATTCAAGTCTAGAAATAATAACAAAAAAATGAGAGATAAGCCATGATAATAATGAATATAAAAAAATACTAGACAATCTTTTCAGAATTCTTTGCTTATATTAATTACTTCAAGTTTACAAAGTAATTTGGGCTCTAGGAACTCCCTCCCTTTTTGACAATTGACAATGCTATTTTTATAAGATATAAGGTATCATTTCAGTCAATATCATCTAATTACATTTGTAAAAGTGTATAAGATAGGTTTCCTTTCTATTGCATTCTATAATAAATGATCTTTTCTTTTTAATAGAACGGTCTATAAACAACCTGCTTCACAAATTGCACGTGGTCGTGAGCTTATATCAAATCGCTCACTAACAGTCCACTAGATATTTAGTTTCTATTGCTTTTTTGATTATGTGGCATCATCATGATACTTTTGTGGCATCCCAATGGTAATTTTGTAGCAAAATTATTTGTCAATGTTCACCTAATGACCATTGCCTTTCCTACACAGATTGGCATAGGTTTTTGATCTCAATCTTGGGATTTAAATGCCATTGGATATCTCAGTTATGTTCCATGTGGTTATGACATGTGTCATTACTACATTTATTTTGAATTATTTTTAAAAATTACACATTATTGCATCTCTTTAATATCTTAAATTTTACATCTGCGTAACCATCATTTAACATCCACAAGAATGCCTTTGATGGGTGTGCAACCATCAATTTTAAGCACAGCTCTGGGACTATTTTCTAACTTAAATTTGACTTCCACATGAGCATAATTTTATTTTTACATGAATGTATTTTATGGGTGCATGACTATCAATTTTAAGCGCATCCCTAGGACTATTTTCTATCTTAAATTTGACATACACACGACTATCATTTAACATCCACGTGAATGTCTTAGATGGGTGCATGACCATCAATTTTAAGCACATCCATAGGATTTTTTTCTAAGGCTTCTAATTTGAATTTCTAGGTTTGTTCTTCATCATGCATATGCCACTTGATGGTCTCACATCATTTAATCAATTCTATTTAGCCAAATGTGGATCATAGATCCTGCAAAGATGCACAATGTTTAAGTCAAGTTCAGGAGTAATATAAACTAAGTTAAAGTCCTAAGCTATGTTTCAAGACATATTAATGTGACCTCACAAATTCAAAGGGACTTAATAGTGGGGAATTGTTTCAAGCTTTTTGCATTTTGATTTGTTGACTCTGTTATAGGGTATTTGGGTTCTTCATGTGGGAAATTGTTTTGGACATTTTATCCCAGGAAATTATTTCAAAAACCAATTTTTTTAGATAAAATGTCTACAGAAATTATCCCATTTGGTCTATTTCATTGGGAAAGATTCCCAAGATAAAAATCCCAAAGGAATTAGTCAAGGTAAAAGGGGGCCGAAGGATCATTCTCAAAGAATAATAAGTCTGAAACAAATATGTTGGAGGGTAAGTGCAAAGAGGTTGAAGGGTAATTCTATTGGGAAAAATATCAGATAGAATAAGTCCATGGGGAAATTGTTTTAGGCTTTTTACATTGAACAAAATGTATGATAATAAAATTGAAAGGTCCTTTCATAAAATCCTAAAGGGTATATCTTAAGATAAGGTTCCCTTTACAAAAATACTGAAGGGTATGTCTAGAAGGCAAAGTTCCCCTTACAATAATCCCAAAGGGAATATTCAAAAATTTGAAGGATCATTTCAAAGAAGCTAAAGGGCATTCAGAAAACTTTAAGGGTATGTGCCCTTCACAAAAATCTTGAAGGGTATTTTCAAAGAAGCTAAAGGGTACTTTAAAAAAGCCTAAAGAATAAATGGCCTAAACAAAAAGTCCTAAGGATAATTCTATTAAGACAAAGGGAAATTAGAAAAAGGCTAAAGGGTAATTTGATTGGGAAAGAAGCCTTGACAAAAAACCCAAAAAATAGGTCTGTAGGTTAGATGTCTTTGACAAACATTTTGAAGGGTACTTTTTAAAAGCTTGAAAGGTAAGTTTCAATAAAATTATTAAGGGAAAGATGTTTCAAAAAGATAATTATAAAGGACCATTTCAAAGAACACTAAGTCCAAAATAAATATGTCAAAGGGTAAGTGAAAAGAGGTTAAATGGAAATTATGTCAGGCAAAATTCCCAATAGAATAAGTTCGTGGGGAAATCATTTCAGATAAAATTTCTAAAACAATTATCCTGACATACATAAGTTTGAATAATAATTCCAACATAAACTAATTGCATAAGTTTAAAAATAATTATTGAACAAAATCCTGAAAGGTACTTGTATAAAGTATCTAAAATATAAAACCCAAAGGGTAATTCATTCAAGACAGAGCTCCAAAGGAAAATCCAAAAAGACATGTCTAAAATATAAAACCTGACAGTTAAAAACATAACAAAAAGAATTTGCATTTAGATTAGACCACATGAATAATATAAAGTTCTAAAAGGGGGGCTCAAGACATAAAAGGGACTAAGCATGGATATTAGAATAAGGTTTGGTCATGTTGAAAAATATGAATAAGCCTTTGAAAATAAAAATAAACTAAGCCCATAGCATTATTTAAAATGTTCCCACATAAAAGTCCCCACCGTTACTTAGATTAAAGGTTTATCTTTTCAAATATGAATCTAAAAACCAAAGGTTAGTAATGAATCTAGTTAACATTAAAATCATGAAACCCAAGCATTTTTCAATCCATGTAAACCTTATTGGACCTACAACTTGAAACACAAAGATCCAATGTTAGCACTTTAGATAAGGGCACAACAAAACCAAACTAGGATTGGATGATCTTAAAAATAAAAAAATTAATGTGCAATCATGCTAATGACACTCTGATCAATTGAATCTTCAATTTCAAGGTAAAAAATTTCTTAATTTAACACATGGGTCCCCATTTTTAAGAAATGGGGGTATGTTTACCTCAACACTATGCTCAGATTTTGAAATAGGGGTAGATGTGTAATTTTAAAGGATTGTCTTGTCTATCTACATGGCTATATTTTTGATAAATAGGTACCTATAGCTGCTCAAAGTAGACATGGCATGGCTTTATCCAGATTTAAGGTATGAGGACTTTGTCCTTACATTAAAGACAAGTGGGAGGTGGCATAGAAGTTGAAGAAGAATTCATAGGGATTAGAAAATTATAGGTAGACCATTCAAGTCTTTTATAGGGCCTTTAAAGTGTTTTCTTTATAAGTGTAAATCATGGCTCAGCACCACCAACAAGTTCTTATCTTCTAGTATGTCTTCTAAAGTAAATAAATGGATAGTTGAGAGGCAGAATTAATGTTGATAGATCAAAAATGGTTGATACCCCATCCAAGTGATGGGACCTCATTTAATTATCTTGGTTGATATGCTCCTCTCTTTCTTTTTTTCTCCTATATCTCCCATTCTTCCCCATTTTGTAAGCTCTCAATTTTTCAAAAAAGAAACTCTCACTTTTGATAAGGAACTCTCTATCAATTCTATAAGAGCAAAGACTCTCATTTGATAAGGCTAGACCATATCAAAACTTGTATGAAATACCCATTGAAGATAATAAATAATTTCTTTAGCTATCTCTTACTTTTGAATTGTGTTTAGTAAGCTTGTGCATGATGGCATTGTAAAGGAGAATCTTCCATGCCATTGTCCTTCTTTCTTAATTATTTTAGGGTGTTTTCTATTCAATTATAGGTCTAAATTTGTGTTCTTTCTACCATTATTACAATCTTGGTGTGAGTCTTAGAACTCCTAGCTTTATTCATCACTTTTTGAACCTAGTGTATGAAACACTTATGTAATTAGCTAGATTTTGAGATTTTGTGAGCTAGTACTATATTATACTTCTTCAGTGTCTATTTCATGCTTGAGTGAGTTCTCACTTCATTTGGTGAATCATACTATTAGCTTTCTTAGTAACCCTTTTCCTCCTTCTAACCCTTTTCTCAGTGTAAACATTAGTATAGGAGATCCATCAAGAGGAATTTGACCTTCTTCAGAGGTCCAACCCCACCATAGGTGACCCACAACCTAGGGTTGTTCTAATAGTGTGAATTAATTGGAGAGAGCCTGAATAACCCTTTTCAATGGTGTAAATTGATGCCACAATGGTTTCTAGCATGCCTGATGGGACTACATCAATTCAAAGAAGATTGGTCAAATTTTGATGCTAGTTTGATCAATTTACATTAGTTATAGCTTCCAAGAAACAACATCTATTGAATCTAAAAGAATATCCAACATTCTAGTAGTAGAGTAGTGGTGACTACAAGGTTAACTTCTAGAGTTATTCCTTTTGAATTTTTTGAAATACCTTTAAATTTAGTAAAAAGATTAAAGTTTATAATACACACCCATATAAAGGAATCTTTGCTCCTAGTTCAATTTCAAGGCCTACCCCTACAAGGAGATCTTTGTTAATCCATTTCATTGCCATGAAATCCCTTAGAGATTTCCCCTTTGTGGATTTTAATGGCTAAAGTCCTTTAGACCTACCTCAGTATGATCCTATCCTAGTAGTAGATCTTAAAGTGTCCCTTATTTCATAGGAGACCAATCTACAACCCCTTTAGAACACTTCATGGATATATCTAATTGTTGAAACATTTATAATGTCAATGAGGAAAATGTAGCAATCAGGTTATTAGCCATCTCTTTCAAAGGTAAATCCCTATATTCATATAAAATCCTTGTTGTTAACTCCATTACATCATTTGACCAATTAAGAGATGCATTGTGTAAGAGATTTGAAGAAAAAAGTGACCATTTGTCACTTGTGGAGTAATTAACCACAATTAAAAGATCCCCTTATGAAGTCCTGCAAGACTTCAATATAAGGTTCCAAAAAACTTGGGCCAAAATCCTAGTCTCTATTAGGCCTACCCCTAACTTTGCCTTTATTTACTATTTGAAGGCCCTAAATAGTAACATTGTAGTAATGATCTAGTCCATAGGAGGAAACACATTGCCAAATGCATATGAGGTGGCAATCAGAGCAAAAAATTGTTTGGTGCAGGATGGCAAGCTTAAACCTATACCATCAATGCCTTTGTTCCCAAAGATCAAACCACCCCCTATTTCTATTCCTCCCCTTGATTTCATTCCTCATGTGCCTATAATTTTTAATATACCCTCACCAAAGCAATAAAAGGCTTCCACTAGTCAATCTAGTGATTCCCAAGAACATAAGAACTTTCAAGAGCTTAAGAGCATGTTTTAGTCCTTGGGAAATGAGATAGTGAATGTTAAGAGCAAAAATCTTTCAATAGGCCTTATCAAGCCTCATATCAACCTTAGCAGCAATCTTATCAAGCAAATAGGTCACCCTAAAAAGAAAACTTCTAAGGCCAAGGCCAAGGTTAAATCTAGGGACAAGAGTAGCCTAGCTACAATAGATAGGGTAACTATAATCCAAATGTTGCAAGCACTTCTAACACTTTAGTCCCTATTCAAAATAATGTCACTCAAGAAGATGAGGGTAACATGCCTTGGAATGAGTCTTTTAGGAAATAAATTATCCTAAACAGTGATTTCACTCAAGATTTCAATGATTATTAGTATTAGGCTACAAATTATGGGTGCAATCAAGCTCTTATGGTTTAGAACATAGAGATACCCATGATGAAAAAACTAGAAGAGCCTTAATAAGGTCAAAACCCTGATCAAGGACCAAGCTAGTTGGGTGCTAAAATGATAAATTGTGAGCAAGAATAGTGTTATTCACTCAATCAATAGGCTAGTTCTAGCTAGGCATACATTCCAATGGTAGAAAATACAAGGCTAAAAAGAAGGAACATGGATAGTGATCGAGAAATAGTCAAAGATCTTCCTACCATTTCTCCTTCAATATTAAAGCTAAATGAACCTTCTACTACTCCAAATGTTCCAATAGCTCAAAAGAATCAAAATTAGGGGATTGTCTTTATTTCCAAAAACTCACAAACTCAAAGTATAGTTGTGGCTCACAAAGCACAACAAAAGGTTGGTGGTTCCCCCATCAATATTATATAACAAATGAAAAGGTCCAGTGTGAGTGTGCCAATCTAGGATATGTTCTTTATACATGGTCAGGTAGACATCCTAGAAGAAGTGTTGTCAAGAATCAATGTTTATGAGAAACCACCAGTCAAGGAGAATGTGGTTCTCACCAATGCAACCAAAAGACCAAATGAAGGGTAACTAGGTAAGGTGATCAAACCTCTTTCCTTCTACATTTCAGTAATCATTGGTGACTTTTTAGTGCATAATTGCTTGGTAGACAATGGGGCTAGCACTTCAGTAGTGTTAAAGACCATAGCAGAGAAGCTTGGTCTAAAATATGATTCCCAATCTAAAGGAGTTTTATAACTCAATGGATATTCCACCAAACCATCTAGTATCATCAAAGATCTCAACTTGACCCTGCATGCTTATCCTAGTGTCTTAGTGGTTTAAGAATGGGCCTCCCCATTTTAAATTATGCTTATCCAAAAAAATCATAGAAATATTTGAGGTTATCTAGAAATAAATTGGTCATACATAGATTTCAAAACAAGATATGGAACTAAGGTATCCAAAAAATCTGATCCCATTGCATAATTCCACATAAAACCTCATGGGCCAGATAGAATAAACCTCAATCACACCATTCTTGATGAGGATGAATTCATAGGTGGTAAATAATTAAACATTCATCTTGAGGAGATCCCTAACATGTTCTTGGATGAGATATGGAATGAACATTAGTCAATTGACCCTTTGGAAGGTGTTAAATATAGATACATGGGTGTCTACTACTTACATGAAGAAAATTAGACCATGTCATCCCTCATTGGACCTCAAAAGGATCCCAATGGCTTATGGAAATTGTTCTTTAATGGTTCAAGGAGCAAACATGGAGTGGGTGCAAGTGAAATGCTAGTATCCCCCTCAAATGTCAAGTATTTCTCTTCTTATATGTTCTAATTCAGTTGCTCTTGTAATGCAGTAGAATATGAGGGTCTCATCCATGGTCTCCAATGATCTAGTAAGAGAGGGATCAAACAATTGCAAGTTTATGGGGATAGTGAACTAATAGTACATCAATTTAGAGGCTATAATATCACTAATAATCCTTTTATGCAGTCTTTCAACATAGAGAGTTGAACCAAATTGAATATTTTGAGGCCTGTAACATCCAACCAGTGTTAAGGAACCAAAAAAGAGATGTCGATAGGTTGGAAACTATAGGATCTCAATTTGATATCCCAAATGAGTTAAAAAAGACCAAGGTGAAGCCACATGTCAAAGTGGTGGTAATACCATTAGTGACAGATAATTAATCTAATTGGTAGGACTTTGAGAATGACAAATAAATTACTTGTTTCTTTTAGCAAGAAGTAGAATTATCTTCAATAAACCAAGAAAAGTTTCAACATCAATATGAAGAGAAAATAGTTCAACTAAGATCCAATAAGCTTCTTAAAGGGTTTGTCACCCTTGAAGGTCTTTTCAATGAGTCATATCATATGAGAAAAGATAGCATTTATGTCAAACAATGAAGAGAACTATGAAAGAGTCCTTATCTTCAAGGACAAACTCCTCAAGATTGCAAAAGTAAGAACTAAAATTGAAAGGTGTGCTTTCATATATCTTTGTAAATAATATGCAGACATCTTTTCTTGGAAATATAGTGACCTAAGAGGCTTTGATCCCAAGTTGACCCAACACACTATATAACTAGAGGTTAATGCCAAGCCTATTAGGTAGAATCAGAGGCCTATAAACCCTAAAATTGAAGATCTTATGAGGAAATAATTGAACAAGTTGATTGAGTCCAAGATCATCTTTCCCATTAAGCATTCCTCATAGGTATCCAATTTAGTAAATCAGATTGTGTGTTGACTTCAGGGATCTAAATAGGGTCTCCTTGAAAGATCACTGCCCCTTACCATTCATAGAGTAACTACTTTAGATAGTTTTTTGTTCAAAACACTTCTCCCTTTTAGATGGGTATTCAGGGTACAATCAAGTGTTGGTGAGAGAAGAAGATCAGTATAAGACTACCTTCACCACAAATTAGGGTGCATATGCTTACCAAAAGATGCCTTTTAGATTTTAAAATATAGGGGGCACTTTTCAAAGAGCCATGGACATGGATTTTCAAGGGTTGCTAAATTAGATGGTATTGGTCTACTTAGATGACATCATAGTTTTCTCAAAAATGGCCAATGATTACATGGATCATCTAAGGTTGATCTTTGAAAGATGTAGAGTATGGGATCTCTTTAAATCCCAAGAAATTAGTATTTGTTGTTCATGAAGGCAAAATTTTGGGTCACATTATTTCAAAATAATGACTATCCATTAACCTAATAGAATAAGTGTTATCTTATCACTATCTCTACCCAAGCACAAGAAAGGAGTCCAGAGCTTCCTTGGGAAAATAAACTTTGTGAGAAGGTTTATACCTAGTTTTGTAAATCTGTCAAACCCGTCACTACCATGTTGAAGAAGATCTAAGTGTTTGCTTCATCAAATGAAGGTAAAGTAGCATTTAAGGCTATCAAGCAAGCCATTATCCAAACACCCTCATTCATAAATCCTAATTTCTCAAAGGATTTCATATTGTATACCATTGCCAGTATTGACAACATATCAACTATGTTGATGTAAAATAATGGTAAATGACTTGAGCAGCTAATTATCTTTTTTAGTCAAGGACTAGAGGTGTATGATTTGAGGTATAATTTTATTGAAAATAAAGTTCTTGAAGATTTGAGAAGCCTCAAAATTTTCAATCCAATGCTTTCCAACAGCAAGATCCATCTTATGGTGTCTCATCCTGGAGTTAGGGACTTCCTCCTTAATAGAGACTTAAATAAGAAAAGAGTAGGATAGATTACCAAAGTTATGGAGTATGATGTGGAGATCAAAGTCACCAAACTAGTAAGAGGTAAAGGCTTATGTGAGCATATGGTGGATGACCTTCAAGAAGAAAAATAATTTGTTTTGTTAACATAAGACAACTCACAAATAGATGCACCTCCACTTCATAATAGTTTTCTCCAAGACATGACACATTTCTTTATGATAAGAGAATGCCCTCAAGATTTAGACAAAGTAAAAACAAGGTATTTTAGGCTTTAGTCCATACCTTATGCATTATTTTATGGTGTTATTTTTATAAGGGACCTCAATGGGGTACTTATTAGGTGTATTGATGATAATCAAGTGATAAATATTTTGGATCAGTTGCATGATGGACCTACAGGTGGCTATTTTACTCCAAGAATAAAAATATCAAAAATAATGAGGGCTAGTTATTACTGGCCCCACCTTTTCAAGAATTCCTATGCATAGGTTAGTAAATTTCATATGATGTCTAGGAAATTCAATGGTTTCCTAGACATCATATGCAAAGAAGGTGGTTGAAGTCAATAGTATGATTTTTAAAGGGGTGGAGTATGTGGCATGTTAGGCACTTATAGGAACCTAAGTCATGATTCACACTTGGAATAACTTGAGGTGCAATTTACACATGTTAAAACCTAAAGCATGGTTTACACCATGTGGAACCCTAAGTGTGTTTTACACCTAGTAGAACCTAAAGCATGTTTTGTACCAACTAGAACCCAAAGCATGCTTTTCATCAAGTGGAACTTAGGGAATTATTTTTAGGGGTTTAAATTTTGGTGATCATGTAATCAAGGTCATATTTTGGAAGTGTTTGAATAGGGGTAAAAAAATTTTGAATGATAGATACTACCAAAATTCCTTATGAGAGTTAAAAACTCCATCGAGACTGAAAAACCATCAAATCTATAGATTTGGTGTGAATCCTTCAAAAAACTAACAAACACCCACTTTATTTGTTTAAAAACCCATAAAATATTTCTTCAAGTAACCAAAAATACAAATTTCTACATAATTTTAAAAATGGCCTTGAAACCCTCCAAAATGGTCAAAAATTGACTATCACAAAATGAGGTCATGTTTACAGTCATTCTTAGGGTTTTTCCACCTTATAAATATAATTTCATTATTTTTTTCACTCTGAGACTCTAGATATGAATATTTTTATGGATTTTCTAGAAACCCCATCAAACCCTACAAAATCAAAATCAATGAAAAATCTCGAACAAGCTAGAATGTTAGATCTCATAACAAGAACAATGACATTCAACTACTAAAAATGCTTTAATACCATTAAAAATGGGCCAAAATCAAGGATATTTATAGATATGATCAAATTCATGAATCTAAACCTATATGGAGTAGTGAAATCTAAAAAAGAAATCAAAAATGGAAGAAGCTTGTCTTCACATCTAAAAGGTTATATGAGCATCATTAGCCAAAAAGTAAATAAAAAGGTACAATATCTAGTGAGTAATTAAATCACACAAAAATGTAATCACCTCAACTCACAATTAAAAATAACTTAAATTACATTTCCCTTAATGACCTATTATTAACCTAAAAAAGCTAATTAGACCGTGTAGGTAAAACCACATAGTGGAAAAAATCCTACACCAACAATGGATTCTATGGATTTAACTAGTATGGAAAATACTAAAACTTTGGATTATTTGGCTAATATTTCTCATACCAATAACTCCATAATTATTTTTTATACACTAATTGATAAATTCTTGGAAAGTTTAACATAGGTTGCCATTACACAATGTATTCTTTCCACACCTGACTTAGACACCACATCTAATAGCCCACATTCTGAGTACCTAGTATCCTAATTAATATTTAACATACATATTTAAATGCCCATTTCTTTACCCAATTACAGGTTCCATTACATATGGTCTCCCAAAATATTCAATAGTCATCTCAATCTAGGAGTCTTCTAACCTTACCAAGTATGTTGTTAGGACCCCTCCCTAAACCAAGATCTCCAAAGAGAATTTGTTCATCCCACCTTTCACTTCACATCCATACCTCCTTATTTCACTCCTCCATCTCCCTCTATTATTTTTCCTCCACAAAAATACACCTCAACCCTTACCACTTAGTCTCCCACTCACACCTGTTCTCAAGACTTGTTAGTGACTCCCACATGGATAGAATAAATGTAAGTAGAGCAGTTGGTTAGACAAGATTTGGAAATAATGGAAGAGCCCATATTGACCATAAAATTTTATGAGACATCAAATAAACTCAAAAGTGTGAGAATAATAATATTCATAACTAGAGGGAATCCCATTAAGTTTTTAAGAGAAGAGGAAATCTTCTCACTAATAAAGAAAAGAAAATGTACACTTGGAGAAGAGGATGAGATCCTAGAGGACCCTATTTATATGGTAGATTCCACTAAAAGAGTACTATATAAAATATTTCATGGGCTGAAACAAACTAAAAAAATACTAGAGGCATAAGGGAGAAACCTCCAAACGATATAGTAGACAATGTGCACAACTTAGCTAAATCCCTTTATAACATAGTATGTTCTATTCAATAATCAAGGGCAGAGTCAAAACCATAACGAGGAAACATGGTGAACTTTTATGAGACTTTAAAGATATTATATTCTAAACTACACTTCATTTACAAGTCAAAAATACAAAAATAATATTAGTACCTTGATTTACTATAATTTCTAGACATTGCTTTGGTGCAAAACTATGTGACCAATAAAAGGGCTCGTCTGATGGAATACCATAAATATATGTAGGATCTGAACAAACAATTAAAAAACCAAGAGAATAAATTCATCCAAATACTATTATATATGTGCATTAATTTTAAATATACACCACTCTAAAAGGTTATTACCAAGTCATTTTTTGATAATTTACTTCAATTACCAATAATTTCAAGGTAGATGTTGAAAGCATAGTTTTTAGAAGTAGTGACCAAGTGATTCAATTGATCATTTTTTCCAAGGACAAATTTTCGTCATAGTTAGAGTCCTTGAATACCTATTTTATAACTCCAGTGGTCCTACACATGAAGCTAATGAATAATATTTTACTTCTATTTTAAAAAAGTATTATCAATTTTGAAGCCATATAGCTAGACTTCACAGCATGCAAGATTGAATATGAAAAGATAAATGAGAAATAAAGGTTGGTTGTCTAGTGGTAAATTCACCTCCACAATATCTAATTTACACAAATCTATTTTCCTCTCCCATATATATGATAGGATATACTCCTTTATGGTTTGTATTTGTGATACTACCTTCTAACACAACTCCTTTGCAAGCTCAACTAGGACCAACTATACCTATAGTCTAGTCTATTGTTAGTGTAGTCTAAACTATTTGTGTTACCTAAACCCAATAAAGTGACCACTAGAGTCTATTTTTGACACATTTATTTATATACTTATATATATAAGTTATAGAGCTAAATTATTACTTATTCATAGACATTATAAAACATGCAAATTATGCATGTTAAGTTTGGATTCAATGTTATTTGAGACTTTGTAAAATTTGACAAGATTTGAATATGAGGTGACCCCATACAAAGTTATATATACATGTCTTTTATCTATTATAAAGGGAGGAGACTTTTTAAATTAATGCAAGTGAAGAAAGTTTTCTTCAACTATTTTTTGAGTTTATGTGAATGTGTTGTCTCTTCCAAATTTCTATGTTTCATCGAAGAATTTCCATTAAGTCAATAAACCTATAGTAGGTTGAGTGCATGTTATTTGTAGGGGAAAATTGAATATTCTATTAATCATATCAATTTTTTGGTTATAGATCATATTTACCAATTGTTATTGACATTCGATATGCATATTGATCTAGCACTAACAACATCCTATTATAATCAGTGAGTTATCTTGAAATGACTTCCTTAGACTCTTTATTGTGTTTTATTGTGTTATGTGATTTCATATAATCCATAGAATACATTGTCTTGTGATGTTTGCTTAGATTGGTATATTAATTTAAGGGACCATTTCAAATAATTTGGACTTATTACTAGTCCATTTCTAAAAATTACTATTAGAAATAAGTTTAGATTATTAAAATTTTATAGTTCTAAATTCTCCTCAGTTCAATATATGGGGAATAGATCAAAATTACTACCATGATCCAGGTCCAATTTATTTTGAATATATGAAAATTATTTTTTAACATTCACTCTAGTATATTTTGGTTGACATATGTCCAGATTATATGAAATGGTCCTTTTTAGCTTAATGTAGATGATATTTTATGATTATATATCACCTCAGTCTTGTATATTTGGTAAATGTAGACCTTAATTATTACTCTAATTTCTTTACCTTGCTCACTTCCACAAGTCTAGAATTTACTCTATCTTTATGCCCCTTGGCCTATATCTCTTAGTCTAACTAGTCTTATGTTGATGACCCAGGTCCTCTATCTTCCCTATAATGTTTAAAATGTACTTATCTTCCATCTCTACAAGTTATAATGTTATACCTAATTTCTTGCTCCATGGACGCTAATGGTCAGGATAGATAGTAACATTGATGTTACTATCATATTCTAATGTAAGTGTCTAGTGCCCTAAACTCATCCAATTTACAAATGAAACATATCCTAAAGGTCATCCTAAGTGATTCAATCTGAGTTACTACTCCAAATGGATTGATACATATACAAGATAAAATCTTATTCATTCTTCACCTAGTAAAGGACAAAAGAGACTAAGGCAACTTATCAAAAGCACTCTATCAAGCATTATATTGAATAAAACTTTCATATTTCCATACAATCATAGGTACATCACATATATATATCTAAAGTACTAAAGGAGCAACCCAAGATCCCAATTTTCCAAGTTACAATCTAGGTCACTATTGTATTTAATTTGCATATATTATATGATTTATACACAAGCTAACACATAAGGAAAAAATACATGAGTCTGAGGCCCTCTTCTAGAGTATTGGCTATATAGGTAGTACCCTCTGATAGTGGGTTCTTTGGGGTCAAATCGATACTATGTTCCCATGAACCCATTTTCCCCAAGTTCACTATGATGATGGAGAATTAGAGTTTTACCATTTCACAAGGATTTACTATCCATGACATAGACCTGAATACACCAAAGTGAAGGTGAATCAAAATTCAAAATCATCTAGGTAGTCACATCCTATTTCAATAGGTATTCCATATAGGACACTTACATTGAACCTAGATAGTAGCATCGATATAACCATCCCAAGATTATGTTAGTGTCCAAAGCACTAGAAGCATCTAATCCATAATTTGATGACTATTCTAGAATATTTTTCCAACTTACTTTTTGCCTATTCCAGATCTAGAATTGCATTAGAATCAGAGCAAGCTAATTACATCAATTATTTATCATTTCTATATCTAGTATAGTTGTACTTTCCATATTTAGACTATCTCAACATAATAAATTTAGTGTATATTTATATCTAAGTTTAGCATCAATTGAACTCTTATAGATCTTATTATCACCCTTGTGCCATTTCATTTCTATATA
This sequence comes from Torreya grandis, assembly GCA_037957365.1. NCBI lineage: Eukaryota > Viridiplantae > Streptophyta > Pinopsida > Cupressales > Taxaceae > Torreya > Torreya grandis. The sequence goes on along the minus strand of JARHVA010001073.1, from coordinate 2,494,410 downwards.
CCCATTTAATCAGAATCTAGGTTAAACATTAAGATAACCTTATATCAACATTTTAGGGTTAAACATTTAGTGAACCTAGTTTTTGAATGTCATTCTACCTAAGCATCCCCTAAGATACTTGTTACTTGCTTTGTCATAATATTTATTTACTTCATATCTTTTATCATGGATGATATTGATTGCTTTGATGATTATGATTATGAAACTATCCAACTCACCTTCAAGGAAAGCATTAAAATTGACTACTCTTAGATTCTTATAAGTTATAAATCATGTAATATAAAAGTATTGAATGGTGGTAGCTATTATCCCTCTAATCAAGTCCATGCTCCCACCACTTCAACAGATTAGTTGATCCATCTTAAGGAAGATAAAAATCTTTAGACATACTTCTTACACCACCATTATATGACTTTGGCATTTGATACTTACAAAAGAATGGATACCAAGGCCAAGGATTGGGAAAACATGAGCAACGTATAGCCCACCTAATATCTCTTAAACATAAAAATACAAATAGGTAAGGTTTGGGGTTTTTTAAATCATCCTTGATTTACCACCCATTAAAGTCAACTAAACATGTACATTTTATCAAACAAATGGGTACATATGACCAAGAGATTCCTTCATTTGATCATCAAAAATTTTGATAGTTACATAAAGATATTATGGTTAATTTACAAATAACTCATAAAGGGGACATGTCTTTAGAAAAATTGATTAAAATCCCTAAAATTCCTACATTCACAAATAATATCCCTCTATTCAAGGGTGATGTTTTTTCCTGCTTTCATTTAACACAAATTCTATATCAAAAAAGGTGTCCTTACCAAAAATTTCCCAAGATAAAATTGGTATATCCTTACCCAAGAAAAATGAAAAAAATCATTCAAATAGTATTAATATTTATATGATATACCGAATGTACCAAAGTTTAAATATCCTATACCATTACCAAAATGTCCTAAATTTAGTGATCATTAACTTGCACTTGTTATACATAAGGATGATGATACTCATATGCCTAGATTTAAAAAAGGTGGTGGGTTACAACCAATGATAACACCTATGACAAACACCTCTATCCCCATATAATATCTAATGTATATGATGACCATTATTGAGGATATTTAAAATCAAGTTTCTATACTTCAAATGCAAATGGATTTCCATAATGATAATGCACATGTAACCTCGTTCAATAATCAACCTCTTGAGAAATGTATGATTAAATATCCTTATACCTAATATTTTGAATTACCATATTTACCTCTCTTTTTGAGACACAAAGACCCATTAGAACACATGATTAGCTATCTACATTATTTTGGTCAATGGGAACAAGATGACAAACTATTACTAGAAATTTTTCCATATGAGTATTTCTGATGAGGCTCAAAATTAGTTCTATAATTTACCAAAGGGTTCTTTAAATACTTTATTACAATTGGAAGATGCATTTTTCATGGATTTTAATATCCACAAGGTGCCAAAACTTACATTAGAACATTTTTACAATTAAAAATAACTTGATGATGAATCCCTTCAAGATTATACTATTCAATTCAGAAGTACAACATATGAGCTAGCATTTAGAACCTCAGATTTGGAATTGGAATTTATCTTTAGTAGAGGCATTCTTTCTCCATTAAAGTAAAGTACATTGCATAAACAATATGAATAATTTACCCATTTACATAATGATGTGCATATATATGCTTCCTTCAAAAATTACTCATTAAAATGAACTTAACTTATCTCCCTCCAAATACAAAACCTTTATCCCTCATACAAAATATCGACATAACTTACCTAAGGAACATTATGCACAATAGTGTGGTATTCCTAATTTCTATATGACTAATTTGTAAATTCTACTTAACATGAGGCCAATCCAAGGTCCACATCTTATGCAAGAATCTCAAAGTGAATAACATAAAAAGCACCCATGCCAAAAAAATTTAATAATTACCTTATACATGGGTGGCACTTATGTTTGGCATAACCATATTGATCCTACATAATCAAAAACTACTAGAAATGTAAGACACTTTAAAAAAATTGGTTTCAATCTAAAAAAATTACAAAACAAAGTTGGTCAGAAAGGCTCATTGGGAAAAATAACAATACCAATTGCTTGTGGTCCTAAAGTAATTCAAACATTGGTTTGGGTTATTCCTACCACATCTCAATATGCATTTATGTTAGGAACTCTTTGGCTATACCAAATGGAAGAAAAAATTGATCCCAATCATCAAGGTATCTCCTTTCCTCATGAAGGCAAATCAATATACATTTCAAATGATAGAATTACTTATTCTACTACACATTAAAAATGTGAGGAGGAATATGTGATGTATAGTTTTAAACTATCCAAGCATGATGCAAATAATCTAAAAGATTCAACTTAAAGTTTTAAGGTTTACAGTGGGGAGATATCTATGACTATTCATTAGATGGCATCATAGGATGATATTTCCTCTTCAAAATATTCTAATCAAAAATAAAAAACATCCAAAAATACTTTCACCACCTACATATTTTATTGGCTCTTTAACATCTATGTGTTAGTTCTATATTGATGGATGACATATTAAATTACTCCTACATACACATATGTGTCATACTTATACTTGAGTGTGATAAAGTATACATGGATACATCAAACATTCCTATTTTGGATGTTGGGCTTTCCCTCTACTCATGTCATATGGACACTGGTGGCATACTTATTCGATCTTGATACACATAGGTTATATAGTTTGATGATCACTCTACATTATCATGTTTGAGCTTACATATGTACTTACACATGCTTATTATCCATGATTATATCTTACACAGGGTACTTGATATGCTCTACACTTGACATTTTTTCCTAACACATTAGATTATGACTAATCTGACATGTTTATGATGGTTATTTATGTTTTACTTTATGCACTTCCTTGAGTGTCTTACATTTCTATTGTATGTCTTGTTTGAGCATTTTATTATGTTCCTTAACTTGTGATCTTCGTTATTATGTATGCTGGCATTGACATTTTCATATGTCATTGTTTGTTGTATGGACATTTGAATATGTGATTATCTATGTTATGGATATTTGATTAAGTCATGTCTCTTTGATTGTGTGGAATTTGAACATGCCCCTTGTTTGTAGTCTCCTTGGACCATTACCTTTTGACTTGATTTTGAGATATTTTATGTGTGTTCTTGATTTACTTTTTGAGATTATATTGTTACCATCTAGGCATTGTCATGATCTTTATCATGCATCTTAGGCCTACATGTGATCACATTGGTTTTATGTGCTTTAATGATACATTTACCTATATATGTTCCCTTCTATATGTTATATGGTTACATTCATAGATTATACATTTATCTTATCCTTTTAAGGTGAGGTAACTATTTGTTCCCATCTTTCCCTCAACTTAAAGTGGGGGCATGTTCTCCACACTTGGCAGAGTTTTTAGATTCAGTGGGGGTATAATTTGAAATAATATTCTCTACACTCATTCAGTATATGGTACTTATATCAGTTTTTAGATTCAATGGAGGCATGTCATATGGGTATGGCTTCCACACATTCATGGTTCCTATATTAATTAGAGGCATGCTTTATAAGCATGTTCTCCACATCTATTCAGTATTTACTATCTCTAAATTATAGTGAGGGCATGTTTCAAAAACATGTTCTCAACATTGGTACTTATATCATTTTACATATTTATCCATATATAATGGGGTAATGTTTTGGAAGCATGTTTTCCACACTTACATAGTTATCTAAATTGGCCAAAGCATATAGTTATATGATTTATATTCATAGTTGTGGAAGAATTATATACATTGGTACTATTGTTATATATAGTTTCAACATGAGACATATCTTAGGTGCATATGATATGCAACATGTGCTTAATATTTCAAAATTAAAATCAATTTCAGATTATAAAAATATTTTATGGATTGTTACCACATCACAAACTTTTTCATGCTGATACCCCACAAACTTTTATAGACTTTATTGAGCTGATCTAATGCAATAGTTATTTCACCTTTTGGTATGGTTGAGGTGATCAAATCACTCAATATTGCCAAGTTTTTATGTTGTACTTGATTTTATCATCCAACCTCACCAGGTTATAACTATCATTGGGTTTCACAATTGAGCTAATCTCAATTGTTAGGTGGTAACTCGCTTTTGATCCAAAGTTAGAGGCATGTGTCTTCCAATATCTCTATTTATCTATCTCCTTAGACCTATTTAGTTTCAAGATTTATTTATATTTTTTCCTAATCTTAGTTTGATGGCCTTACAATGATACATCGTTTTCAAAATAACTTGCCAATAGGCAAGGTGGTTACATTGACACATAGGTGTACTCCTAAACTTTGCTATTTTAATTTTAATTTATTTCAAGTACTTTCAATCCTAGATTATGTGCACTAATTTTATACTATAACATGTTCTTGGTTATAGGTTATTCACTAATAAAGCACTCAAGTTAGGCACATGCAAATATAAGTTATGCATACACACCTAGGTACAAATTCCTTTCCTTTAAACTAGCAATTTCATTACTAGATTAAAGGGTGTGAATGTAGATGATATTTTATGATTATATAGAACCTCAGTCTTGTACACTTGGTAAATTTAGACCTTAGTTGTTCTTTTTAATTATTTACCTTTTCCAATTTCACAAGTCTCACATCTTCTTTTTTTGTGCCCCTTAGCTAATATCTCACAGTCTAATAAGTATTATGTCAATAACCCAAGTCTTCTATCTTATCCAAAATGCTTAAAATGTACTTATCTTCCATCTTTGCACGTTCTAAACTTATACCTACTTTCCTACTCCCTGAACACTAATGTTTGAGACAAACAGTAGTGTTGATGCTATTGTCCTATCCTGATACAAGTGTTTAGTTCCCTAAAGTCATCTAATTTTCAAATGAAACATATCCTAATGGTGGGCCTAAGTGCTTTAATGTAAGTTATTAATCTAAATGGGTTGATATAAATACAAGATCAATTGTCATTCATTCCTCACCAAGAAAAAGACCAAAGAGACCAAGGAAACATATCAAAAGCACTCTATCAAGCATCTAAATAAATAAATATTCCATATTTCCACACTAGTCATAGGTACAACATATCCATGCAACTAAAGTACTAAAAGAATAGCCCAAGGGCCAAATTTTTTTAGTTAAAATATAGATCCCTATTGTACTTTATTTACACATATTGTATGATTCACACATAAGCCAACACATAAGGGATAAATACATGAGTTTAAGGCCCTCTTCTATAGTATTGGATATGTAGGTAGCACCCTCTGATAGTGGGGTCTTTGGGGTTAGCTTGACACTATGTGCCTACTAACCCATTTTTCTCCATTATCACTATGAATATGGAGTACTATGATTTTTTTAATTCACAAAGAGATACTATCCATGACATGGATTTGAATGACTAGAGTGAAGGTGAAGCAAAATCTAGAAGCATCTAGGTGGTCTCATCTTATTCCAATAAGAATTCTATATTGGACACTTACATTGAACCCAAACAGTATCATTGATATAGTCATCCCAGACTAACATTAGTGTCTAGAGTGCCTGAAGCATCCAATCTAGAATTTCATGATTGTTCTAGAATCTCCTTCCATCCTGTAGACACCTAAATTTGGCTACTAATAACCTCTAATCAGGCTTTTGGCCAATTTCCACCCAAAATGCATAATTTGGCCTAAAAACACTAAAACATGTTAAATGATGTGAAACTAACATATTCAAGTGCCAATTTTGGCCAAGGTATCCTTAAATGGGGCAATGTAATTCATGATCCAACTAACTTTGATCATTTTATTTTGAGTCAAAATATCAATTTTGTACCTGGGTGCTCTAGATTACTCTTTCCTATCACATCTCTTACACAATATGTATGCCTTTGTTATTTGTTTTTAGTAAAATATTAAATGGGAATATGGTTCCAATGCATCTGATAATGACTTCCAATCTAATCAAATTTTAGACCAATAACAAGGCATTTTGATTAATTTGAGTAATTTGTGTATAAAGTGCTTAATCATGCTTAAGAGATAAGTAACCCAAATCAAGGCATAATTAATAATTCCATAGAACTTGTTGAAAACTTATTTTTGGGAATAAATTTGAATATCTACATCATTAGGTGACCTCGTTTCCTGGGAAGACATCCCTAGGCCATAAATGTCACAAATATCGAGATTCATGCCCTCCATACCTCATCAATGCCTTCCATGATGCTCTCCATGCCTCTTAATTTCCCCTTCTTCTAATTTCATGATGACGATAGTTATAAAATTAATTCCAAAAATTGAATTAATCCTCAACCACACATCTCAATCTTAGGATGGACAGTTCAGGTTGATTCTAGGCATTCTGAAAAATCTATAAATAGAGAGGCCATGAACATCATTTCTAAGTTATTTTGGTGCAAATTTATAATCCATAAATATCTTCAAGAAGCCATTGAAATTAGTGTTACCATGCCAAATTGATTCCAAGCCAAGCCACAAGCCAAAGGTGCCAAGGAGAGATGGAGGTAGACAAACTTCTATTACCAAGGACTTCATGAGTATAAAAGTTGAGCAAGCCACTACAACAAGAATTTTGGAGAATCCAAGGAAGGTAAAAGAAGTTTCTTTTGAATTTTAGTTGTATGTTTTATTCATGTTTGTTAACTAAGAGTTCTCTAGTGTCTAGGCCTAGAGATGTTATGCTATTTAGTGTGTTTCTTTCATTTTGTTTTCATTTTGGAACTAACACCATACTAACCATCCTCTCTTGAGTCAAATTCCTAGATCCACATATAGCACACCCAGTGGGACTAGACACATCCCAAACATGAAAAAGATCATTTTATAGCTTTAAATTATTCATTTGGACCATTAAAACTCTTTCAAATTTATTTTCTAACTTTATTTTACCATTTTCATTTGCCACAGGTTTACATAGTAACCGACGTCAGCTAGTAAGATCGACATCAGTTGGATAGCTTAACTGACATCAGTTATTAAAATTGACATCAATTGGATACCTATCATTGGTCACATTGGTATACCCAATGTCAGTTAGATAACTTTTATCAACTAGAAAATGTAACCATCATCGGTTATATAATTGATGTCGGTTATTATGTTTTTCTTAAAACATAGACCTGAGAGCTTTCTTTTAAAGTTCATTGTTTCAAACCTAAAAGAGCTTCAAGGCTAAAATACATGATAACATTTTTGTTGTAGGACCAAGCTTGACATTTTCTAAAAACATGTTTAGATCACCTTTTGCATTCTTAAAAATCAATTAGGAACCTTGTTTTGGTGTTTAACAAATAATAAATTTTAGATGTTTATGGTGAATGTTTTCAAAGTTTGAAATTAAGACCAAGGGTTCAAAGGAATGCCACCTCATTTACCATTTGGGCTTAAAAATAAACTCACCTTTTCAAATCTTTTTGTATTTACTTAGTTATTTAGATTAAATTTTTTTTTGGATAAAAGAGGGATGTTACGTGTATGCTCTTCCATTTGTCCCCTTGAGGGAACCCTTGGAATCAAAAGCACCATTCTTATTACAAATAGCCTAGTCCAAAGCTTAGAAATAAATTCATCTAAAGCACTCCCAAAAAACTCATCAAAGTTTGGGTGACCTTGAAAATGCCCCTAAAGTCTTTCTACTTTCATGATTTATTTATTTTTTTATAAAAACTTAGTTTGTGAGGGGGACTTCATCACCTCTCATGAGTTATTTAGGGAAGCTTTCACCTAGGGTTTCACCTCCCAACATTAAATTTATTTGGCTCCTAGTTGGAGTTACACACAAGTTGTAGTGTCACTTTGGACATCACACTAAACTGAGCAAACAGTATGATATAGTGGTTACAGAAAGGACTAGACCTTTCTGCAACAAGCCAAGTGATATGGACCCAAAATCCATGCTTTTATTTTGAATTGTTTGGCATGAAAGTCATTATGCCATTGATTCCCCTATAATGTTTAGAAACTTGTTAGATATTAGATAAATCCCCACTTATCATGAAAGTATTATTGGTGCAAGGTGTGCCTCAAGGTCCATATCACATTATTATCATTTGAGAGAAGCAGGGTATGAAAACCCTACTATATAATGCACAATTACTTATGTATGAACACTAAAAAATCCTCTCAAATGATGTATATTGATGGATTCCAAAAATACCAAGCAATCTTGTCATTTTAGGATCTAAGAGTGATTAATTAATTGGTCATGTCCTAGATTAAAGTTTTGTTTGAAGTCAAAACTTCATGTAAACAAATGATTCAAACCAAGCACATAGTCCTTTAAACAAAGAGGCATTATGTTGCCCATGTGTGATCATCAATTTTCCTTGTTTAAAGTTCACTAAAAATTTAGGAGTCATATCATCCACTTTGGCATAGTTACGTTGCCTAATTGAGTCTAAAATTTTACCAAAGTTGTTTATGTCCTTATAATCTAAATTCAAAATTTCACCTTCATAAGTTTATAGGGTTGATGTGTTAAGTGGTTTTGCCATTTACACTAAACTTAAGGGAACTTAGGTTCAATTTATAACTTGGGTTGAAGGCCATTTAAGATTCATAATCATTGTCATCACTTGATAGACTTAAGCCATATTGTGCTAAAACTTTCACTTTAAGTCTATGCACCACAACATTTTGAGTCCAAAAAAGTAGTGTTATGTTGTCAAAATTGTGGTAAAATGTCTTTGCCTTAGAGAGTTTTTCAAAAAAACTTTTTTGTCACACCTTTTGGGTAGTGTAGCACTGCCCAAAACATTTCAAATATTGTTTCATAGACCCTCTTGCATATAGTTCAAATTTGTTCCTACAAATCTGAGTGTACTTTTATGATCTTTTGTTTAGCATAGTTATACTGTTCACTTTTATCTAGCTTATTTATCAAAAGAACCAAGTTTTATACCATTATTTATGAGACAATAAACTATTTCTAAAAGTGTCTTTTGTTTTATACCTTATACCTAGTTGATCAAGTTCATATCCAAGAATCAAATGCCTAGTGTTTGTTAAAAGTGTTTCAAATCCATTAGATTAAAACTTTCATCTATTTTAAAGTCTAGATTTTGACATTGTTTGGCCAAGAGTCCTAGCGCATGTCTTGTTTGAGCCTAGCTTTTGATGCCACATTTGGCCAAAAGACCTAGCAACTTTTATATTCCTAGATTAGATTGATTTGAAACACTTTGACCTTAGAGTTTGGCATTTTTATTTTTAGTCCATTTACTTGCTTATCTTTGTGTGAACTGTGAAATGTTAGATACTTCTGTATAAATCTTTGACCTTTTATCACAAAGCATTGACTATGGATCCAAACATGTATTCCTATACTCATAGTGAACTCATATACAATCTATGGATTAGTAATGTAGTTGCACAAGAAGAAATGGTGCAAGACCCATATGTGGATAATATTGCTTATAAGATGGATTTTTATCCCTCTTATAATACTCAATTAGGGGCACAAAGCCAAGATGCATAGGCTAACTATCTAGTTAACACACCACCTTATTTAGAACAAGACCAAGAAAAAACTACACAATACCTAGCTATAATATCCATAGTGGACAAGTTAGTTCTTCAACAAACATATTCTACTAATATGGCTTCTATGTATGATCCATTTTTGTTTGAGCGACATTTCTTAGAGAAAAAAGATGAGATTTTGGTTAGAGCCATAGAGGTAGAGTCCAAGTTTCCAATAGACTTCCCTCATGAGAATTTACCAAGTCTAGTAATAGTACCCAACAATATCATTTATGAAAAACAAGCTTCTTCTAGCAATCTTATGGCTCTAGTCCAAACAGTGTATCAAGACCCTAATATATCTAATCGAGGCAAAAACATCATGGAATATCACTTTAACCTAATGAAAATAGCATATCAAACCTACCTAAATCTAGCATGTAATTTCAATCAGATGAACATGGTAAGTAAGCCTCTTATTGACCTAGTTCCTTAAACAAGAGTGTTGATAGAGTTAACTGGACAAGAGAATCTGAGTTCTAACTCATTTGACAAACCACTTCAATAGATAACTTGATGAATATGGTCATTATTAAATAAGTTTCTTTGGCCTCTACATAGAATAATGAGCCAAACATAGTGGAAAATGTGCAAACAACGTCCAATCTGGATCAACGTGGTATTAATGCACAAACAACTAGCCAACAACATGTGCCTATAGTTAATCTCATGGGTAGATCATCATACAAGGGAATAAGATTTTATATAATCCAACCTCAACTAACTACTTCCTCAAGTATATAACCAATAGGATTAGGTAATCAAACAATAACTAATGGCATGCCTCAATGACAGAATGTGATGAACCCTACTCCTCTACAAGTAACAAGTAGTATTCCACAACAATAAACACAATCTAGTGTATCAATGCAACAAAGGAAAAATACATTGCCACCTCAATCAAGGGCAACAAATGTTTCACCTCATCAGGTAATGATGAACATACCTCTTCAGTCATATACTAATATTCCAATTCAAAACCAAGCAATGACTAGTCAATAATGTGCAAATATTGGTCAACAACAGATGCCGAATATGCAACTTTTTTTCACTTCCTCATAGGGATTAATGCAATAAGGAGGTCCCCATATTTCTCAAGTACCTAATAGACAACCATTGGTTCAAAATGTACCACAAATTTAGAGATAGGGTTTTGGTCCACAAGTTCCCACTCAATAGTAAGGTTCATTTAGTTGGCAACATGTACCTTTTCAACCATAGTATAGTTAAATCCCTCCGTCCCAACCACAAAATCCTCCAAGTCAAACCTTTATCACCAACCCAAACTAGAATATCATGCAACTAATTATGCAATTCCAAGTACATCCTAATCTACATATGCATATTAATAGTCCATTCCCCAACGAAACCAATATACCCCAGTAGGTATCTCCATCATTCCCTACTCAAAGTGTCCCACTTTTGACCTCCTAACCATCCACCCAAACCAATATTCTCCCTCAAACCAATGTTCCTTCTAGTTTCCTATCCCAAGAATTGCAACAAATGAAGGATGTAATTGCTACCATTCAAGTAGGTAAACAGATTAAAAAGTTTAAATTGGATGACATATGTTCCTATCCATTCAACATGTAGTATTTTTAGATACCATTTCCTACAAGATATGAACAACCAAAATTTGACAAATACAAAGTTAAAGGTGACCCTAAGGCTCATTTAACTGAATTGTTTATCACATGTCAACCAATGGCATATAGTGACATATATCTTTTGTTTGTGTTCCTAGGAAGCTTGGATATACAAGCCTTGGAGTGGTTTTTAAAGTTGCCTAAAAATATAGTGACAGATTTTGATGATCTTTCTGATAAATTTGTGCAGCACTTTTCCTATAATCTCAAGCATGAGATTTCATTAGTAGACTTAATGCAAGAAAATAAAAAAGTTTGTGAGAGTTTTGCAAGTTATTTATAGTTATGGAGAGCCCTTGAAATCCATTTCCCCCATAATTTACTAGATAAATAATTAGCTGCTATGTTTACTAAAAATTTGCATAGTGAGATAGCTTATCATCTAGAACTACAATGTGCCCATACTTTCAAAGAGATCATTGATAAAGGTTTATTGATTGAGTGGGCACTCATCAATAAAGAAGTTATCAAGCTTAATTCAAATAATCAAAATCGAGGTACCAATCAAGGAAATGACTAACATCCCATTCAAGTGCCAGCATCACAACCAGCATAGGCCAATAACCAAAAAAGATTGAAGCAATTCAACCGCAATAGAAATGTTGTGGGAAATGGAGTAACTGAATCCCATCATGTCTAAATGGTGTAAACATCATTTGTACCACCTTTTTAGCTTACTCCTACTTAGAAATTTTTCCAACCAATACCATAATCACAATAACCAAGACCTACACAATAAATATAGCATTCATTACCATTACAAACCCCTCCTCCTAGGAGAACCATACCTACACATCATGTCTTTAGTGACCTAGGAGAACCTATTGAGTTTGTATTTTACAACTCTTGATATTTCTAATTTGATTAGTTGGCCTATACCAAAGCATTAACTACAAGGCATTCCTTATCCTAATTGGTATCATGAAAATGAATTATGTGACTATCATCAAGTCAATAGGCATAATCTACGAAGATGTGTCCAAATCAAGTATTTAATTGAGAATATGTTAGAGAATGGGGAGATAATGGTGCTTCCACTTCCAATCAAACTCTTGGGATTTATAAAAACCCCTTTCCCTAACATAACAATTAGTTGTAGCAAAATGATCAACAATAATGACAACAACAACCAATATAGTAGCAAAATAAACATTATCAAAATCAAAGGCCAAACCAATAAAATCAAAAAAATTAGTAGTAGAACACACAATGATAGAACAATGGACAAAACCAAGGTCAGAATGGTAACAACTAACAAACTTACCATGTAATTGAACCTAACTACAATCAAGTTGTAGGTGATATTGTAGGGGGTAGCATTAATACCATCTCCATTTATCCTAGACCAAGAACTAATCAACCTAGATCATTGTTAAACAACAACATTTAGCCAAATTACATGAATAATCCTTTTTTGACCTAGGAATACATATAGGCAAACTAGAAAATTAGGACTTCCCTTTTTGGACCTTATATCAACAACTCATCCTTATCACATGACCACATATGAGTGTACCAATAACTGAGACTTATCATGTCTGGTCCCACACCATTCCCAATATTGGTTAACAATAATGGTCCAATATTTAATTCTAATTGTGTAATCATAACTCAAAGGTGAAAGATTACAATCCCAAGCCCATAACCATCTATCAATTTTCCTATCATCCAAATGTTTAGCCTGAGAATAAACCTTTCACTACTGACCAAGACAAGAAGTTTGATATTATGGAATAATTATAGAAGACACAAGCACAAATTTCTATTTTAGATTTGTTATGAATGTCAGTAATCCATAAGAACATCTTGAATGATTTTTTGACCCAATCCACTATTACTAGTGACATATCCCTTGATAAATTTCAATCTTTGGTTGGATACCTAGCTCTATCCCAACAAGTCACATTCAACCAAAGCGATATGTCTTTCCTTGGCCCATTCCATAATAATCCATTATACATAGAAGTTTATATAAGATGGCATAAAGTAAAACATGTCCTTATAGACAATGGACATGGCCTCAACATAGTATCTCTAAAGCTCATCAATATTCTTGGGTACATAATGGTAGATCTTTAGCCAAAAATAATAACCATCAAAGCCTATGATAATCAGGAAAGAGAATCACAAGGAACCATTAGTTTTCAAGTTATCATTGGGCCTTTGACCCATGATACACTTTGCCATGTGCTTGATCTTGAGTTATCATACAATATGCTTATAGAAAGGCCTTAGTTACATGAGATTTATGCAGTCCCATCAATGTTGTACCAATGTATCAAGTTTTCCCACTGAGGGATGGAAGTGAATCTTCCAAGAGATTTACACCCATATGAACACTGCAAGCATATTGAGGCTGAATTTCAAAGCTATAATTATCAGTACGGCATGAATCTAAGTTCTAACAAGGATAAAGGAAAGGGTATACTTGTTGATATTTTACTGGATAATTACATAGATCATAATACCTTGGACTCCCTTTCCCACATGCCACCTCCTGAAGCATCTGATCATTTCACCATTTTAGATAATAGACTGAGAGAGTATGTGACCCATGATACATTTCATAATGCTAATCTTCTTCAAAATCTAAAAACCTTTGGGCAACCTAAATTCACCCCACATATACATTAGCAACAAAGGAATAAAGATAAGGGACTTGTCACATTTGTACCAACAACTGGCCTAGAACCTAACCCTCTTAAAGGGGATGAATCATGGTTACATAATGACAACCAAGCTGATTATTATAAAAGTACAAAGTATCATATTCCCAATAGGATCATGGAGCATCATAATTATGAAGGAAGAGACCTCAAACCAAATTAGCAAGGAACCATCAAGCCAATTTCCATGACTAACTATGAAAGACCTTATGGACTTGGATTTAAACCACCTGGGGGTGACTCCACATAGCTTATTCAAACTCCATCACCAACGACTAGTGATGATGATGCCAACAGTGAAGCAAAGTCTAATCACAGCCTCACCTTTGATGACTTAGTTGAAACCAACCTATTTGATAATAATGTCACATGTACCTTAGCCATTCATCGCAACCCTTTGACATTATATTATCCCCAACTGATAGATTGGGACCAACAAGAATCTAGTTTGTTGATTGATGAGTTCCAAAATGATGAGGCATTCTATGACTTTTTAGGCCTTAGAGACAATGTTTTATTGGGAGACCATAAATTAGGATTCTCAATCACATTATATCTTATAGCCTATTTTAGAGAGTGAGTGAACACCCTTAGCCAAAAACAAATAAATAAAACATTGAGGTCCCAAAGTGAAAACCTCTTTGAGGTGCTTTATGACTAGGGAAAAAGTAAAGATAAAGGTTATTCTAGTGGTGAAAACTTGTTTCAAGTGCCATTAGATGGGGGTATTCATTTTTTTTTAAATTTAGACCAAGAGACCACCAATGATGAACTTGTCTATGGATCCAAGTTTAGATTTGAGAAACAACAAGTATTTTATCAAATTCCTAAAGAATTTCCAACTATTTTTGTCACATGGCTAGATCTCCCATTAGGGGACTCAGATTCATCATGCCTAGGAGAAGTTGAAGAGCAAGTCCTAATGGAGGACCCTGACATAATTCAATAGTTCAAATCATTGCCTACTATCCTAGAAGATGGTTTAACCCTTCTAGTTGAAGATACAATAGAGGTAAATATCAAGACTCTATCAGACTTGAAATGGGTAAAATTAGGCATGTCCCTCACTAAGAAGGAACATGGCATCTTTATAGATCTATTGAGAGAATTTATAGATATCTTTGTATGGGCCTATTTTGGCATGCTAGGTCTAGACCCCACCTTTGTTCTACACCACCTTATGGTTAATCGTGATGCCAAATTGGTAAAATAAAAGTTACATAAGATACATCATATTGTTCCCAAAATTTGTCACTCATTTTGGGACAACATATGAACTATTTTTGTCCTGCAGACCAAAATTATCTCTTCCCTTCTTAAAAAATTGTTTTGAGCATTCAAATTCTTCATTATTCAAGCTTTTTCAATTAAGGGAGTAGCAAGTTCAAAAGGTTCAATGGCTTCAATAGGCGAGTTCTCACAAAGGAACAAGTTCCCAACACTTAGGCAATTTCAAGATTGGTAAAATGCCTAGGTTCAACCAAAAATGTTCATCAGCAAGATTCAAACAAAGGATTGAACCATTGAACGATTGAACCCTACTTCCAAAAGGTTCCAAGGTTCAATGGGTTCAAAGGTTCAACGATGTCAGAAAGCTTAAAGAGTTAAGCGCTTCACCAAAATTTCAAAGTTCAACCGCTTTAGCAAGTTCAACAGCTTCAAAAGACTTAGCAAAAAGAAAGAAGATTGAACCGTTAAACCATTGAACCTTGAACCTAAAAAGGTTCACAGGTTCAAGGTGTTTGGTTCAAAGAGATTGGTTCAAGTAGTCAACTGAATGAGTGAAACAAAATATTGAACCATTGAACCAAAGTTAGTTCAATCGGTCAATTCAAAGGGGTCCCCCAAAGCTGAAAGAATAAGTGCCCTTGTGAAGGGTAGTAAACTAAAGGTAGGATCCCTTGCGGAGGGTAGGGAACATTGGTTCAAAGATCAAAGAGAAGGCCAAAAGGGTAAGGTTTCCTTTGGAATTTCATAAAGACAAGGCGAATTCTTTTAGACAAAAAGTCTGAAGGAATTCCTTTGGACTTTTGTCTGAAGGAATTCACCCAAAAGGAAAAGTCTGAAGAAAAGTAGACAAGGAAAAGGAAAGGTTTCCTTCAGAAAAAATATCTAAAGGAATTCCTTTAGACATTTTGTCTGAAGGAATTAACCTGAAGGAATTAACCTAAAGACCACTCGAAGGACCCCGAAGGGTAGGTACTCTTATGGGAGGCTTTCGGCACCAAGAAAATGGACCTTTCTCAAAGACCTGAAGGGACACCTTCCCTTCAGGGTGTTCTAAAGACATAGAACTAAAGGAATTTTAAGGCATCAAAAGACTTAGCCAAAATCAAAGGATTCTAAGAAAGACATTGAACTGTTGAACCTTGAACCAAAATGGTTCAAAGGTTCAAAGGTTTAAAAGTTCAAGGATAGTTCAAGCAAAGAGCAAGGAAGCGATGGAACTAATGAACCGATAAAGACCTCTTGAACTATTAAACTTTCAAAGGTTCAAAGGTTCATGGTTCAATATGGTTCAAACAAACAGTGACCATTGACGTCCCCACAGACATCAAATATAAGGTAATGGAATATCCATTGATTTTCAAATAGATAGTGGAACTTGAAGAATGAAACAAGTGGCCAGCTAAAAAAGAAAGCTTGAGAGCTCCATTTGTAGCAAGAAAGAAGAGAAGGCTATAGGAAATATTTAAATATCTACGAGAGAGTTATTTTCAGTAGGTGAAATAGTTCACCAAGTAGTCATCTGAGTACACCAAATCAAGGATGTGGCCTATTTTTCTTCCATAAAGTAAAGGCAAAGTGGACAGTTGTGAAAATAATAAGGAAAGGACCAGGTGACCTATACTGGGGAGGAGACATATGAGATGATGGGCATGCCATAGTTAAGGTTGATGCAATGTTCCAAGCATGGCCCCTTGACAAAACTAAAAATACATTCAAGGCATTGAATGTAGCATGGGTTGTTCCATAGAAGAAATCACAAAGCCTTTCTTGGCAGCCATATATTGTAATCTCTTGTTTTATGCAAAGGATCTCTCTCAATTACAGAAGCAAAACTCTACCCAAATTGAAAGGAGATTACTGATACTGTGCTCAGATTGTTGATCATATTACTTTATCTAAATGAGAAAGCAAGTTACTTTTAGACATTGTGCTATTATAACTTGTGTTATTTTAGGCAATTGTTCTTATGTCCATTTCTTATTAGCATTCTTGTTTATTTAATCTAACAAGTAGAATTAGTGGAAGTAATCAGGAAGGTGTCCAGAATCCAGTTGTGGAAAGACTTTATGTTGTGAAAATTGTCTTCAGTGTGTTTTTAGTTTCTTTCTGTGTAAAGGATCTTAGGATGACTTTGTGCCCCCATTATCCTTCATATTTCACTCTTTGGGTAGTTGAGGTGTAGACTTTGTGTTACACTTCATCCTACTAGTTATTGCACCCTTGTTACCTATTGGTTACCCACCAGAAAGAACTCATGCACCCTGCTACAAGACCACTTTTGAAAGAAGAGAAGTGCCTTCAGTATTATCACCAAGATTTCTCCTTTGTCTGTGAACATCATCTCTGAAAAAAGAGAGATGGATGGTGTAGTCCTACCCTAAGTGTTATTTTATACTTATATATATAGTATATAGCTCCTCATATTTATCAGGAACCTCCCCTTAATGAGAGGAGAGATTTTGTCCACCTCTGATGTGGTAAACCTACACATTTGGCTGAACAATCTCCCTATGTTGTGGTTGAAGAGACCTATTTTTCTCATCAGTTAGCTGGTGACAAAATATTTACCCAACATTTTTTTAATGACTCCGCTAGGGAAAGAGCACACAGTTTGAAGCCTCAAGCTTCAAGCTGAAGCAGGGCCAGTTCTTTCCCATTTTTAGTCTAAAATCTGGCAACTCCACGCTATACTCAAAGATAGAGATCCCAAGGTGTTGTTGACCCTATTTTTGAGTTGGTGTAGTAGGGCAATTTCAATTTGTTCCCTCCCCAACTTCAAGTTTAACGATTTAGGAGTGTTCCTCCTACCCATACTAGGTCACCAACACAAGGTAGAGCTTCTTTTTCTATTGTTAATAGAGCTTTGCCTATACATGATCCACCCAAATTTGTTATCCCCCTTTTCCATAATCAAATCATGGTAGTTTAAGGCCCCTGGGGTGACTCTTTAGCCCACTCAATCTTACTCCACCTCTACATGAGCTACCACACAGTTCAAGGAAGAATTTCCCCAAATTCTTTGGTAATGGGAGAGTTCTAATGAACATATTGTAGCCTTCAACATAGCCTGTGGTGTGATGGGTGTGGAATAAGAAGATGTAGCAGTTAGGTTATTTATAGAAACACTACAAGGTGGTACTATAGACTAGTTCTACCATCTATAGGCTCAATCAGTGACTGACTGGGACACTCTTAAAGCAAAATTTGAAGCCAGGTTCAAGCTTGCAGAAGATGTGCATACCTTGTTAGCCTAGCTCACATAGATGAAAAAGGAACCTCATGAACCTATGAGGGACTTCATTTCCAAGTTTGACAAGATGAGGAACCAGATTCCTACAATTGCTCAGCCAACACCTAAAAACCTTAAATGCTTCTTCATCAACTCATAGCTACCTAAAGTGAGTTTTTTGTTGAGATGGGTTGGCCACATAAAACTTACTACTACTTAGGATTTGGCTACTGAGGTAGAAGATGACCTTATCTTGGCAAGAAAGATAAGGAGAGATCCTAATAGAGGTAAATCCTCTTATTCCTCTGAATACTCACCTACAGCCACCACTAATCCAATGGTGTAGAAGCTGGCAAATGAATTGCTAGCTCTCAAAAAGCAAATGGCATAAGGGATGTCTTCTGCCCCTTTGTATAGAGATATACCAAGGAGGACATTCCCCAATTAGTCATACCAAGGCAATGCTGCCAGGAATCAAGGGCAAACAAATCATCTTCCTCTCCCATGGAGAAACCTTGTTATTAAAGCACCTCTAACCAATTCAACAGTTAGATATCTTGAAGCAGAATCAGATTTTTCTTTCCAGCCTGAGTTGAACCTAGAAGATGATGCTAATCTCTTCACAGAGGGAGAAGAAGAATTAGCTGGCGACTCCAACATTGGTTTCTTAAATTATCAGGATGAACCCAAAAGTGAAGGTAAAATAGTTGATGGAACATACGTTCTATTCACCCAGTCCAAGAACCAGTCATCCTAGCAAGCTGATAAAGAAAAAATAGAGTGACCTCAACTAGCAATTTTAATTGCTAAGCGGGGAACCACTCTACCTTTCTAGCCAAAGGACCCGGTGATTGCAAGAAAGGTAAGTACATCAAACATCCCTACACCTTCTACTTTAAATTCAAAAATCAGTCCTCCCCCTCTTAAAAATCAAAAAGATGAACTCCCATCCTTTGTTCCTAGTTCATTTTAGACATTTGACATAATTGACCATATAAAGAAAATCAAAATTCAAATGTCTAAATTTGAATTCCTTCATTCCAACCCTGAGCAGTTACATAAATTGGTTCAATATGTAAAGAACCAAGCTATCCTTATAAGACAAGCAATTCTAAAGGTAACATGTGATCCCCCTAAGAACACATCCACCAGGAATAACCTTGTCATTACTCCTCTGCTACTCGTGAGAGGACTAAACCATTCTATGTCTCCCTGCTGATAAATGGACACCAACGGAACAATTACATCATAGATTTTGGTGCATTTGACAATGTCATGCCTACCAAAGTGTCAAAATCCCTTAGTCTCACATTGACCAAGATATTTGGGAGATGTTTCTCCATGGAAAACAAATAAGTGCCACTACTGGGATAAATTAAGGATGCCTAATTTGCATTTACAATATTCCTAGATAAGAGAATTAAGATGATTATTTTGGTGGCTGATGTCCCAGCATCATACGGCATCCTTCTTGGGTGAAATTTTTGCAAGGATGTTGAAGGCAAATTGCGCATGGACCTATTCAAGGTGAGAATCCTAGTCAAAGGTGTTATGTAGAGATTGCTCCCTGAGAAGGAAGCAAAATACGTGGTCACTCAAACATCAGTGCCTAAAGCTCAAATTTTGTTTGAGTCTTTAGGCATGGATAATTACTTTTTATCCATGAAGGAAGTCCATGAGGTGTCTAATGAAATTCCCAAATGTGTCAACCTAAAAATTTGTTCAAATGGAATAGTAGAAGGATTGGTGGAGTGTAATGCAAGTGTAGAAGAATCTCTCCCTCCAAATGAAGAAAAATTTAAGGAAAAATTAGTGTCTGATAAAGTATGGATTCTAAAATTCAATGGTAGCTACTCCTCTACTAGTTCAGGAGCTGGGATTGTGTTGATATCTCCCCAAAGAGATATTTTTCCTTCTTCATACAAGTTGTAGTTTAGCAACACCAACAACATAGCTGAGTATGAATCTCTATTACTTAGATTGAAGGTTGTTTGAGACAAAGGCATCAAACTCCTTCATGCCAAAAGAGATGTTGAACTAGTGGTTTTTCAGGTAAAAAACCTGTATCAAACCAAAAATGAGAGATTGCACCACTATCACAATCTATTCTAGGATCAAATTGAAAGCTTTGATGCTTTCAGCATCTCTGCCTTACCCAAGGAATTTAATGACCAAGTTGAGGTACTAGTTGTATTAGCAACTCTCTTGGTTCCTCACCCTAATTTTAAGGGAGACATATACACTATTGAACTGGTCTTTCGACCAAGTGTGCCTAATAATGCCAATCATTGGCAAGTGTTCAATGGTGACAACCAAATCATTGCCTTCCTAGAGCAAAAAGATAACTTTGAATAGCTTCATTTCAAAGGTAGTAAGCCTCAAAAGCTTAAACCAGCCCCTGAATCAAGTGCAAATGTAGGTGAAGAATTCTTGCAACTTAAAGAAAACAAAATCCCAAAAAGCTTGGTTTCCCTTGAGAAGCTATGTGACAAACATGATAGGTTCATCAAATAGCAACAGATGGATTCAAGCTCCTCTCAGGAGTTTGATCAAATAAATCTAGGTACCAAAGAAAATCCTAAGATGGTGAACATTGGGAAGTGTTGCACTTAGGAAGAGAAGTTTAAGTTCACTACTCTACTCAGCTAGTACATGGATGTCTTAGCATACTCCTATGATGATTTGAAGTCACTCAGGCCTGAATAAATTCACCATGAGATTCCTCTCAAGAGTTATTCGGTACCTCACAAGAAAAAATTAGGCAGTATAATTTGAAGATATCAGGTATTATTCTATCTAAAATACAAAAAATGTTGAATGCTAGAATAATTTTCTCAATCCATCATTCTAGATGGATTGCTAACATAGTACCTGTGAGGAAAAAGAATGGCAAAATTTGCCTCTGTGTGGACTTCATAAATTTAAATCAGTCATCCTTAAAGGATAACTATCCTCTACCCATCATGGATCAAGTCCTTCAGACAATGATCAGTTTAGAAATATTGTCAATGTTGGATGGCTTCTCAGAGTACAATCAAGTTGAAGTTGTTAAGGTAGACCAGCATAAGACTGCCTTCACCACACCTTGGGGCACCTTTGCCTATCGAAGAATGCCATTTGGCTTAATAAATGTTGGTGCCACTTTTCAAAGAGCAATGGACCTTACTTTCAAAGATGAAATGGATAAGTTCATTATGGTGTACCTTGATGATTTAACAGTATTTTCCAAGCATCAACTTGATCATGTGCACCATTTATAACAAGTGCTAGAATGCTACCACTAGAATGGCATTTCTCTAAATCCCAAGAAGTCTATTTTTGGAGTAACAGAAGGAAAACTTCTTAGACACATTGTATCTCAAGAAGGCATAAAGATTGACTCAGACAGAGTCAAGTCCATCCAGGAACTTACTCTGCCCACCAGTAAGACTACAGTTCACTCTTTCTTTGGAAAGGTGAAATTTTTATAAAGGTTCATCCCCAAGTTTGCTGAGAAGACTCACCACATTATGGACATGATGAAGGGTAAAGCTACTTTCTGGTGGACTACAGAAAGCAAGTCAGCATTTGAAGACATCAAGACAGCTATTGCCCATGCCCCAATTCTAGTTTGTTCAGATTATACCAAGGATTTCACAGTGTATAGTTATGCTTCTGAACACACACTTTTAGCAATTTTGATTCAATATAACAAAGAAGGTATGGAATCTCTTGTATCCTTCATGAGCTATCCTCTCAAAGCTCATGAGCTAAAGTACTCAAACATGGAGAAGCATGCTTAT
This sequence comes from Torreya grandis, assembly GCA_037957365.1. Taxonomy (NCBI): domain Eukaryota; kingdom Viridiplantae; phylum Streptophyta; class Pinopsida; order Cupressales; family Taxaceae; genus Torreya; species Torreya grandis. The sequence goes on along the minus strand of JARHVA010001073.1, from coordinate 2,472,246 downwards.
GCAGTGGTAAAGGTAGTGAAGCATTTCCACTTTTACATCCTGAATTCACACGCTACTGCCCTAGTTCCTGACACCATAGTCAAATCCATATTAACTCAGTAAGAGTTTGGAATGAAAAGAGGCAATTAGATTGCTAAAATCTAGGAGTTTGATCTAGTCATCAAACTAATGAAGCTGGTGCAGGGAAGGGGCCTATGCCGATTGATTGTTGATAATAGACTAGAAGAAATAGTGCATGGAGAAAAAGAAATTGAAGACATGCCAACAGTCCTTTTTATCTCCACCATAAATGAGTGGTATTCAAGTATTGCTCATTTCCTTATGGTGAGTGTCCTGCTCACCTGTCTCATAAAGAAAGGAGGACTGTCAAGTTAAAAGTTGCCAATTTTATCCTCTGGGACAATGGCCTATATAAGAAGAGCCTTGATGGAGTGGTCCTTCACTGTGTGGATAAAGAGCAGTAGATCCAACTTTTGAAGTCCTTCCATAATCTGGCCTATGGAGAACATTTTTATGCTCCTATAATGGCCCATAAAATTCTATGAGCTAGGTATTACTGGCCTACTCTTTTTCAAGATGCATACAAATGGGTACGAAGATGCAAATTATGCCAACAATTCATTGGAAGACCCAAATTAGTTGCTCTACCTCTTCAGCCAGTGGTGATAGAAGAGTCATTTCAGCAATGGGGAATTGATTTCATTGGTGTTGTAAACCCATCTTCAAGTGTTGGACATGATTATGTCCTCACAGCCACAAATTACTTCACCAAATGGGTGGAAGCTATTCCAACCAAGCATGCTACTTCAGAAGTAGTGTGCAATTTCCTCAAAGAGAACATCATTTCCAGGTTTGGGGTCCTGACCAAGATTGTCACAGACAACGTAGCTTGTTTCTCTTCCTAAGAGATTACTCAGTTTTATTTTTACTATGGGAGTACCCTCTCCCACTCTTCTAATTATTTTTCACAAAGGAATGGCCAAGTTGAATCAAGCAACAAGAATTTGGTGACTATCATCAAGAAGCCGGTAGATGACAACCAACAAACATGGCATAAAGTATTGGTTGATGCTTTATGGGTAGACAAAATTACACCCAAGAGGACAATTGGTATGTCACCCTTCCAACTTCTTTATGGTCTCAATGTTGAGATACCAATCACCCTAGAATTGTCAAAATTGAAATTGGCTATGGCAGTCAAAGATCAGACATATGAAAGCTCCATCGATAAGAGGATTATGTGCTTGACTGAATTGGATGAGCAGCAAACTATGGTGGTGGATCGAATTGTTGCACATCAAAGTCTAGTAAAGAAGCTCTTTGACCAGAAAGTAAAAAACCATGATTTTTAGATTGGAGATCAAGTCCTATTGTGGGACAAGAGAAGAGAACCAAAGGGAATGCATGGGAAATTTGACTCTCTTTAGAGAGGCCTATTTACTATTCATTAGCTCAATGGTAAAAATAGTTTTATGTTGAAGTATCAAGATGGCACGCCCTTTTCACTACGTCACAATGGGCAACATCTGAAGCACTTCAATACTTGAAGTATCAAATAAGTTCACCTGCACATATGTATATTTGTATAGTCTTTAATTCTATTTTATGTTTTTTATTTTCATTTTTGGCACCTTTCTTTTTGGATAGCATGACTCCATAGCCCAACGGCATACTTAAAGTCACTAGGGATTCTGGTTTCTACTCCCCTTAGTTGTTTCAAGTTTTCAACTGAAGGAAGTTCCCCAACTGGAGCCCGTTGTTGTTCCCAAAATATGTCACTCATTTTGGGACAACATGTGAACTATTTTGGTCCTACAGGCAAAAATTATCTCTTCCCTTCTCACAAAATTGATCTAAACATTCAAATTCTTCATTATTCAAGATTTTTTAGTTAAGGGACTAGCAGGTTCAATAGCTTCAACAGGTGAGTTCTCATATAGGAATAAGTTCCCAACACTTAGGCAATTTCAAGATTGGTTCAACGCCTAGGTTTAACCAAAAATGTATCGACAAGCTTCAAATAAAGGATTGAACCATTGAACCATTAAACTCCACTTCCAAAAGGTTCAAAGGTTCAAAGGTTCAATGATGTCGACAAGCTTAAAGAGTTAAGCACTTCAATAAAAGTTCAAAGTTCAACTGCTTCAGCAAGTTCAATGGCTTCAAAAGACTTAGCGAAAAGAAAGAAGATTGAACCATTGAACCGTTGAACCTTGAACCAAAAAAAATTCATAGGTTCAAAGGTTCAACGAGATTGGTTCAAATAGATTAGTTTAAGCAGTCAATTGAATGAGTAGAACAAAAGATTGAACTATTGAACCAAATTTGGTTCAATTGATTGGTTCAAAGGGGTCCCCAAAAGCTAAAAGAACAAGTGCCCTTGTGAAGGGTAGTAACTAAAGGCAGGTGCCCTTGTGGAGGGTAGGAAACATTGGTTCAAAGATCAAAGAGAATGTTGAAAGGGTAAGGTTTCCTTTGGATTTTTGTTTGAAGAAATTACCAAGTAAAGGAACTAAAAGAATTCCTTCAAAAATATTTTCCATAGAATAATTTCACAAAGACAAGGTGAATTCTTTTTGACAAAAAGTCTGAAGGAATTCCTTCAGACTTTTGTTCGAAGGAATTCACCTAAAAGGAAAAGCTTGAAGAAAAGTGGACAAGGCAAAGGAAAGGTCTCCTTCGAACAAAATATCTGAAGGAATTACTTCAAAAAATTTATCTAAAGGAATTAACCTAAAGAAATTAACCCGAAGGAATTAACTTGAAGACCACTTGAAGGACTCCGAAGGGCAGGTACCCTTGTAGGGGGCTTTCGAAACCAAGAAAATGGACCTTTCTCAAAGACCCAAAGGGACACCTTCCCTTCAGGGTGTTCCAAAGACATAGAGTCAAAGGAATTTCAAGGCTTCAAAAGACTTAGCCAAAATCAAAGGATTCTAAAAAAGACATTGAACCGTTGAACCTTGAACCAAAATGGTTCAAAGGTTCAAAGGTTCAAGGATGGTTCAAGTAAAGAGCAAGGAAGTGATGGAACTGATGAACTGATAAAGACCACTTGAACCATTAAACTATTAAACCAATGAACTTTTAAAGGTTTAAATGTTCATGGTTCAATATGGTTCAAACAAACAGCAACCATTGATGTCCTCAAAAACATCAATTTTAAGGTAATGGAATATCCGTTGATTTTCAAATATATAGTAGAACTTGAAGAATGAACCAAGTGACCAACTGAAAAAGATATCTTGAGAGCTCCATTTGTAGCAAGAAAGAAGAGAAGGCTACAGGAGATACTAAAATATCTATGAGAGACTTATTTTTAGTAGGTGAAATAGTTCACCAAGTAGTCATCTGAGCACACCAAATCAAGGATGCAGCTTATTTTTCTTCCATGAAGTAAAGGAAAAGTGGACAGCTATGCAAATAAGAAGGAAAGGACCAGGTGACCTATACTAGGGAGGAGACATATGAGATGAATGGGCATGACATAGTTAAGGCTGATGCACTGCTCCAAGCATGGCCCCTTGACAAAACTAAAAATGCATTCAAGGCATTAAATGCAGCATGGGTCGTTCCATAGAAGAAAGTGCCAAGCCTTTCTTGGTGGCCATATATTTTAATCTCTTGTTTTATGTAAAGGATCTCTCTCAATTATAGAAGTAAAACTCTGTCCAAATTGAAAGGTGATTACTGAGACTTTGTGCTCAGATTGTTGATCATATTACTTTATATGAATGAGAAAGCAAGTTAATTTTAGACTTTGTGCTATTACAGCTTGTGTTATTTTAGGAAATTGTTCTTATGTCCATTTCCTAGAAGCATTCTTGTTTATTTAATCTAACAAGCAAAACTAGTGGAAGTAATCAAGAAGGTGTCCTAAACCCAGTTGTGGAAAGACTTTGTGCTGTCATAATTATCTTCAGTGTGTTTTTAGTTTCTTTCTATGTAAAAGATCTTGGGATGACTTTGTGCCCCCATTATACTTCGTATTTCACTCTTTGGGTAGTTGAGGTGTAGACTTTATGTTACACTTTGTCCTACTAGTTAATGCACCCTTGTTACCTGTTGGTTACTCACTAGAAAGAACTCCTGCACCCTGCTACAGGACCACTTCTGAAAGAAGAGAAGTGCCTTCATTATTATGACCAAGATTTCTCCTTTGTTTGTGAACATCATCTCTAAAAAAAGAGAGATGGATGGTGTGGTCCTACCCTAAGTGTTATTTTATGCTTGTATATAGAGTATATAGCTCCTCATATTTATAGGGAACCTCCCCTTAATGAGAGGAGAGATGGTCAACCTCTGATGTGGTAAACCTGCACATTTGGCTGACCAATCTCCCTATGCTATGGTTGAAGAGACCTATTTTTCTCATCAGTTAGCTAGTGACAAAATATTCACCCAACACATCCTTACATTGTTATATTGGTAAAGAAAGAGTTGGAAAAACTCCTAGAAGTAGGATGTATCTGATCCATTGACTACTCAAAATAGATCTCTAATGTTGTACCTATTAGTAAAAATCTTGAAGGGATCAAAATCTATATTGATTTTTGAGACATCAACAAATCTTATCCTAAAGATGATTTTCAATTGCTTAATATCTACATGATCATTGAATACATGATAGGTTATGAAATGCTTTCACTCATGGATGGATTTTTAGGATACAACCAGATCAAAATAGGACTAGAAGACTAACATAAAATAGCATTCACCACTCTATGGAGAACATTTTGTTATCAAGTAATGTCATTTGGTCTTAAGAATGTTGGAGCTACATATCAAAGGGCCATGACTATCATATTCTATAATATGATGCATGATATTATTGAAGACTATGTCGATGACATCAAAAAAATCCAAAACCAGGGCAGACCATCCAGTAGTGTTGTATAACATATTTGAAAGATTACGGGAGTACAAATTCAATCTCAATCCAAAGAAATGTGTGTTTGATGTAACTTTAAGCAAATTACTTAGTTTCATCATGTCTCATATAGATTGAAGTTGATCTGACTAAACTCAATGCTATAATCGAGATGCCACCACCAACTAATTTAAAATAACTTGGTAGTTTGTAGGGTAAGATCCAATCAATCTGATGCTTCATCTCTCAGCTATCAGACAAGTGTCATCCATTTACACACCTTGTGAAGAAAGAATTTACATTTAATTAGGATGATCATTGTCAAATAACTTTTGAATAACATAAAGACTATTTTGTTAATCCACTTGTTATATTACCTCTTATTATATATAATCCATTATTGTTATACCTATCAGATATTGACCATGCTCTGGGGGTACTCTTGGCTCAACATGATGACAATGGAAAGGAGCATGCAGTATATTACCTAAGTCATACCTTGGTTACATATGAACATAACTATGCACCTATTGAAAAAGTTTGTCTAGCCATGGTCTTCGTAGCTCAAAAACTATACCATTACATGTTAAATAACAAGACCATGGTCATTTAAAAATTAGATCCACTCAAATATCTACTATCTAAAACAACTTTGTAAGGTAGAATGTCTAAATGGATCATGCTTCTCAATGAGTTTGACACAGAGTATGTCAATCAAAAGGCAATTAAGGGATAAATTTCTTGCAAATCAACTTGTTGAAGCACCTCTCATAGACACACAACCACTCACATTTCAATTTCCTAATGAATACATAATGACAATCATTGACACACCTCTTGAGGAACAACCCTAGAAGTTATATTTTGATGGTTCATTTACTACACATGGATCAAGAGTAGACCTATTATTTATTACACCATAGGGGGATCTAATCCCTAAATCATTTAGAATCAGATTTCCTTATACAAATAACATCATCGATTATGAAGCACTTGTTACAAGACTTCAACAAGCTATGCATTAGAATATATCTCATATCCAAGTTTACAGTGATTCTTAGTTAATCATCAATCAGGTCACAAATCATTTTTAGACTAAAGATGACAAGTTTGTTCCATATAAATCCATGGTCAACACTTTTAACAAACAAATTACCAATATTTAGTTTGAGCACATACTAGGGGGTAGTAATAGAACTATAGATTTCATGGTTACTATTGGCTCTCTGATTTGACAAATAGATAAATCTAGATAGTATTAGTTCCTCATCAAGAATTTGTTAGCATTAGCTCATGAACCTTCAACCATTACCATGAATTGTGATATTATTGATCCTAATTCTATCTAGTGCTCAGACCTCTACAGCTATCTTCATGACCAAGTTATACCACCTAACCTATCTCAAAAACAAACCAAAGCCTTCAATCATCATTCCACTCATAATACTCTACTTGGATCCACCCTTTACCATCACATTTTTATGGAACTCTACTTTATTGTTTAACTTCAGTAGAGTCTACACTAGTGTTAAGAGAAGTTTATGAATGAGTATGTGGTACTCATTTTAATAGGGTAGTCCTATCTAAAAATATCTTGCATACTAGTTATTATTGACCCACAATGGATGCAAATGTCATTACATATGTAAAAAAGTGTGACAAATGTTAATGGCATGCTAATCTGGTACATGCCCTAGCAAAAACTTTGAAACTGATGTTGACACCATGGCCATTTTCTACATGGGGACTTGACCTCATTGGGAAGATCAACCCCACTTCATCTGATGGCCATAAACATATCCTTACCACCACTGAATATTTCACTAAGTGGGTTGAAGCTATACCCCTCACTTATGTGACTGGAAAGCAAATTTTCAAATTCATCTTCAACCATCTAATTTGTTTTTATGGTATCCCCTCTGAAATTATATCTGATAATGGAGGATCATTCAAGAATAAAGATGTAGACCAGCTATGTATTGAATATAACATCACATAACATTTTTTTATATCATATTACCCTCAAGGTAATGGCCAAGCTGAGGCATCCAACAAAACCATTATTAATATTCTAAAATAGATTGTCAATGATATTAGTCATGATTGGCACTTGTATATATTCTCTACCCTTTGGGCATACGATAGCAATCATCATACCTCCATAGGAGCCACTCCATACTTGTTTATGGTACTAAAGCCATCCTTCCCATTGAGGTCAAATTGCCTTCACTATGTATCTCTTTCAAGCATGTCTTAGATGATCATGACTATCAAGTAGCTCACCTACAAGAGTTAGACCTACTTGATGAAAAGCGCATATCTACGCTTAATAATCTTCAAGCATATCAGAACTAACTCAAAGGCCACTATAATCAACATGTTAAGTATAAAACATTTGAACTTGGTGATCTTGTTCTTAAAGAATAACGTAGCTGAGAAGAATCATAAAGGTAAATTCAAACCAAATTGGATAGGGCCTTTCATCATTACTACAAATTATGAATCAGGAGCATACAGGCTCACCACACTAGATAGAGATGAATCTCCTAAGCCAATGAATATTATTCATCTCAAGCGGTACTATGCTTGAGTGTTAAGGTGTATTATCTATAAACACCATTTCACTTGTGCTATTTTATCATTTTCTTCTTTGTACAAATACCACCCTTATCCATTCTATTAGTTGTATCCATTTTACCATTCCATTCTATTGACCCAGTGTATTGTAAAACCTAGCTCATTTGACCTTGGTTTTTTTCCATTCATTATATAATTTCACATTGAGGTATTTAATCAATTTCATCAGTCAATTTAAGTACCTTATATAGAGATTGTATTTTGGGATAGTGTGATAGAAGTTTCAATAATTTCATCCTTCATTTGTTATTCCTTTCTTACCACCGATCTTACTACTAATTATAAATTCCTTTGGGAAAATTAGTTTCATTAATCTATGTCATTTTGTCTTAGTTATAACCACCTATGGGAAAACTAGAGGCAACATTAAACCTTAACTTACCAACTTGCCACTTTTTATGTCATATTATGCATTTTTACCAACTATGCCTATTTTGTTTGAGTTGACTGCTACACTAGTCAAATTTCTCTGTTGTCGAGGTAGAACTATAGTGACTTAAGGTCCTACTCTAGAACTATGTAGGTAGTGCTCAATACTTATTGATGTTAGCTCAATCACCCTTTCTATATGCTCTAACCATTTTGTAAACAACCTAAGCCATGTTCTCACCATTTTACAAGCAACCTAAGCCATGCTCTCACCATTTTGTGAGCAACCTAAGCCACGCTCTCACCATTTAGTGTCTCATCATTCTTGATTGAGTTGAGACAATCTAAAATAATTCCAAAAACATTCAAAAAATCATTAGAAAAGAATAAAAAAATTGACCACTTCTTTACCTTCAGGATTCTGGGAACCCTTAGTTACAAGCAAATCACTTGTCATTTAGTTCCTCATCCTTTTTAGCCTTTTTATTTCACACACTTTCCATTTTGTAAGACTATTCCTATTATTCTATCACATCTATTTCTATTTGTTTTTATTAGTTATCACATTATTTCCATTCCCTAGGAGAACTACATTTAGCCTAAAGTTTTTTATTAGATATTATATCCATGGAACTAGGTAGGCAGTGTCCACTTGCCTAGTGCATATGGAGATATCTCGACCACCCCATTCCTTTTCTTCTATTCCCCCATTTTTTTTGTTTGTCAAGTTGTCACCTATTTTCTATGGGCAATGTTTATTGGGTTTTTATTACATTATTTATTTGTTTATTTTTTGTTTTTTTTGTTTGTTTGTCTACCTGTTTGTTTGCTTTCAGCACTATTGCCTTGATTTAATTTATATGTGTTCATTGGGTGATTCCTTGCCCATACTTACACTTAAATCCATCCATATTCATATGTTTACATTTTCATCATGGTTTCTATCATCAATGCATTGTTTTATATTGAGTATTGGATTATGGGAGTCAGTCCTTACACATATTTTGACCAAGTCCTCATGATTTTATACCATGATGCCTACCGATACATGCTACAACAAACCTTAGCTTCAAGAAGTCTATTTACACTAGTGGAATCTCTTTGACACCAACATCCTAATTTCATCCTAATCATATCCCAAACAGAGTAATTAAACACAAAAGAACTATAATCTTTATTAGTTCAGATGAGCATCTCCCTACTAGTAGGTTGTCCCAATTCATCATTACCCTCTGTGTTAAGTTATCATCATCCTCAACCAAGTTTATCATGTTTTTCATAATCAGGGTCTAATAATTATAACCACCTATTGGAAAATTATTACACACCATCCCACCTACATTTTTCAATGATTAGAACCACCTTTAGGCAAAGCATTGTGTTATCACCATTTTACTTTTTCTACCCATACAAGGGCATGTTGTTATCTTGTTTATCTATCCTAACTAGGACAGCTCCATCTTCTCAATGATTATAACTTCCTTTGGGCAAATCATTGTGTTATCATACCATGTTGCCACTATCAGGGTATAATGCTTATAACCACCTTTAGGCAATCCATTATACACCATCCCACTTTTATTCTTAATGATTTTGACTACTTTTTTAGTATCATTATGTTTTCACCCCATCATCTTTCCTTTGTTTGGTCCCCTCATTTTGTTTCTTTCTTTTCAAGGGACCATTTGTTGACTTACTTGTGCTAATTATTCCCTCAAGGGGGCATCATACAGTCAGTTTATCATCATTGCAGTTATAGGCATATAGGACCTTTTCATTCTTTGAGAAGATGTTACTCTGCTTATATCTTATAATTCCTTCCCAAATAGGGGAAAATTATAGACACCTAAATTTGGCCACTAATAACCTCCAATCAGGGTTTTGTCCAATTTCCACCTAAAATGCATAATTTGGCCTAAAAACACTAAAACATTCCAAATGATGTGAAAATGACATATTCAAGTTCCAATTTTGTCCAGGGTATCTCTAAATGGGGTAATGCAATTTATGAGCCAACTAACTTTGATCAGATCATTTTGAGTCAAAATGCCAATTTTGCACTTAGGTGCTTTGGATTGCTCTTTCCTATCACATCTCTTGTACAAGACATATGTCTTTTTTATTTGTTTTCATTAACTTCCTAAATGGGAATATAGTTCTAATGCATTTGATAATGAATTATTATGCTAATCCAGTCAAATTTTGGACCAATAACAAGGCATTCTAATCGATTTGAGTAATTTGTGCACAAAGTGCTTAATCATGCTTAAGATATAATTAACCCAAATCAAGGCATAATTAATAATTCCATATAAACTTATTGAAAACTTATTTTTGGGAATGAATATTGAATATCTGCATCATTAGGTGACCTCATTTCTTAGGAAGACATTCATATGCCATAAATGCCATAAATATCAGGATGCATGCCCTCCATGCTTCATCAATGCCTTCCATGATTACCTCCATGCCTCTTAATATCCCTTTATTCTAATGTCATGATGAGGATAATTATAAACTTAATTCCAAAAATTGAATGAATCCTCAACCACACATCTCAATCTTAAGATGGATGGTTCAGGTTGATTCTAGGCATTCTCAAAAATCTATAAATAGAGAGGCCATGAAAAAAATTCTAAGTTATTTTGGTGAAAATTTATAATGCACAAATATCTTCAATAATCCATTGAAATTAGTTTTACCATGCCAAATTGATTCTAAGCCAAGCCACAAGCCAAAGGTGCCAAGGAGAGATGGAGGTAGACAAGCTTCTATTGCCAAGGACTTCATGAGTACAAAATCCAAGTAAGCCACTACAATAAGAATTTTAGAGCATCCAAGGAAGGTAAAAGAGGTTTATTTTGTATTTTATTTGTGTGTTTTATTCATGTTTATTAACTAAGCTCTCCCTAGTTTCTAGGCCTAGAGATGTTATGCTAGTTAGTGTGTTTCTTTCATTTTATTTTAATTTTGGAACTAACACCATACTAACCATCCTCTCTTGAGTTAAATTCTGAGATCCACACATCCCACTTTCTAATTTTTCTAGACCCAGAACTATATTAGCATCAAAACATGCTAAGTATATCACTTCTTTGTCATTTCTATATCTAGCATAATTATACTTTCCATATATAAATTATCTCAACATAATAAATTCATTGAATGCTTATATATGAGTTTAACATCTAATTAGCCTACTATAGATATAATTATAACCCTTGTGCCATTTCATTTATATATACCCCTTTAATCAAAATATATGGCAAATGATAATATCACCTTAGATCAACATTTTAAGGTTAAACACTTAGGAGGTTTTAATCTTTGATTGAATCATATGATCTCTTTTTTTGTCTTACCCTTCCTTCCTTTTATGATTTTTGTGATCATAATCACCTTATTTTATATCCACCCATCCACCTCAAGTATAATTTATATTTAGATTTAGACACCCATCATATTCAAACCATTTTTGGTAACTAACCACTCTGCTCACCACTATTCCACCATGTGGTTATTTATAAAACTGAGACCCAAAACTTGTATGTTGGAATGAATTTTCATCAATCCTAAAATGTTAGGGACCTTCCCATAAGAATATTTGGTTTGCATAAATCTTGTGCTAAAAGGATGCCCACAACATCTAAATTTTTAAAAAATCACTCAAGGTTTATACACCTAATCCACCAGTAAGATTAACAAATTCTAATTTTAATTCTAGTTTGATATTACTATCACCTTTCTATGTTCATCAAATACCTAGATTAGATATAGGTATCCCTTGGAAAACCATAACTCAACCAAATTCACCAATCCAAAGGAATAAACCTCAATTTTTGACTATGGCCTGGTTAGCTAGTTCTATCATCACCATAGATGGTGTCATCCATGACTTACCTAAGATTCTTGAAAATTACCTTCCTTCATTCTCTTCTTTTGGAAGATGAACTTCAAATGAACATATGAAAGCCATTAATAATTATTTAAGTTTGTTGAATTTTTTTCATTAATACATTGCATCCATAATATTCACTTTCATCCTAAAATATATTGCCTACAATTGGTTCCTTAACCTTCCAAAGAAATAAATAACCTCATAGAATTATTGACCAAATTTTGGCCCCAAGTCAAAATTGGTCACCCTTATAGGTTGAAACTTCATAGAGGTGTTTAATTTTTTTCATGGTCTTATCATAGCCTCAAGTGGTATTAAATAGTCTTATATTGTCATATGTGCCCTTGTCTAGCATTATCTAAGTTTTGGTCTTAGGTTCACTTGTCTAGTCTTATGGTCAATCTCAAGGTCTTAGAATTGTCAAACATGGTTAAAGGTATAATATAGTCTATATTCATTGTCAAAGATTATTTGGACATTATTTAATGACATATTATCATGTATTATCCTTTGTTTGATTCTCAATTGCAAAAAATCACATTTTGGCCACCTTTTGGCCCATGTGGAAGAGTTTGGCATGCCATTCCAAGAAGATAACATTTCAAAAAGATTATAAATTCCCCTAATGTTATAAAAACGTTAAATATGGTTTACAAATAGTCAGAGTCTGATAGAATCTACAATTCAATACTTAATATTATCAAAAGGATACTTTATAAGCACTTGTACAACCTTCAAAGATTAGTTTTCAATTAAAAATGGTTTATAAGTGTCCCTTAGGATACATCAGATCATTTTCCATCTTTAGACCAAGTTTCAATTTGAAATGACACTCTAAACATTTTTTCTCCTCCATCATTACCTTTCCAAGCTCAAGAAGGCAAAATTTCATTGAATGGTACAACTAGGAGAGAGAGAGAGAGTTATGAGATAAAACTTTGGCAATTTTTATGGGTAATAGTAAGCTTGAAATAAGTGTAATTGGTTTGCATACTGGTGGTCTCTTCACTATGAACAATTATTAGCAATGATAGCAAGTCATTATGGCCTATCCATCTGAGATGTGTCTATTCTTGCACCTATTTATATAGCTTATAAATTGATGGAGAGGAATTATGTTTAGTGAGGTTTTTATATTTATTTTATCTCCATTTCATGGTGGTTTCATCATTTTAATCATCTCCAATAAGTGCTTTCACTTGAAGGAAGAATGTCTTAGTGTACATATTGATTCAGTGAATTCTAATCTAAGTATCTATTTTTTATTCATGGTGGTCATTGTCAAAGATTTAATAATGCTTAATCAATCATGTAATCTTCCTTAGTTTCATGGATTTCATGTGTTTTTTTTCAAGATGTGTTTCTTATCCATTCTCTTTAAGTGTGCTTGCTCTTTGGAACATTGCCTATGTTCAGACAGTCTACTAGAGGTTTGACTACCATTTAGATAAAATACTAATAATATATCATAGTTTGAAGTTCCTGAGATCACATTACACTATTTAAATCATGATAAGTTCAATATGGTAGTTCAATTCACCTTCAAATGAGAGTTCATAGTTATTACTTTCAACTGCATGTTATACGGACTATAGAAGTAAATGGAAGAATCTTAGAGATATGGAAAATACTTGACACATATCCTCATGAATTATTGATCTTGATGTCCCTAGTTCCTTCACCAAAGTGATTCCAATTGACGAGATTCTTTTAATCTCAATGCATAGAACATAAACATGGGTTGATTATACTTGTAATCCATACAAAGACTAGTCAAGTAAACTATAGGTGATATGATGTTGTTTGAAGCTTTGTAGACTATTGAGGAGTAACATGAAGAGGGACATGGATTTATAATTGTTGAAGGTTCTAAATACTAGAGAAATTAGCTCTTTGTGTAGTCCTAGATAGTCCATAGTGACCTACAGGCCCTAAGCTTATAAGTCCACATTCTAGACAAAAAATCAATGACCCAATCAACACTAGAACAAAGCCAGATAGTATAACCTAACATCAGATAGATGAAAATAGAGTCTAACTCCTTAAAGATATACTAGGTTACTTACCTAATTGTTGAAGGTCAAGAAACTAAGTACATAGTCTAACTAAATACTTATAGGACTATATGATACTATGTACAAAATGGCAAGAGATAAATGAGGTTGAGAATGCCATGAGATAACAAACATACTTTATAGACAATGAAGTTTAATCCCTTGGTTTTTGCCTTTTCAAAACATAATGGCAATGGATAATATTTTATTTTCCAAACCTACACATAGTCATAAGCCCTCTAAAGACACTTACAGGTGGCTTATAGATCAAACTAGTCTCAAGGATAAATAAGGAAGAGCTAACAAAGGTGTGTAGTAAGGGTGTTTAAAAATAATATAATACTAAAAACTAAATCAAATGGATTTTAAAAGGTTATTAATTTTGTATAGATTAATTCTAAAACCTAAATCACATAGTCAACTGCCCTAACAAGCACCTACATGATGCAAGGTAGTGATAGGATAGTACAAACCTAAAGAAGAGGTAGAGTATGTATGAAAAGGGTTTGAACCCAATTCAGGACATCAAAAAAATTCATTAACCATTTGATGTTAGTGATCATAAGAGTGAGGTCCAAACACATTATGCAGTCCTAACCCTATAGGTCATCTACATGCCTATTTGAGATATCTTTTAACCCAATGCTAAACCTAAAGGATAGGTAGGGTTAGGAGGGTTTTTAAATGTTTTTAACTTAATTTTATAATTAAAATAAGTATATGAACTATTTAATGGGTTGGTATGTATAATATGAGGTCCAAACTCACAATAAAGGCAGTCATGGTCTTTAAAAACACCTACAAGTTACATAACACAAACTGGTCTAAAGTGCATATAATAAGAGTTGGTAGAGATGTTTAAATGGGGTAGTCAAACTCAATTATAACTTCAAAAAAATTTCAAGTACTATGAGATGTTAGTGATGATAATTTTGAAAGCCTAAAACCAATATTATAGTCAAATGACCCTAGAACACCCATAGGCCACATGATAGTAGGCTAGTCTTAAGGCCTAAGAATGAAAGAATAAGGATGCTTGAGATGCTTTGATATCTACCCCAAATACCCAAAATGTCATAAAATGTACTTATATTTAATTAAACATATATAAAAGTGACCAAAGTAAGTTTAATGACTCCATACTTAGATAATCAAAACCCTACACATGGTCACAGGCTTACAGTCAAGTCTTGAGGGAAATGGAAGTCTTGAGGCCTCTATAGACCTAATAATATTTGAAATTTCTTATAGATTATGTTTTTGATTGAAAAAATTCATTCATGGTATAATAAATTTCACACAATTAGTGGGCATATCCATTATTTTATCACAGACTTGGCCCACTCCTTTGGTAAGGGGTAGTCATGAGACTAAGTGGGTCCATTTGATCTCAAAGCATATAAAAACCATTTTAGACCTTAGAGATGACCTTTGATATAGTGAAAAAACATAAAAAATTATCTCCATAAACTTTTAGGGTGCACACATACTCATTTTACCATCAAATTTCCTTGAGGGATAACAAGAACAAGATAGACTTTAAACCTCAAGCACCCTGACCAGTACACCATGAGCCTATAGAGGGGTAAAAAGTACTATCATAGTATGTGAAATAATTTTGGGGGTTTTTAAAGGTTTATGAACTCTTCCTACTAATTTAATTGAGTTTTGAGACTCAAAACTCATATTTAACCTCTCTTGGGCTTGAGAAATGTTAAGCATGCCACTCGAAAAGCAACTTCAGATGCTCATACCATAACTCACACTTTGCATGGGAGTATTATCCATTTGGTATAGGCAAGTGGGTTATTTAATATTTTTTTCAAGTTTAAATATTTAATTTAATGATTTATTCTTGATGAATAATTGTTAAGACCCCAAACACGTCGTAAACCTTGATAGTGACTAGTCATGGAAAAATGACCTAAAATGCACATATGATGCCATAGTTTTCCCCTAAAACCTCTTGGAAATTTTTATTAATCGAAATAGGTTACTCACATGTAATTTGATGCTAATGTCACTTATACATAATTCCACAAATTCCCTATTTTTTCATGGTTTTAGTGTTTTATAGGTGTTTAGAGAAGGGGGAAACTTCCCAATCATGGAATGACGTCATTTGAAAGTTGTGTATCTATTCAAGTCCAAAACTAGAGGTGATCAAACCATTCCCATTTTCCAAGGTAGTCTAAAATAGGCTAAAAATGAGACTAGGTGGTAAGGACATTTCTTGGTTTGCATACTTCCACAAGATCTCAGAACCCAAAAATTGACATGGAGATTGGTTATGGCTTGGGAAAAGTTAATCACATACTTTTGGGTACTTTCACATGTGTTTAAAAATCTTGGAGAAATAAAATAGGGTCCTAAATAAGAAGGCCTACTTGAGGCCTAATTCAAGAGAGATAAAGGCCAAAAATATTTACTTCTAATATAATCCATACAACTCCCTATACAAGGAGGTTTACAGGTTCTTAGGGCTACAAGGAAACTAGGCTTAAAGAAGGCTTAGTGAGAAAAATGAGTTATTTGGAGTTTTTATAGGAACCAAAATGGTTTTTTTCATACCTAATAACATATTTTAATAACATTCATCTCATTTAGGTTATTTTAATAAGATGCACTTGAGTTTTGGGCCACTTGGGCCAAACTAGGTGTGGGGAATGGAGAGTTTAAAGACACCTCTGCACATGAATGATGGAATGTTAGGCCAAAGGAGTTTTTTAAAGAATATAAAAATTTTAATGATTGGTCTAATATAATTTCAAGGTTAATTCATGGTTGTAAAGTACATTTTTCACTTCTTTCATACAAGGAAGGGCAGTTTACAAGGAATTAGTCAAGGTGTCAAGCTAATTTAAAATCCCCATGCCACTTGGAAGGTTGGATTTTATTTATGAGTGATATTCATGGACTTTAAGTTCTATTTATACTATCTCGTGACTCCCCTTCTTGTTATAACTCTCATGGATACTTGTTAATATTCTTCTACCACATCTCTCTCTCTCTCTCTTTCTCTTCACAATTCTCTATATAAATAGCCACTTTTGGCTAAGTTTGTAAGATCCACACCTAGTATGGTGAAACATTACTATTTGGAGTATTATTTTTTCCTTTTAAAAAATATTTCAAATTGGATTTGAGTTATAAATCTTCTTGTTTAAGTGTGTCAAGTAGTGCATATTGAATGACAAGTGATAATCATTTATCCTTGTGTTCACCTTACTCTTTCATGTTTTGTGCAAGTATTCTACTCTTTAACATGTCACATGAGTGTATT
Source organism: Torreya grandis (assembly GCA_037957365.1). NCBI lineage: Eukaryota > Viridiplantae > Streptophyta > Pinopsida > Cupressales > Taxaceae > Torreya > Torreya grandis. Next base: position 2,455,135 of record JARHVA010001073.1, on the reverse strand, counting down.
TAGTGTCCTTTTATATCTCTAAGTGTAAATTAAATAATTAATGTCTACAATTAGACCTAATATTCATCCACCTTGAAGAAGTGCATTTCATATCACCTTCATATTTGAAATACTTATGTTAGAGAAATCTAGGATGTTGAAGTCAATTTTATGAGTCATATTTCATAGTGAAAGTATATGGTAGTCTATTTTATATTATATTTGTGTATCACCTCATTAATATAGGTTTATTTCATGCTCTTTCTATCACTTTTCATCCAAACAAGCTAAGTATTATAAGTGATGAGCTACTATATATATATATATATATATATATATATATAAAGCTAGCCCTTAAATATAGAGGTCTACCTCTACTATAAGCAACATGAAGGCCTAGAGGTAATCCCATGTTCCACTCTATTCGGAGAAGGCCTAAACTACCTCTCTAAGGGTACAAAATTGAGTTACAATAGGAACCAATGTCATGAAATATTTATAGCACAATTTGGGTAAGTTACTAACCCTAGTGTGGTATACCAGCATTTTTTTAGTATGAAAAGGGTCTTAATGAACTAATTATATCATTCAATGCAATATTATAGAATATGTATAGTTGTTTGGATGTTATGTGTAGACTTACTACTGTATTATCCCTTGAGATGTATAAAAATGCCTTGGATTTTATTACTGTAATATTCTTATGTAGAGCTCAGGACATCAATAACCAATCAAATGCCTATGTTAAATCCATCAATATTGAATTTTAAATGAATCCCAAGCCACAATATTTGGCCATAATCAACATCAATTATAATTTCCCAACATTTAACCCTATGTCAAATTCTAATAAAAATGTCATGGCCAACAATCAAAACCAAATCTTCACTCAGTTGCCTTTAGCTCATGCTGCAAACCAAAATATAGAATTTTTTAATAATCCTGAATCTATTCCTAACTATTAGAATAAAAATCAAGCCTTAGTCTTAGTTAACACTTATGCCACCCAAGGTATAACTTTTGATTATAACAAAACTAAACTAAATTCAATCCAAAAAATGGTGCATAAACTCAATAATGATTTTTTTGGTATGAAAAAAACATTAGGTAACATAGTGGGAGAAATAACCAATATCTAGAGGTATAATATACCATTTAATAGTCCAAATAATAACCTATATCCATCACCTAATAATATCCCTAAGATAAACATCTATAAATAAATCCTTTCCTAACTCGTGTATAATCCATAGCATTACACAACATGGTGAATTAGGTTGTATAGCATTTTGTATTACCTATGATATCTTTCAAAAGGAAATGGAGGGGTATGATATTGTTCCTAGTATATCTTATTTATCCACATTGGCTTCACCTAATTCTTAAAATATAACAAAGGTATTCAATACATACAACTTCCCATTCACTATTGAGGATGATAATGAGCCATAAGATAACATAGAAAAGATTCATTCCTTTCAATAATTCAAAATAAATAATTACAACCTAAGAAACAAGAATCAACAAGTTGTCATGACTTCTACATCCCCAAACAGTAACACAATCATTCATCCTAATTTAAAGGCAAAAAATAATCCACATCCTCCTAAAAGGAATGATCAACAGTAATAGGTTGATCCACATAATAAGTGTGTATATAATATATTTGAGAACATGAAGAAAATCAAGGAAATCATTAACCTTCATGAGTTGGCTAAAATTATGGAATAGAGGGAACTCTTGTTGAAAGCCTTAACTAGCAAACCATCTACTAACAAATCCAAGGTTGTACATGCCAATATGGTTATTTTTAAATCCAAACTTGAAGTCCCACCTTTCTTATTAACTGTCAAAATATTTAGGAATAATATACACAATTTCTTAGTTAACTCAAGTGCTTCTACCCACATGATGCCCATTTGGATATTTAAGAGACTAGGTTTGACTGTAGACAAGTCTAAAAGAGTTGTCTTACAACTAGACAAGTCTTCATTCTTAATTTTTGGAGAGTTATTAATTATCCACATGCAAATTACTTCTGATCCATGTTTGCAATAACATATTTAAATTATTTTAGTTGACATTATTGATAATTATGGTCTACTTCTTAGAGAAGATTAGTTAAAAACAATGAATGTATATATGGCAATAGACTTTTCACATATGTTTTTATCTTAGAAAGAAGTATCGAATCATATTAGATTTGATAGAGAACCAAATATGAAATATGCAAACATAGAATATAATGCTAAAAATGAATGAGTTGATTTTTATTCATCACACATAGGAGTTTATACCTTTACAATGAACCCTAAGAATAATGAATTCAAATTTAAAAGTCCATATTTTTGGACCTTATATTTTGATGTTACTCAATATAAATAGGGCTCAGGTATAGGCATAACTTTGATTGACTCTAATAGGAAGCAATACCTTATTGCTTTTAGGTCATAGTTTTATTACACTAACAATCATTTAGAATATGATGCCTTGATATTAGTGCTCAAGTTTGCACTAAAGTATAATGTCAAACCTTTGTTAATGTTTGAAGATTCAGAGTTGGTTGTTAACCAAGTTAGGATAAAATACCAATGAAAGTTGTCATATCTAAAAAAGTATAAGTAAATATATAGGGATTCAATCTAATTATTTGAATCTTTTAACATCAAATCAATCCCAAGAGAAAAAAACAAGATGACATATTCTCTTGATACCTTTGTGGTAAATCTAGCCCTACTTTAAGAGTTTAAAATGTATAAATTTTCATTAGAGTTGGTACCATGTTCTTCAGTCCCTAATAATGTTGAAAATATTAATGTATTTGATGGTGATGATCATATCATATAGTTCATGGGAAATTATGGTGTTTTTGATTTTAAAATTATTGATGAAATGTATTTTGATATAATGACCAAAGAGGAAAGTGAAGATGATAGCATATTTTAATTAAAATAAAATAGAATACCTAAAGGAATGGTTTCATTGGAATGAGTCTTCGATATGGATCACCAAGATGAAAAAAATCAATTTAAGACAAGATAATATGATTTTTTGAAGGTGAATTTAGGAACAAATGAGAATCCCCAACATGTCAACATTGGATTTATTTATTCCAAATAATAAAAATAGAGGTTGAAATAATTATTGACTAAATACAAGGATGTGATTGCCTAGACTTATGAAGATTTAAATATTTTTGATCCCAGGGTTATCACATATACCATACCACTTAGGAAATGACACAAACCTTTTAGGTAGAGATAAAGATTGGTTAATCTTATTATAAAAACTCCCATTCAAAAATAAGTTTAGAAATTATTAGACACCAAAATTATATTTCCAATCTGACATTATACCAAGGTTGCCAACTTAGTTTTTGCATGCAAGAAGAAAGGTGAAATCAGATTGCGTGTAGATTTTATAAATCTTAATTGAGCTTCTAAAAATTATAATTATCCCTTACCTTCCCCAGATGAATTAATTTAGATATTTAGTGGATCTAAAATGATTTCTTTTTTGGCTGTATTTTCAAGCTACAATCAAGTGTTGGTATAAAATGATGATCAAATGAAATTTGGTTACACTAATAAAATGGGAACCATAGCATATAAGAGAATGCCTTTTGGACTAATCAATGTAGGTTCTACTTAATAATTGTGCCATGGATTTTTATTTCCAAGGGCTCATTAGTAAGTGTATCATTATTTACATAGATGAATTAATTTTATTTAACAGGATAGAATAGGTCATGTGGCTCACTTACAGAGAGTATTTAATAGATGTACGAGGTATGGAATTTCACTAAACCCAAATAAGAGCATTTTTTGAGTCATAGAAGGTAAGTTATTGAGCCATGTTATCACCAAGGAAAGTATTTCTATTGAACCTAAAAGAATTCAAGTTATTTATAGAATTCCATATCCTAATAGTAAAAAGGAACTAAAATATTTATTTAGTAAGATAAATTTTGTTCAAAAATTCATTTAAGGATTTACAAAGATTTTGAAACCATTGAATTATATGCTAAAACATGATGCAAAGGTGAAATGGATAATAGAGGCAAATAAAGTTTTCCAGGATGTCAAAAATGTCATTATTATGACCCAAATCCTTATTAATATAGATTTTACAAAGGATTTATTCCTGTACTCATTTGAATCAGAACATACTATAGTAGCAATGCTTACTCATAAATTTGCAAACAAGGAACATATTATTTCCTTCAAGAGCACCAAACTAAATGAATTATAATTTAAATACTCTATGATCAACAAGAAAATTTATTCCTTCATCAAAGTTATTGATAAATTTAAGCATTATATTATATGTAATAAGACATACACCATCATACCAGACCTAGTTTTTAAGATTACACTTGGGTAGAATTAATTAGGTGAATGAAGAGGCAAATATATGGCCAAATTCCAAGAGTTCTACTTTGAGATTAGACTATACAAAGAGGTATGAGTACAAGGCATTACTCAACTAATGGTAGAGATTGATCCATGAATCTTCATTGAACAAGTCAACTAGTCTCAGATAACTAGTGGTGACTGGTATACCTAGATTATTCAATACATGTCCACATGCAAATGTCCCCCTAAATTGAACATGGATCAAATAAGAACATTCAATCCCAAATCAGCATACTATATGATCAAAAAGGGGGTGTTGCATTGAAAAAAGTATGAAGTCATCTACTAAATATGTGTTTCCAAAGAATAAATTACATATATCCTTGATAATTTTCACCTGAAAATAGGAATTGGACATCCATGAGCAATGCTATAGCCTATAAAATCCTAAAGATGGGATACTATTGGCCTACTATTTTTAAGGATGCATACAATCATGTTATAAATTTTCTCCAATGTCAAATATTTAGGAAATGATAAATACATATAGCCATACCTCTACATGTTATGATTGAAGGACGGTCTTTTGCATAATGAGGTCTAGATTTTGTAGGGGTCATTAATCCTAATTCATTAGTTGGACACAATTTTTTACTTATAATTACATATTATTGTATGAAACTAACTAAAGTTATTACTAGGAATAATTCTAAAACACAAAATGTAACCAAATTCCTTGAAGAGAACATCTTGACCAAGTTTAAAACACCAATTTCCTTAGTGTGTGATAATGGTCTAGCTTTTCAACCTACATAATTCACTGAGTGGGCCTATAACAATTAGATTACTATTAATTTTTATTTAAATTATTATCCATAAGGGAATAGAGTTATTAAATATACCAATAATAATTTCATTGATGCCATTAAGAAATCAATAGAAATAAAACCAAGAAAGTGGCACATATTGTTGAAATATGCATTATGGGTATATGGGAATAGACATAAGCATACTCTAAGGGCTTCACCTTTCTTATGTGCTTATGTATAATATAATATCTTCCTCATTAGTCTCAAATTTCCAACATATTACTTCATGCAATAATATATGGGAGAATCCCAACAAAATTGGAAACATAAACAGCTAGGGCATCCACAGATTCTATGATCTCCCTTTTGGATCAGGCTAGGGTTTTAAGTGTGGTAAAAAACTTGTAGTTATTAATTTTGAAGATAAATATTTGGAGGAGGGTTTGGAAGGTGAAGTTTGGTATGTGGATAGGGACCTGGTCTGCTACTTTGATAGGCTTTGGCCTTCTCTTCCCTTTCTTCATCAGTGGCTTTTGGAATCTTGGAATTCAATGTTGGAAGGCACTATGGAAATTTATCCCTATGCCAAAGGTTTTTTATTGTGGTTTTTCATAATTTGGTTTATCATAATAAGATTTTTCAAGCTAAATATTAGATTTTTGATAATCACCTTCTACTCAGGAAACCTTGGTCTCCCAATTTTAACCCTCTGATAGAAAATCTTTCTCTTCGACTCATCTAGGTAAGGCTATCATAGCTTCTGATCTAGTTCTAGTCTAAAATTGGTCTTTTGTTTATTTGAGGTGTGTTTGGTGATTTATTTGAAATTGACACATTTATTTAATTATTCCCAAATAATATTTTCCAAGGTTCTTGTATGTTTAGACGTTACTCAGGATCTTCTTAAAAGGATTGAGTTAAAAGTGAAAGATAGGTGCTGGTCTTAAACCATTGATTTTGAGGGGATCCCCTTCAAATGCCAGAATTGGTTTTAGATTGGTCATATTTTTGATTTCAACCAATAATCTAAGCATAAAATATAATCTTCATGGGGGAAGGAAGCAAATGAGGAGCATCTTATAGTATTTTTGGTAAGCAATCATGATCTATCTTTAAGAGCAGTTTTAGAGTTTATAATGAAAAAGCATGTAAAAAGTATATCATCATCTATTTTACCACCTCATAATACTGAGTTAATGGAACTAGTGGTAAAAGTGTAAATAATAACTTTGAGTTTAGAGGTAAATTTAAGGATGGAAAAGTTTGGATTTAGATATATTGGGTAATGGAGAAGAATGAAATATTGTTAGAAGTAGGAAAAAAAGTCATCTTATTCATAGCTCTCTATCAAAGAATCTTAGTACTCATTGTAGAATAAATAAGGATGAGCATTAGTAATTATGGGAATTTTATTTGATTAAATTTTGTTTATTTGAAGTTGGAATACTTTTAATACTTTTAGTATGTTTATTTCTTTTGAAATAGGTTGGCCAGATGCCTTGATAGTTAAACTGCTAAGCCAAACTATTTTTGTTTTAAAAAAATTATGTTTTTGGAGAAAGGGACCCATATAACCCTGATACCAAGATAAAAAAATAATATATGGGAGAAGATGATATAATTTAGTCTTGCTAGACATTGTTCAAACTATAGATACATGAACAGAAGCTTTACAATAATTTAGCAAGCATTGAGACATTATCTAGAGGTAGTTTGACAAAAGATTGAAAATTAAAGTTTTCAATATTCTAGACTTAGTTATATTATGGGATAATGCATGTGGAAATAAATTATAGCATGATAAGTTCACTCCATCATGGATTGGACCATATCATATTTTGAAGATTTTAAGTAATAATGCTTTTTATTTGAAATACCTCCAAGGTAATGATTTGACATTTACAGTTAATGGACAATTTTTGAAACATTATTTCATGGTTGATCCAACTAGGAACATCTTGGAATGGTTGATTTTTTATTTAATAGTATAAGTAGATTAGATTTCCTATTTTCTAGATTATATTTCCTACTTTAAATTTCCTACTTTCCTGGATTATATTTCTAGCTTTCATAGATTAGATTTCCTTTTAATTATTTGTGGACTTCAATAAGGTCATTCTAACCCACTTTCAAACACATTGCCAAACTTTCTCTTAGAGGGTATTTAATCATACTTGAGGATATTCATGGGTTTACTTAAGATGAATTTGGGTCTTAGAATTAACATATGTACAATGACTATATGGAAAGTTTTATTTAGATTGAATAAATTTATCAGATTGTTGAAAATTGCTTTTATATTTTCATGCATATTTTAGAAAGAATTCATTATGAAAGATAAATTTCAAAAGTACATGCTTAATATTTGTTTAAGAGGTAAAAAAAATTGAGTAAGATAAAATAGGAGTGAAATATCTTATTTACAATGAATTTTACTCCTATACACCCAATAAATGGTGGTTCCTAACCCTTATTCCAAGAAAATATGAAAAAAAACTCTTATGGATGAAGGGTAATTCAAGTAATCTCTATCGGGGATATGTAATTTTGACTCTCAATAGATAAATTCTTAAATTATAATCAAAAATATCTATGTCGGGGATATGGATGTCTGGTTAGTAGTAGAGTGATGCCCAACTTCCCATACACATGTTTAAAGGTTAAAATAAGTTAATAAAAGTCAAGAAGACCTCAAATTTTGTCTTATCATTGTTAAAACTCTCATGAAAAGGGGAATCAAAATTCATATAATCTCATAAAATATGAAACATGAGAAGGGTTAATATGTTGCATTTTGAGTCAATTCTCTATTTTATTTATTTAATCTTTATAAAGTTTAAAATTTAGTATGGTAGTCAAACCATAAATTTTGGGTTCTCAAATGCTCATGAGGATTTCCCCATTGAATTATCATTTGTTGTGACCAACAAGCCCCATTTTCAAATTTTCAAATAGGAACCATTTATCCTAAAAATCCTATGTTTGGTCCTCATCAGGACATAAATTAGGCCTAAATTTTTTTCATATCAAAGCCTAAGTTCAACTATTCACTTTTTTATTTATTGAATTACAGCATCAAATTAGGAAATTAATTTTATTTTTACTTTAATATTAACTTATTTGACTAATTTTGAGCTAATTATTATTTCCCAAGTTTATTAGTTTTAAACTTTACAATTTAGAGTCTTATTGATATGTGTCATTCCTTCGCCAAAGTTTCATAAACTATTAATGTTTATTCAAATTATTGATCTATAAGTGTCTCAATTTAAAGAGATTGTTCAATGCATCAAATCTTCATTATATCTAAAGGAATAGTTAAATGTTATAATTCTCACAGATGTGTAACCAAATAACTTTTAGAGGTACAATCACTAAGGAGGGGGTGAATCAATGTTTCTAGATAATCCAATTTAATTCCCAACTCTTAAACATTCAGCATACATCAACTTGATCAAGTAACATAAACATGAAAGCATATACATTCAAAACATACATAAGATCATACATCACATGAACACATCATATATGTGGGAAACCCTCTTGGAGGATAAAACCCACTAAACCTTGCAAGATTGACTACAATCCTATAAAATAAGATCTAACATTTAGACCAACACCTACTGATTAAAGAACACCCATCCCTTCGTTTAGTGAGACACCCATCCCACAAGGAGAAACCAACCCCCTAGGAAACCAAGCACCCACTCAGCTACCTTCATCTAATCTCCACCTTTGATCTAATGTCTTCTACACCCAATGATGGACTTTCTTACTTGCACACTTTCCATTTTACACTCTCATAAACAAGCAATGTATCCAAAACACCCTTTTGGATCACTCTTCACTTATAAGCACATATATAATCAAAAAAGTTACAATAAATCTATCACAACATCAACAACATGACCTATAGCTCATGCACACACTCCTCAACTTGCTCAACTCTTCAATCCATCCACTAAGCACACTCACTCAATCAACCTCTAAGGCTTACTCGCTCAATCTACCTCTTATAGGCTTATTAGGTCCAATGGCCTATGTGTTCACATTGATCAACTTGATCAGATAAACATGATTGATCCTCTTTTCTCTCTGATGGTCCTCATTGACCTATATCTTCTGTTTCAAAATTTCCTTCGCTCAATGTCACATTTTTTCTACACATCTCTCTCAAGTCTAGAATCCATCACATTTGCTTTTACTCTTTATAGAATCTTGATGAATATTATCTCCTTGGTTGGCCATAAGACTTACCTTAACCCTTAAGACATCTAACATAGATCAATACCATCCTCACAGGTCAACAATAGCATTCATGGGTCACACTTAAGTAGCTACACCTTTTAATTAGCAACTAATAGCCCTTATAGGTCTCATAGAGACCTATTCACCCTTTTAGCACTTTATCAAGCAAATTAATAACATACGATCACTTTCAAATACATGGTTCCGCTCCATATTATCTCTAAGACATCTTCAAATGATTTATCCTACAAAAACACTCTTTTGCTAAAGCACAATTTGCTTAAATAGTATTATGCACATAGTACCACCATAAATGAACAAACATTAAACTTTAAAGATCTATAACTTTAATTGTACAAACATTCCTACATTTTAACTAGGTTCTCTAGATACACCTTGAATTCATTTACAACATTGACTTTTACTGCATCAAGAAATTCATCTTGGATCAAAAGATATAGCTCAAAAACTAAAAACTAGTTTTCCCTCATTAATTTGAATATTCAAATTCCAATGGTCACTGAGCAAATGTTAAACATTAAATACTTTGACCTCATATCATGCTCCCTAGAAATTTTGACCAAATACACATTGTTAGTCTCCTTAGATTATCTTGGTCTTTATCTTGCAATACTCATCATTGATCTAAAATACAAGCTCCCATGATTGTGCCACCTAGAAACTCTGTGTGCCTTCTATACACATCAATTTTTTGACTCAGTGTGCTCCATCGATCTCAATCTATTTAAACACTCATGCATCATTGATCTTCTATCAACTTAATGATATTGAGACATATTTCATAGGCACATGACTTCTTTGACATATTGACTTTATGTGCATCATTGGATTCTAATTTGTGATTTAATGCACACCATTAAATCTACTGACTAGTCAATCTTAGACTTTAATGTAGTTAAACATGATGATCTCTAGCCCATCATAGTTTGCAAGAGCAAATTTGAATGTTTATAACTTGAGCTAGAAAACACTTCAAGAGTCCAAATTTTTAGGGTACCTTCTTGGCACTATATACAACACCTCCATTAAATCCTTTGACCTTGGTTGACTTTTTTAGTACCAAAAATAAATGCACAAACTTTTTGGTTCATTCATATCTACATGATGTGTAGTGATGGTCTGGTTTCTCTTAATCGAGAAGATGCATGTTTCTCATTCCAAATAATCAAGTGACATACCAAAACTTCACCAAGACATCTATGGATATCTCACAACATCTTATTTAACCTTATAGACCTACAATTATTCCATATCTCTCCAAGCTATCAAACATAACTTCTTTGCCATTCATGCATTAGTATCTCTTACTCTTTTTGACATCAATAACAACCTAACATCAATGACCATGATCAACAATAACTACATGATAATAGGTCAAGTATCACTACTTAAATTCATCATAAGTATCTGGTAAAAATATCAAGCTTTAAAAACTAGTGACTAATTGATTGCACAAGATTTAGCCATATGTTTTCATCTTGTTATATTGCACCTCCTAGTTTAAAACCTCGATCACAAAAACTAGAAACTACCTAAATAAGAGAGATTACTCCATGAGTCTCAATCTCATTTTATTTTAGGCCTTAAGGTACAAAGTTAAGTTATAAAGGTAGTGACTGAGTAACTAAGTGAGATCATACCACATGTCAACACCTAATTGCATAGGGGTCAATAAACAAAATAACATAGTTTAAAAATATAAACCAAGGGAATCAATGACACACCACATGTGTCATTATATGTGAAATCATCAGCCATGTATCATTTCATAGGTCATTACCTCACTACTTCATACACTAACATGACCCAAAGACTCAGTGACAAACATAATTTAAATGAAATGATGTCATGCATCCTATAGTTATAGCAACTGTGAATTTAGTAAGTATAAAAGGCATGACTTAGTGACATAGAAAAAATTATAAAAGTTTCAAGCATATTAAAATAAAAAATAGATGATTAAGTGGTTAAAAGCAGTGAAAAAAATCCACATGTCATATAAACACACAAAAATTGATGTCATAAAAAACAAATTCAAATTTGATAGATGTTTGACAATGACTATTACTCTATAATGAATTCTCGCACATGGAGGATTCAAGAAATGAATTTGTAAGATAAGAAAATGGACTATATGTTATGTTCTTAGGTTAAATTGAGTTACATTTTCTAAACAATGAATTACTATCTAGAGCTCCATATCCATTGAAATCCTAAGATTTAAATTTTAGCACAGAGCTCAAATTACTCACCACTGCAAGTTAAAAACCAAGAACCTATTCCTCTAAGGTTATAATTTGGTACCAAGAAAGAGTTGAAAGATACATAATTCAATTGAGATTATTTGAACAAATAATTCAAGCATTACATGATAATCTATGCAAAGGTCAAGGTTGTTCGACCTTACAAGGATGAAGAATTTTTTCTCTCGATCAAAAGGATTATAGATATGACCTATTAGTGATCAAAGTTATTAGACTCCATAAACTAGTAGCCAAATTAGAATTATTCCCTTGTGTTGACCTAGTCTAAAATTTAATTATTAGACTCCACAAACTAGTAGCCAAATTATAATTATATCAAACACCTACACAATATCCATTTTACATAAAAAAAATTGGCACACAACCTATAGCATACATAGTTAGCTTAGATTTTGAGAAATTGTATAAACTAAAAAAAATAGGAATCTCTTATGATTATAAAATAATTAGTGCTTGGTTCAAACATAATAGATTTATAATTACCCTATTATAATGGGCACATAATCCTAACAAAATTTAAATGATTAAAAAGGTCCTCATTTCCCAATTAAAACCTAGTGTCATAATTGTTATAGCCTTATTGAAAAGGCTACACATAGCCATGTCGATCACTTATGTAGATGAGGTTTAGGTCTAATTACTGCATATAATTCTAGAAGGCAAAGGCATTCCTCCATTGGGGAAAATCATAAGTTTTAATTTGAAATCCCAGAAAGACCATATGTGTGACCAAGTAGATGGAAACTTCTACATGCTTTCCAATTTAGTGGATGTTATTTATGAGACTATCACCCCATATAAAATTCCTTCTTGGAATCCAAAGGAGCCAAAATTGATGACCTTCATATCCAAAAATACATGGAATGTATTCATAAAATAAGATACACCTTCTATCTAATGGTTATAGGGAGATAAAAGGATAATTAATTCTTACATTGTTTGTTCAAATAAAGAGATCACTCAAGTCATTGGGTGACTATTGGTTCTATCCATACCATAAATTCATTATATTTGAGGGTACATTGGTAGATCCCTTTTACTTACCCAAGCATGTACCTAACAAGATAGTTGAGTAGGACATAACTTACTAGTTATCTAATAGTTTAGATGAAAATTTAAAAAGAGCCAGATTAGACAAATATCATAAGACACCCCTCAGTATTGGGAGGAAATAATTTAAATATTGGGATTAATTGGCCAATAATTCTAAACATAAATGTTCATTCATATTTGGATTAGCTAAATTTAGATTATGGATCCTAGTAAGGTGATAGGGCAATAAATAAACAAGTTCCACAGGTAATTCAATCAAGACTATGGGCATCAAGAATATGAATATGACTTATATTTTGAACCTTGAGGGTGACTATAATGTTTATATAAGAATGAAAAAGGTTGGAATGTCTTTTGAGATCACTCAGATGATACAATATGATCCCATCATAACTAGGGAAAATGCAATCAAAATGGAGCAAGAGGAAAAAAACCTTTGGACAAGCTAAACAACCTTAATGAGTGAAATAAACTGATGAACAATTAAAATCAATAGTTTTGAAGAACATCCCAAAGCTCAAGGAGGTAAGGAAACTATTTCTTGTTGGGTATGAAGTCACTATTCATGCACACTATTCATTTTCACTTTTCATGGTCACTATTCATGGTGATATGGCATCTTGGTGATGTGGTATGTAAGTGATATGACATGAAGGTGATATGTCATGCAAGTGATGTGGCATGTGATATGTGGGTGATACAGGTGATGTGTCATGTGATATATAGGTGTTGTAAGTGATGTGGCATACAGGTGATGTGGTATGGCCAATGGAGGGTCATTCAAGTGTGATGAGGTTGATGTGATGGGAGTGGGGTGTAGCACTCCACCACGGCACGTGGGTTTTGTCTTTGGTATTCACATGAGGTTTATCTTATGGCATAAATTTTAAGGCTTTGTGTGGGGTGAATTTCTATGGAGTATCCATGATTCCTCATGTCTAGTGAAATTCAAAAGGTAATTATAACACTTTTTGGAATTTTATGTGCACATGGGAAGTAGAAGATAAGAATACACTATTACTATTTGGCCTCACATGTGCAGTGAGGTGCAATGTTTAGAGTCACATGGAGGTGGCTATGATCTTGTTTAAAGTAGTGGATCTACTTTGTTGACCCTTTGTGCATAAATAAAAGCATTTCATTATTGATCACTATTCACCCATGGAGTGTGGAAAATTTGTTGGGATACCATGTTTTTTCTCTCTCCACCCATGGAGTGTGGTGAATTTATTGGGCTACCATGTTTTTCCTTTCCCCGTATCTCTTATATGTTTTAAATTCTATATATAATCATGAATTTCCCATTGTATTTGCTTATCCCTTTGAGTATCACTCTTGGATCATTACAAGCCTGGGTTTGCATGCTTGTGGAGAGGTAGGGCCTAAAGGTTAAATTACTTTGCTCACCTAGATGCTTTGTGTGTAAGCATTGTATGAATGATTAGAGGTTAGATCCTAAAGGCTATGAAACCTTGGCTCACATATAAGCATTGTATGTTTTATTTCAATCATGGTCATCCTTGAGGTTGGAGGTTAGAGCCTGGAGGCTTTTTATGCTTGGCTCACCTAAGTGATTGGTTTGTTAGCACTATGAAAAGAGTTTCTAGAGGAAGTTATTTATAGAGGAGGTTTTTCTAAATTAATCGAAGTCTAGAAGTTACCGTTGCCTCATGGTTTTTCCCTTGTTGGTTTTGTAGGGGTTTGCATGTAATCTCTTGTGTTATCTAGTTATTCTTGTTCATTATTTTAGTGGCTTATTTATTCCAAAACTACTTTTTTACATTATAGGATATTTTTTATCCTAATGTCTAGTATCAAATCCATGGTGAAAAACACTTTTTTTGAGTGTTTTCCATTACAATTTTGTTTTGTATAAGTGTGAGCTACTATAAAGATAGGAGTGACCAAGTTCGAGATGAAAACAAAAAAAAAATTGTGGTAGGAAAATCTCCCTATGCAGCAAGATGGAGGATCTCTTGGTGAAGATTTTTTTCTCTTCAATGTTGCTAAAGAGAAAACCATAAGAGAGTCATGGGATAATTTGATCAAGCTTTGCTAGATAGTCATCACCAAGCACAGTGTTCCTAAATAAGTAATTGTATAGCTTCAAGAACAATTTGATCTCCATTTGTGTGAAGCTAGAGGATGATGACAAGCCAATCACCTTATTGTGTTTCTCAGATATGGTGAAAAGTGAATGGGTATAAGTTGTGGTATCCTACTGACCACATTATTGTTATCTAGAGATGTTGAAAAATATATGTAAAAGGAGGTACAAAGAAACCTAAAATATATTTGTTAAAGTATTTCAAGACGAGGAATATGAAGAAGAACAAGTGTTATGACATTATGTTTAGTGGAAGGAAAGCCAATGTTGAACCATATAACTCAGAGATGCTTGAGTGGTGTGCATGCAATCAATTATAGTATAACATAAGTATCCAAGAGGGTTATGGTGTAGTTGAAGTGAGTACCCAGGTATACTGATGCATGTAGTAACATTGGAGGCATATGAGTTGGTTTTTTGGGAGACATTTGGTAGAGAAGGATACATTTCATATGTAGACTCAAAAAATTGATAGGTGTAATAATACACCGAGTGGAGCTATGACTTCCTAAGAACTATTGATAGGTCTGTTATACTTGTGCCATGTTGATCATGATTGGTATCTAGAGGCTATGTGTAAAAGTTAGGTATTGACTTCTATGAGATCTTCTTTCCTGATGTTAACTATTATCAAAAGTGATACTTGCACTTATTATTGTTCAAGAATTGGAGTAACTTGATTCCTACATGGTGATCTCTCAAGTAAATATAGATTAGCCTAAGGGATATGAGGATGATTCAATGAGTTATTGGTTTACAGACTAAATAAATCATTATATTGGTTGAAGCTAACATTGGGGATGGAAAACATGGATTTTAGTACCTTCATAGAGAACTAAGGTTTTAGCAGATGTTGTTGTTATGTGTTGATAACATGTTATATACAGGCCCCAACACAATCACTAATTTGATGAATCAATTGGCTAGGACATTTTGAAGTTGGTAGGAGGAGAAAACAAAGGATGTAGATGCATAAGGATGGGAAATCAAGGAAGATCTAGTTGTCTCAGAAGACATGTGAATTTTGTAGTGGTTCAACATGCAAAATGTGAAACCAATCAGTAGCCCACTTCTTGAATTTTTAGTTGTCTTCTAAGGAGTGTCCTAGAAAAGAGGAGAAGACATGTTTATCCTATGTATTGTATTCATTAGGAGTAGGAAACCTCATGTATGTCATGGTGTGCACTAGACCGGTTATTCCCAAGTAGTGGGAGTTGTGAGCTAATTCATGTAAAAATACTAGAAAGGAGGATTGGTCTATAGTGAATTTTTTGAGAGTCACTTCATTTTTTGCAATCTATTATGGATAAGTATATGTTGACAAAGCTAGTCAGGGTAGAGAAGTTTTAATAGTGCAATAAAACTTATATTTTTTTTATGTTAGGGTAGCAGCGGGCATGGTTAGTTGTTGAATGATAGTATAATTAGATGTTTTAAAATGCTATGTATATTGACTTCAAGTGGGATATTGTTGGGTGTGAAGTAACTATTCATAGTCACTATTTATAGACACTATTCATAGTCACTATTCATGGTGATGTGGCATGCAAGTTATGTGGCATGTAAATGATGTGGCATGTAGGTGATGTGGCATGCTGAGATGACATCTTAGTGATGTGGCATGTGGGTGATGTAACATTTAGGTGATGTGGCATTTAGTTGATGTGTCATGTAGTTGATGTGGTAAGTGATATGTAGGTGATGCGGGTGATGTGGTATGCAGGTGATGTGGCATGGCCCATGGAGGGTCATTCAAGTCAAATCAGGTTGATGTGATGGGAGTAGGGAGTATCACTTCACCAAAGCACATGGGATTTATCCTTGGTAGTCATATGAGATTTGTATTATGTCATAAATATTAAGGGTTGGTGTGGGGTGCACTTCTATAGAGGCTCCATGATTCCTCATGTTTGGTAAAAGTCAAAAGGTAATTGTAACACTTTTAGACTTTTCTGTGCACATGAGAAGTAGAAGATAAGAATTCACTATTGTTAATTGGCATCACATGTGGAGTGGGTCATAATGTATGGAGTCACATGGAGGTGGCTATGATCTTGTCTAAAGTAGTAGATCTTTTTTTTTTACCCTTTGTGCATGAAGATAAACAATTCATTATTGATCACTATTCACCCATAGAGTGTGGAAAATTTATTGGGCTACCATGTTGTTTCTCTCTCCCTCTCTTATATATTGTAAATACTATAAATAAGCATGCATTCCACATTGTATTTTTTTATCCCTTTGACAATCACTCTTGGATCCTTGCAAGCTTGGGCTTGCATGCTTTTAGAGAGGTAGATCCTTAAGGTTATGTTGCTTTGCTCACCTAGATGCTTTGTGTGTAAGCATTATATGCATGCTTAGAGGTTAGAACCTAAAGTCTATGAAAACTTGGCTCACCTAGATGCATTATATGCTTTATTGAAAGCATGGTTATCCTTGAGTTTGGAGGTTAAATCCTGGAGGCTTTGTATGCTTGGATCACCTAAGTGTTTGGTTTGTTAATATTATGAAAGGAGTTGCTAGAGGAAGTTATTTGTAGAGGATGTTTTGATATATTAATTAAAGTCTAGAAGCTACCATTACCCCATGGTTTCTCCCTTACTAGTTTTATATGGGTTTGCATGTAATCTCTTATGTTATCTGATTATTCGTGTTCATTCTTTTAGTGTCTTATTTATTTCATAATTATTTTCTTGCATTTTAGGATATTTTTTCTTAACATTTATGGATAAAGGGACACATTTAATACCAAAGGTCACCTTTGCATTCACACCAGTATTAACTCCACTACTTCATGATCCAATAGCTAGTTTTCCCCCTTTTCTTCCTCTATTACACATGAAAACTACTACTTTTACATTGACCTATGTAAGAATGTTTTCCCCTACCTCTCTGTAAACTTTTTATATCACACAAAAAAATGGGATATCATCCTCATACTCAAACATATCATTATGGATTCCCTATTTTGATATAGAAGATGAGTATGGATAAGGCTATTTATCATAGGAATCTTGAGATGAACTGATAGATGAAGGGGAATTAGAGTAAATCCATTAATAATACCTAGATGAAGAGGCTAAATTGCATATTTCTTGAGAGGTGCCTCTATAATTAACTTTTGAGACCTCAAGCCTCAATCATCCTCGCACTTAGGGTATAGAATAAGTGTAGATTGAGAAAGAAGGTTAAGATTATTTTTTGGATAAGTATAAAGACCAAACAAGTACAATAATTTATGATTCAATGATCACACTGTTGGAGACTTAGGCTACACCCTAGCTGAAACTAGAAGTGTTTAAGTTCTACTTTCAAACCTAGTCCAGCATGGGAATGAAACTAGGTTGTGGGTTACTTATGTTTAGGCTAGACCTCTAGGGTTTTTACGGAGGATAGCTCCTTAGATATGATAATTTAGACCTCTCTTTATAAAACCTATTATAGCATGTGGTAACACACCAAAGTTCAATGATCCACTCTAAATATTGGACTCATTAGCACACTAATGGACTATAATATAACTAATGAAATGTTTACTATAGCTTCCAAGCAATAGTAATTCACATAGAGGTCAATTTGACTAAGGTTGGGGGCAATAAAGACAAGGTTTGATTAAAGTCACTTATAACCAGCAGTCCACCCTATACCTAACACATCAAAGTTATGGCACACTATATGACCTGTAAGGAAAATTTTTTAGTATTTACATTGAAATTAGACCTGTAAAGGGAAGATTAGACCACTTATTCATATCAAACATAAAAAAAATACTAAACACATATGCAAAACACTACAAATACCTTTCTCATTACTCCAAGATGTGTAGAATATAATTTTTGGTAGAGTCTAGTTGTAGCATCCTGAGGGATCTTCATCAATAGCTCAAAGGCTATATTTATAGAGAATGGGAAGTAAGAGAGAGAGATTTTAGAACTAAAAAAAGGAATAAATGAACTCAACTCCATTTGACTGTAGTTACAACTACCTTTGCATTTTTTATCATTTAAGCTTTTTGATTGATCTAAGTCACTTTAAACCATTGCACAGTTACATTATTCCCTTATTTATGCTCCTTTATGATTGCAATAATAGGATCAATTTGTTTCAAGCTAACTTTTAGTGTTGATGTAATTACAACAATTGGATCAATTTCTTATAGTTTTATCCTAGTGCTAACTGCTCTTAACTAGTTTGTCATGGCATGTAAGAGTGGAGAGAAGGGACACTTTCATGCAACTCATTCTAGTGATGAAGTTATTTAAGTCTACATGTTTGCCTTATTGGTGTCCTTCAAAAAGTTATCTATGGTGCAAACTGGACCATGCTTGAACTCAACTCCATGCTTTTGCTTATTTTGGTCGAAATATGCTCCTTTGACTTCCAATAGGAAATCTTCTTAGGTTTAACTTTGGCCATTGAATATCAACTCAGACCAATCAAATAGCTCCAAACTATCTTGTTCCTATTGGTCCCATAGATCCTTGCTATGAAATATTGACTTTTTGACCTCCCGTGCACTGAAGATTTTCTTGGTATGAATGAATGCTAATTGTCAATTTTCTTAGACCCACCTTCTTGTCAGTTGAGCTCACACCGTTGGATCTTTACTCAGTAGATATGCACTAATAGATCTCTTCCAACTTGTAGGTTTTTAAGGATTTTAACCTAGGTACCTTTTGACATGTTTGACCCTGGATCTGCTTGTTAGAATGTGAGCTCACATTCATCATTAGATATTGTCCAACTTAAGGCCTATTTAAGGACTTCTAAATCTAAATATCTACTTTATGAAGCTCAAATTTTATGTTAGCATGAATGTTCCATTCTACAAGTTTAAATTTGAATGTTTATAACTTGAACTAGAGAACTAACCAAGGTATAAAATTTGTAGGATATGATCTTGGCATGAAGGAATCTATGGCTCTAAAATATTTTGGTTTATGAGGCTTCCTAAGAAAACTTTATAAAATGTACAAGTGAATTGGTTTGCTCATTTTAGCATGATGTCCTAGTGACGTTCTAGCTCCTCAAACTTGTTGAATTCATCCTCCTTTCAACTTTCAAGGTTATAATGAACTCTTAAGGTTTTTTCCATCTTTTTCATGCCTTTGAATGATTATGAACATCATGAGGACCTCCTTAGATCCCTCCATTTATAATTTTAATCTTGATACTAATCCATTTAATCTTTCTTCAATTGGGACCCTGCTAGGCTTATCTCTAGGTCTAGGTGAAGCTTAGTATGTGGGCCAAAATGGTCAACATTTCTAGTGACTCAACTGACTTGACTAGCCTACTAGTCATGGAACCTAGTCATTGACCAAGCTTACTCATGATGACTAAATGAATAAGGTACTACTTACAAAAAGGACTCTAATTGATTTCTAAAGCACTTTTGGAGTAATGAGGGATTCACAAACAATAATAAAACAATAAAATGAACCAAAAAATTTACTAAACAATAAACAAAATAATCTACAAAAACACTTGGAGGAAAAGACAGACTTATCCACCTATGTACAAAGAGCATGAGATCAAACTAATAGCATAACTTAAGATACCTCCCATTAATAGGGATGGGAAGGAAGGCTCTCTCTTTTCAATATATAAATATATAAAATCATTGCTTTCATTTTAATGTATGATGAAATAAGGTCCACTCCAAAGGCTATCAACTTAGAGTTTTTTCCTGGTTTTGTATAATCCTCATCAAATTTGAGGACTATGTCACCTTGATAGAATGTCCTTGATGAATCTCCTTTGTCAAAAAATTTCTTGACTTACTTCTAGTTAGACCACATGGTATGCATGGCATCATCTCTTATCTCCTCCAATTCTCTTAGTTCATTCATCCTAACCTCCATTGCATTACCTTCTAGAAGCTCTAACTAGTGTGCAAGTTTCAAAGCTGGGAGCTCTAATGAGATGGGAAATCTTGCTTCTCTTTCATAAACTAAGAGATAAGGTGAATGACCAATGGCCTTATTGGGGGTAATCTTATTATCCCATAAATCATTCTTCAACTTTGTTTGTCAATACCTTTGATTATCTTCTAGTGTTATTTTGATTATCTGAATTAGGTTTTTATTAGTGGACTCAGCTAGTCCATTACCCTATGGATAGTAATTTGTTGAAGTTGTTAGATAAATACATTGTTCAATATTTCATTCACATAACTTTTCTACATTACTAAATTCTAAATCATTTTATAATATTATAGTGGAAGGTACTCCAAAATGGGTGACTAGACTCTCATAGAACTCAAGCACAAATTTCTCATTTGCCTCCTTCAAAGGCACTACTTCCACCCACATAGTGAAACAGTCTATAGATATCAAGACCCATTTATGACCAATAATATATGGATGATGTATCATTTCAATGAATTCCAAACCCCATTGTATGAAAGGTTTCTCAACCTGAATAGGGCTCAATGGCATATTAGCTAGTCTATATTTACCTATAAACATTGCACACTTTACACACTTCTTAACCCATGCATGTGCATCCTAAAATAAATAAGGCCAAAATTAAACATCTCTAATGAATTTTTTATCTATTTTCTTGGCTTAAAAGTGGCCTCTAGAAGGACTATCATGAAATTGTTCAAAAATCTTACCAAATTGATTAGTTTCAACACACCTTAAAAGCATACCTCCAACATCCTTTTTGAAAAGCACTCCATCAATCACAATGTATGGTACTAATTATAGTCTAAAATTTCTTCTCTTTGATGTATCTAATCCCATTGTACATTCTCCTATTTAAAGGAATATAGAAATATTTTGTGTCCTATTGGATGGAGAAGTAGTTTTAGCTTCTTATTGGGTGTCTTGAAGTGTCAAAACCATCTCTTTTTCTTCTTTCACATCTTCTAAAATATATTCACACAATCCTTTACCTCAGACCATATTTGTGACCTTAAATTAAATATCATATTCCATGCACTTAGTGACTCATCCATCTCTCTTTTCACTTAAGTCTCTGTTGAGGATGAAATCCTTCACACTAGGATGAGCTACCATTAGTATAATCTTGTTATTTGAAACCAAATGTCTAAAAAATTTAAAACCTCTTATAATATCAAGTAAATTATTTTAAACAAAATAATACCTCTCCTCATAGTATTCCAAAACTTGATAGAAAAAAGTAATGGGTTACTCCAAACCTTCACCATTTTGTTGCATAAGCATGGCTCAAATTATACTAAATGTAGAAAAAACATACATAAAGAAATCCTTACTAAAATATGGATTAAGCAAAGTAGGGGCTTGGTTGATTTCTTGTTTTATGGATTCAAAAATTCTCTTACCCTCCTTACTCCAAGTGAATTCTTGATGTTTCTTTAGCATTTGAGTGAGTGGTCTTACTAGATCTGCAAATCCAAGAATAAATCTTCTAATGAAATTGATCTTGCCTGAGAAGCTTTACAATCCTTTCTTATGTTTTGGTAATGATAGATCAAGAATTTCTTTTATTCTCTCTATATCAATAGAAATACAATATTTAGACACTACATACCCAAGTAGTCTCCCCTCATGCACTGAAAATATACACTTCTTTGGATTCAATGAAACATCAAATTATCTACATCTATCAAAAACAAATCTCAAATGTGTTAGATGATCATTAGGATACTTTGAAAATATAGTAATGTCATCAAGATAAACTAAGACCAATTCACTCAAAATAAATTGAAAGACAACATCCATTGCCCTTTGGAAAGTGGCTCCAACATTAGAGATCCCAAAAGGCATCTTTTGGTAGGCATAAGTACCCCATTTGGTTGTGAAAGTTGTTTTATACCAATCTTTCTCTTTCACTAATATCTAGTTGTAACTTGAGTACCCATCCAATAAGGAGAACCTTTGTGAACTTGATACTTTCTAAAATATGTGATCCATGGAAGGAAGAGGATATTAGTCTTTTAGTGACACTTTGGTCAAATCTCTAAAATCCACACATAGTCTTATCTCTCATGTTGCAGACTTACGTTGCACCCTAGCTAAAAATAGAAGTGTTCAAGTTTTGCTTCCAAACCTAGTCCAACATGGGAATGACCCAAGGTTGTGGGTTACCTATGTTTGGGTCAGACATATAGTGTTTTTAATGAGGCTAGCTCCTCAGATATGATAATTTAGACCTCTCTTTATAAGACCTAAATAAGTTGGGGTGAAAAGACTCAAGAGATTACATAAAGTAAAACCTATTCTAACATGTGGTGATGCACTAAAGTTCAAATATCTACTCTCAAGATTGGACTCATTAGCACACTAATGGACTATAAATAGAAATAATGCAATGTTTACTATAGCTTCTAAGCAATAGTAATTCACATAGAGGTCAATTTCACTAACTAAGGATGGGGGCAATGAAGACAAGGCTTGATTAAAGGCACTTATAACTAGAATTCCACCCTATACCTAAGACATCAAAGCTATGGCACACTATATGACTTGCATGGAAAAAAAACTAGTATTTAGGTTCAACTCAGGCCTGTAAAGGGAAGATTAGACCACTTTTGCATATAAATCACACACAAAATACTAAACATAGATGACAAACACTACAAATACCTTTCTCATTACTCCAAGAGGTAAAAAATATAATTTCTTGTAGAGTCAAGTCATACCATCTTAAGGGATCTTCATCAATAGATTAGTAGCTATATGTATGAAGAAAGGGAAGCAAGAGAGAGATTTTGGCACTTAAAAAAGGAATCAATTAGCTCAACTCCATTTGAACCCAATTACAACTACCTTTGCATTTATTCTCATTCAATATTCTTGACTGATTTGAGTCACTTCAAACCATTTCATAGCTACATTATTCCCTCATTGATGCTCCCTTAAGGTTACAATGGTGGGATCAAGTTATTCTAAGTTGAGTTTTGGCATTGATGTAATTACACCAATAAGATCAATTTGTTAAATTTTTGTCTTGGTGATAACTTCTCTTTATTAGTTCATCATGGCATGCAAGAGTGAAGAGAAGGGTCACTTTCATGCAGCTAGGTCTGGTGATAACATTGTTGAAGTCTACATGTCTACCTTGTTGGCATCCTTCAAAATATTATCTCTGGTTTAAACTAGACCATGCTTGACCTCAGCTCCATGATTTTGCTTATTTTGGTCAAAAAAATTTCCTTTGAATTCTAATAAGAAAGTTTCTTGGCTTCAAATTTGGCCATCGAATATCAACTTAGAATAATTAGATTGCTTCAAACTATCTTGTTTTTATTAGTCCCATAGATCCCTACTATCAGATTTTGACTTTTTGACCTCCTGTATAATGTAGATCTTCTTGGTATGAATGAATGTTAATCATCAATTTTCTTAGACCCACCTTATTTTTAGTTGATCTCACATTGTTGGATATCTACTTAGTAGATATGCACCATTAGATCTCATCCAACTTGTAGATTTTTAAGAATTTTAACCTAGGGACCTTTTGACATGTTTGACCCTAGCATGAACCATTACATCTACTTGTCAGAATTTGATATCACATACATCATTGGATCTTGTCCAACCTAAGGCTTGTTTAATGACTTCTAAATCTAAACTACTACTTTATGAAGATCAAATTTAATGTTATCATGAACGTTCCATTCTATAAGTTTAACTTTGAATGCTTATAACTTGAGTTAGAGAACTCGTGAAAGCATGAAATTTGCAAGATATGATATTGGCATGAAGGACTTTATGGCACTACAATATTTTGGCTCACTAGGATTCCTACGAAAACTTTATAAAATACATAAGTTAACTAGTCTACTCATTTCTACATTACATCTTGGTGATAGTCTAGCTCCTCAAACTTGTCAAATTCATCCTCCTTTCAGCCTTGAGGGTCCTATTGAACTCTTAAGGTTTTGTCCATCCTTTTCATGCCTCTGAATGCTTATGAACATCATGAGGAATTTCTTGTATCCCTCCATTTGTAATGTTGAGTATGATTCTAATCCATTTTATCTTTCTTCAATTAGGACCCTTATAGGCTTCTCTCTAGGTCTAGGTGAAGCTTGGTGTGTGGGCCAAAATGGCCAACATTTCTAGTGAATCAGTTGGCTTGGCCAGCCTGCTCATCATGGAATCTAGTCATTGACCAAGCTTGCTCATGATGACTAAATGAATAAGGTATTACTTGAAAACAAGACTCTGATTTATTCCTAAAGCATTTTTTGAGCAATGGGACACTCATAAACAATAAGAAAGTAACAAAATGGACCAAAAAACTAACTAAACAATGAACAAAGCAATGTGTAAAAACACTTAGAGGAAAAGATAAACCTATTTATCTATGTACAAAGAGAATTAGATCAAACTAATAGTATAACTTAAGATACCTCCCATTAACAAGTATGGGAAGACTCTCTCCATTCAATCTAGCAAGCTCAAAGGCATTGTTTTCCTTACAACTTGTGATGACATAAGGTCCACTCTAAAGGTTGTCAAACTAGGAGTGTTTTCCTAGTTTTCATGGTCCTCATCCTATTTGAGGACTATTTCACATTACTATAATGTCCTTGATGAAGTTATTTTATCAAAAAAATTATTAACTTACTGCTAGTTAGACCACATTGTATGTATGGCATCATCTCTTATCTTCTTAAATTATCTCAGTTCATTCATCCTAACCTCCATGGCATCACTTTCTAGAAGCTCTAGTTGGTGTGCAAGTTCCAAATTTGGGAGCTCTAATGAGATAGGAAGCCTTGCTTCTCTTCCATAAACTAAAAGATAAGGTGAATGACCAATGGCCTTCTTGGGGTTGCTCTTATTATCCCATAAATCAATATTCAACTTTGTATACCAAGATCTCTTATTATCTTCCAGTATTCTTTTGATGATCCAAATTAGGTTCTTGTTAGTGGACTTAGCTAGTCTATTACCCTATGTATAGTAATTTGATAAATATGTTAGATAAATACCTTTCTGAAGAGCCCATTCACATACCTTTACACTAATAAATTCCAAAGCATTATTTGATATTATAGTAGAAGGTACTTCAAAATGGGTGACTAGACTCTCATAGAACTCAAGCACAAATTTCTCGTTTGCCTCCTTCAAAGGCACTACTTCCACCCACCTAGTGAAATATTCTATAGTTTTCAAGACCCATTTATGACTTGCAATAGATTGAGGATGTAGCATGCCAATGAAGTTCAAACCCCATTGCATGAAAGGTTGCTCAACCTGAATAGGCCTCAATGGCATAGCGGCTAGTCTTTGTTTACCTATAAGCATATGCACACTTTGCACACATCCTAACCCATGAATGTGCATACTTAAATAAATTATGCCAAAATTAACCATCTATAATTATTTTTTTAGCTTCGTTATTGGCTACAAAATTTCCTCTAGAAGGACTATCATGAAATTGTTCAAAATGCTTGTCAAATTAATTAATTTCAACACACCTTAAAAGCATACCTCCAATGTCCTTTTTTAAAATCACTTCATCCATAAAAATTTATGGTAATAATTTTAGTCTAAAATTTCTTCTCCTTGATGTATCTAATCCCATTGAACATTCTCTTATTTGAAGGAATCTAGTAATGTCTTGTGTCCAGCTAGATGGAGAAGTAGTTTCATCTTCATGTTGGGTGTCTTGTAGTGTCAAAACCATCTCTTTTTCTTCTTTCACATCTTTTACAAGATGTTCACACAATCCTTTACCTCATAAATTTTTTTGACCTTCACTTTAATATCATATTCCATGCACTTAGTGACCCATCTAGCTCTCTTTTCACTTAAGTCTCTGTTGAGAATGAAATCCTTCATGCTAGGATGAGCTACCATTAATAAAATCTTGTTATTTGAAACCAAATGTTTGAATTTTTTAAAACATATTATAGCATAAAGTACATTATTTATAAAAAAATAAAACCTCTCATCATAGTCTTTCAAAGCTTGACTGAAAAAAGCAAAGGGTTACTCCAAACCTTCACCATTTTGCTGCATAAGCATGGCTAAAATTGTACTAAATGTAGAAAAAGCATACATAAAGAAATCCTTACTAAAATATAGATTAAGTAAAGTATGAGCTTATATTATTGCTTGTTTTATGGATTCAAAAATTCTCTTACCCTCCTTACTCCAAGTGAATTCTTAATGTTTCTTCAACATTTGAGTGAGTGGTCTTACCAGTTCTATAAATCCAAGAATGAATCTTCTAATGAAATTGATATTGCCTAAGAATATTTGCAATCCTTTCATATGTTTTGGCAATGATAAATAAATTATTACTTCTATTCTCTCTAGATCAATAGATAGACCATCTTTAAATACTACATACCCAAGTAGTCTAACCTCATGCACTAAAAAGATACACTTCTTTGGATTAAATGAAACTTCAAATTGTCTGCATCTATCAAAAACAACTCTCAAGTGTGTTAGATGATCATTAGGATCCTTTGAAACTATAGTAATGTCATCAATATAAACTAAGACCATTTAACTCAAAAGACCTTGAAATGCAACATCTATTGCCCTCTAGAAAGTGCCTCCAGTATTAGAGAGCCCAAAAGGCATCTTTTGGTAGGCATAAGTACCCCATTTGGTTGTGAAAGTTATTTTATATTGATCTTGTTCTTTCACCAATATATGTTTGTAACCTGAGTACCCATCCAGTAAGGAGAACCTTTGTGAACCTAATACCCTCTATAATATTTAATCCATGCAAGGAAGAGGATAGTGGTTTTTTAGTGACACTTTGTTCAAATATCCAAAATCCACACAAATCTTATCTCTCCATTTTTCTTTCTCACTGGTATAAGTTTTTTACCCATGTTGAGTGCTTGATAGGAAATATTATACTTAACCCAATCAGCTTGGTAATCTCCTTTATCATGAGAATTTCAACCTTGGGGTTGATGGGCCTTTGCTTCTGTCTTACTGGTTTTGCATTTCATTCAATCTCAATAGTATGTTATGCTAATTTGGGGTCAAACCCTTTCAAATTATCGTATTCTCATGCAAATACATTGATTTACTCATTACATAATGAAATTAAAGTTACTCTCTCAGAATCAATTTTCACTTTACCCCACTTGAGTTGTTTACCCTCAACTATGTGAACTTGCTCATAATTTTCTTCCTTGGAAGATATGCTTACCTTATCATGTCTAAGTTTATCATCTTCATTAAAAATGATATCCAAAGTTAATAAACATTAAGGCATCTTGTTTTATTTAAATTTCATAATCTAATCTTCATATTGGCGTTGCAATCTATTTTGATTCTTTGAGCAAAATCTTGCCTCATTTTATAGGAAACAGGTTATATGGTTGTCACTATCAGAGACTTACCAACTTACCTCATTGTTTGGAACTAAAGGCCTATATACAACCTTGATTTAGGTCTGATATTTATTTTAATTGAGTTGGTCCACTATATCACATTGTGCTCCTATGGCAGCAAGTCTATTTACATGTTGATTGGCTCCTCTAGGAATGGAGTAGATATCAAATGCTAAGAATTATTCCATGAGGTCCCAAACTCTATGTTTGTAGGCCTTTAGGAGGGGGTTATTTTTTGAGATTAACCCTATTATTTGTTTCACTACCAAATCACTATCATCTTTCATCCATAAAAGCTTAATACATCCCTTTCTAACCCATTGAAGGCCATGAACAAAAGCTTCATACTCTGCAGTATTTGATGTACAACTAAACTAAAATCTAACTGAAGAATAATACCTTTGATTTTGAGGTGAAACCAACATTATGCTATCTCCACTTCCATTTTTTGATTTGGATCCATCAAATTATAGATTCCATACTCCCTCTTAATCCTACTTTGAGTTGGTGAGACTAGGTAATGAGTCACCTTCTTTAGGCATATAGTAGACACCAAAACTAGCTTCTTAAATACCTTTATATGGGTCATACCCATAGTTGTCAACATCCCACTCATCTAAGAGTAGATCTGGTATGCCATCAAGTGGCTTAGAAGGTTCTTGATAAATATTATCCTCATCTTCTTCTCAAATACTGCATTTCATATTAGACATATTTGGCATATATGGTTCAAGGTGAAATATAGAAATAGGCTCTAATCTTATAATGACTTTGGTTCCATATTTGGTTCTATAAACTATGTATAACCAATCTGAAGAAAGGTAGCCTCCTATTTTAGTATTGAAATCCCTAGATAGGCATAGTGTAAAGTATGGAGGTAAATCAACAACTATATCTTGTGAAATGGTGAAATTTAGACAAGCATAAAGTAAAATCTTAAGATATTTAAGGATGATCATAGTCTTAGTAAGAGAACCATATAACTATAACACTCTTTTTTCATGAGGTTCATACTTGAGCTCTATTTTTTTAGCTATATATAGTCATGGCATAAGTACTAGCTCTACTATCAATCATACAATTGTAGATAAGAAAATCTCTTATAACAACTAAAAGATGGAATAGAGGAGGCTTATTCACCTTAGGAGTTTGAGACTCAATAAATAGATTAGTGTTGGACAGATCAACACTTACTCTTTCTTTTTTAGGTGGTCCATTAGAGATATTGAGCTTTGAAATATTTTCTTGTAGATACTTGTTTTATCATGGGATTGGTAGTGTATCCCACATTGAAATTGATAATGAAGTTTTATTCATATGATCCACAATACTGAGTGGATAAGTGGTTGTCCTTGACTATAATTTAGGAGTAGGAGGGGCTCCTAGATGTTGTGTGAACTAATGGATATAAGTCCCTTTCACATTCTAATCCTTTGGATCTTGAACCTATTGATTTGATGTCTTTTGAGGTAGCTCATGAGTGGTGGTCCTTTATGGTGGTTGAGAAGGAAAATAGGATGCCTTTTTAGACCTAAACCATCACCAATTTCCCTTTTCTTGGATCTAGTATGGGCTATAACTAAATTATCAACATCAAGCATATTTTGGTTTTGATTTACTACTATGTACTCAAAATAATCCTCACCTTATTGGAGGTTCACAAATGTAGTTTCAGTAGGTGCTTTACCATTACCTTCTCCTTGTTGATTTGACACTTCTACTTGAGTGAATGAAGGAATGTATCCATGTGGTATAGAGGCTTCCTTATTTTAAGAATGTGGCTGGTTTTCATGTGAAGGATTAATCAAAATCTATTACATATAAGACTGATGTGAACTCTCACTAGTTGGAGCCATTACCATGTTATTTTCTTGATCCCACTAATTGTTCCATTACCATTCCTAAGCATAGTTGTTCTAAGTTGGCAAAACATCTCTAGAATTTCTTGAAGCATTAGGATTGTATTGCCTCAACTAATAATTTTGCTCTTGTCCTTGTTGATTGGATTGATAGGATAACCTATTATACTAATAATTATTATTAGTATTTTGATATGGCTTGTATGGTAGAGCTTGTTGTCTTTCCATTACGACAAACTTGTTTTTATGATTCTTATAAAGACTCTCTATCTTCCCCAGTCTATTAGCTTGATCACCTTATATTTGATATAAATTTTTTGAATCTGGAAGTGGAGTAATAATTAGAGTAGGAAGGTGAATCTCTATAATGAGAGGCATTGGTGGGCTTGGGGACAACTTGCCTTCTTGTATAAGGTAATTCTCAACCTTGATTATTATTTCAAAAGATTCAGGTAGAGTGTTCCCTCTCATGGATTGAATCATCATAGCTACATCTAAATTAAGAGCCTTCAGATAGTATAGAAAAGCATAATTGGGTGTAAGCTTAATCACTATAGGAATTCTATCCCAAGTCTTCTATAACTTGTAATTAAATTCCACCATGAATTAATTATTAAATATCTTGATTGTTGTAAGTTGTTCCACCAGTGATAAATGATCACTTTTGTCCTCAAAGTGATTGCAAAATACCTCTCCAAATTCATCCCAGTTATTGATTGATGTAGTAGCCAATCTTTTATACCACTAAAGTGCTTTCTATTTGAAAGAAGTTACTAAAAACCTCATTCCTACATTTTCCTGAGTCACATGATGCAATAAATAAAGTTTAGTAATATCTTCATTATGTTTTATAAGATTAACTAGATTTCCCCTGTAAAATAAGGAAAAACCTTCAGAGCAAATAAGGAGTAACCTTTAGAGAAAAGGCTATAATATCATCCCATTGAGTAATATTCAGAGGACTACCACCATTGAATGGCACAAAGGCTTGTCTTCTAGGAACAACCATTTGAGGTATGGGATTTATAACAATGTTTGACAATATTTTCTTGAAAAGGAGGATTTTGTGCAATAATAAGGGGAATAAGAGGTATAGGTGTGGGATTTGACTTAGAGGCTTTCTTCTTCTTTGTTGATTAGAAAGATAGCTTAGAGAAATATATCTCTTTCCCTTTTGTAGAGGATCTTGTGACAACTCTTGGGGGAATGAAAAGTATGGAAACCTAAAAGTGATTCACTTCATGTGAATAAGTGGTCCCACCAAGCATACTAGGAATTATTGGAGACTTAGACTACACCCTAGCTAAAAATAGAAGTGTTCAAGTTATGCTTTCAAACCTAGACCAACATGGGAATGACCTTAGGTTGTGGGTTACCTATGTTTAGGTCAGACCTCTAGGTTTTTTAATGAGGCTAGTTCCTCAAATATGATAATTTGGACCTCTCTTTTCAATAATTAAACAATTTTGGGTGAAAAGAGTCAAGAGATTGCATAAATTAAAACCTATTCTAATATGTGGTGATGTATCAAAGTTCAAAGATCCACTCTCAAGATTAGACTCATTATCACACTAATGGACTATAAATAGAACTAATGCAATGTTTACTCTATCATTCAAGAAATAGTAATTCACATAGAGGTCAATTTGACTAAGGTTAGGGGAAATGAAGATAAGACCTTATTGAAGGTAGTTATAACCAGTAGTCTACCCTATACCTAAGACATCAAAGTTATGACACACTATATGACCTCTAGGGAAACTTTGTTAGTAATTAGTTTGAACTCAAACCTACAAAGGGAAGATTAGACCAATTTTGCATATCAAGCACACACAAAATATTAAACACATATGATAAACACTACAAATTCCTTTCTTATTACTCCAAGAGGTACATAATATAATTTTTAGTAGAGTCTAGTTGTACTAGCCTAAAGGATCTTCATCAATAGCTCAAAGGATATATTTATAAAAGAAATGGAAGCAAGAGAGAGAGAGAGAGATTTTGGTGATAAAAAAAGAATCAATGAGCTTAACTCCATTTAAACCACAATTACAACTACCTCTACATTTATGCTCATTCAAGTTTCTTGATTGAACTGAGTCACTTCAAACCATTGGATAGTTACATTATTCCCTCATTAATACTCCCTTATAGTTGCAATTATAGGATTAAGTTATTCCAAGCTAAGTTCTAGCATTGATGTAGTTATAACAATCAGATAAATCTATTAGAGTTTTGTTCTGGTGCTAACTACTCTTCATTGGTTAATCATGGCATGCAAGAGTGGAGAGAAGGGTCACTTTTATGCAGTTAATTATAGTGATAAAGTCATTGAAGTCTACATGTTTTCCTTGTTAGCATCCTTCAAAATGTTATCTCTAGTTCAAATTAGACCATGCTTGAACTCAGCTTCATGTTTTTGTTTGTTTTAATCAAAATTTGCTCCAAACTATCTTGTTCATATTGGTCCCACAAATCCCTCCTATTAGATCTTGACTTTTTGACCTCCAGCACACCATATATCTTCTTGGGATGAATGAAAGCCAATCATAAATTTTCTTAGACCCACCTTCTTGTCATTTGAGCTTTCACCAGTAGATCTCTACTCAGTAGATATGTACTATTAGATCTCATCCAACTTGTAGTTTTTTAAGGCTTTTAACCCAAGGAACTTTTGACTTGTTTGACCCTAGCAAAAACCTTTAGATCTACTTGTCAAAATGTGAGCTCATGCACATAATTAGATCTTATCCAACTTAAGTTTTTTTAAGGACTTTTGAATCTAAATGGCTACTTTATGAAGCTCAAATTTGATGTTAACATGAACTTTCCATTCTGTAGGTTCAACTTTGAACGCTTATAACTCAAGCTAGAGAACTCGACAAGGCATGAAATTTGTAGGATATGATCTTGACATGAAGGATTCTATGGCACTATAATATTTTGGTTAATGAGGCTTCTTAATCAAACTTTATAAAATGTACAATTAAATTAGTTTGCTCATTTTTGCATGACATCCTGGTGACAGTCTAGCTCCTCAAATTTGCCAAATTCATCCTCCTTTCAACCCTCAAGGTTATAATAAACTCTTAAGGTTTTTTCCATCTTTTGCATGCCTCTAAATTCTTATAAACATCATGAAAACTTACTTATATCCCTCTATTTGCAATGTTGAGTCTGCTTCTAAGCCATTTTATCTTTCTTCAATTGGGACCATGTTAGGCTTCTCTCTAGGTCTAGGCAAAGCTTGGTATTTGGGCCAAAATGGCCAAAACACACCAACTACTTTAGTTGTTCAACCTTTTGTCACTCAGAATTTTCCATAGGTCTCAACACATACTACCACATCCCCTATTCCATATATTACATCAAGACTTGAAATTGACCTTCCAATTGTCATGGATTCTATGGATTTAAAAAGTATGTAAAATACTAAAACTTTGTATTATTTGGTTAATATTTCTCTTACCACTAACCCCATAACTTTTTTTATACACCAATTGACCATTTCTTTAAAATTATAGCCTAGGATACCATTACACAACATATTATTTCCACACCATAATTCCTAGCCCACATTTTGAGGACCTAGTATCCCAAGAATTTTTCCACACATCCCCTATAGTACCATTTCATTACCCAATTAGGGCTATCTATTACATAGGGTTTCCCAATAGACTCAATAGTCATCTCAATTCAAGCTTCTTCTAACCTTACTAAATATGTTATTAAGACCCTTCTCCAAACTAAGATCTCCAAAGAGAAGTTGTTTATCCCACCTTTCCCTTTATCATCCACACCTTTATGTTCTTCTCCTCCATCTCCCTATATTCTTGTGACTCTACCACAAAACACCTCAATCCTTACCACTCATTCACCCACTCATACCTCTTCTCAAGACTTGTTAGTGACTCCCACATAGATATAACAAATATAAGTAGAGGAATCATCTAGATAAGATTTGGTTAGCACTAAGGAGACCATATTGACCATATAATTTTATGAGACCTAAAATAAACTCAAAAGGGTGAGGATAATAATAGTCATAACTAGAGGGAATCCCACTAATTTTATAATATAATAATAACTCTTCTCACTAACAAATAAAAGAAAACTTAGACTTAGAGAATATTTTGAGATCCAAGAGGACCCTATTTATATTGTGGATGCCACTAGAAGATTCTTAAATAAAATGTTTCCTAGGTTGAAATATACTAACAAAATACAAGAGGCACATGGAATAATAGAACCTCCACAAGATATAGTAAACAATGTGAACAGTTAAAGCAAAACCCTTTATAACATAGTATGTTTTATGCAACAATCAAGTGTAGAAGTCATAACCACAATGGGGATATGTGGTGAAATTTTATGAGTTTTTAAAGAGCTTAGATACCAAACTGCACTTCATCAACAAATCAGCATCTTATGAAAAAGTAGCATATAAAAATGTAGTGGTAAATAGCATAATGGTAAAAATGAAACATGAAAAAAATGTAGTATGAAAAAACATTTTGAGTACAAAATGTAGTGAGAAAAAAACATAGTGGTATTGTTAATGTCATGAAGATGACACAACTTTCAACTAAAGGTCCAAACTCATGAAATCACATTTTCCTCTATTATTTTGCTTATAAATTTGGTGCATTACTTTTCCACCATGAAATGTTAACTACTATCACCAAAATGAACTAGACAACAAATAAACAATGTGATAATCACTAAAATGTCTCAATTATGCTCTTTGCAATATTTTTGTGACATTACCAATACCACTATGTTTTTTGTCGCTATGTTTTGTCCTTGAGATATTTTTGACATACTTCATTTTTATCATACTACATTTTTACCACTATCTTTTTATCCCCTATGTTATCACATGGATTATTAAGGCAAAATTCATATTAGTGCCTTAATTTACTGTAGCTTCTAGACATGGCTTTGGCACAAAATAATGTGACCAATAAAAGGGCTCATCTAATGAAGTGGCATAAACAAACGTAGTATTTGATCAAAAATTTGACAAGTCAAGAGCATAAATCCATCCAAATAATAGGATACATTTACATCAATGGTATATATATACCACTTATTTAGGTTATTACCAGGCCATTTTTTGATAATTTGCTTCTAATTGCTACTAATATTTTCAAGGCAAAAGTTGAAATCATAGTTTTTGGAAGTAGAGACCAAGTTATTCAATTGGTCACTTTTGCCAAGGATAAAGTGGAAAGATTATAATCCTTGAATACCTATTTTATAGATTTAATTGCCTTACACAATAAGCTAATGAATAAGACTTAAGTTCTATTTAAACTTCTTATTATCAATTTTAAAGTCATAGAACTAGACTTCACAACATGCAAGACTAAATATGAAAAAATAAAGGAGAAAGAATGGTTGGTTATATAGGTTGGAGATTCACCTTGATAAACTCAAATTTGAAAAAAAATTTTCCTCTCTCATGCATATGACAATCTATACTCCAACAAGGCCTATATTTGTGACATTAACTCCTATCAAAATTCCCTTGCAAGCTCATCTAGGACCAACTGTAGTCATAATTGAAGTAGTATCTTCAAGTACTTTAGTCATTGTAACTATGTAAATATCATCTATGATAAGTTCCATTCTAGCATCCCCTACTCTAGGTATTTTTGGTCGACCAATTCTAACTACATTCTAGTCTAGTTTGAGTGTAATTTTAACTAGCAATGTTGCATAAACCTAGTAAAGTGACCACTGGAGTCTATTTTTTACATAGTTATTTATATACTTATATATAAAAGTTTTAGATATAAACTAAGACTCTTATTCATATACATTATAAAATATGCTTATTCTACATGTTAAATTAGGAGTGAATATAATATTATACTTTGTAAATTTTGATAAGATTTAAGGATGAGGCAACCCCATCCAAATTTATATATACATGTATTTTATATATTTTAAAGGGAGGATAATTTGGAAATTAATGAAAGTGAATAAAAAAAATTTAAATTATTCTTTGAGTTTTTGTAATGTTTTGTCTCTTCCAAATTTCTATGTTTCATTGAAGAATTTTCATTAAGTTAATAAACCTATAGTAGGTTGAGTCTGTGTTATTTGTATGGATAAGATTGGATATTTAGTTAATATTATAATTTATTTGGTTATAGATCATACTTACAATTTTTAAGTGAAATCAGATATGCATGGAAATTTGGTACTAACAATATCCTTGATTATAATAAGTGATTCATCTTACAATTGCTTCCTTTCACTCTTTATTATTTTTGAATGTGTTTTGTGATTTCAGCTAATCTACAACATACATTAGTTTGTGACATGTGTTTAGCTTGGTATGTAAGTTAGATTGTAAGTGTTTAATAGCGAATTACATCATAAGACCTCTTATTTTATACCTTACCCTTCCATCCTTTTTTATAAGAATCACTTTAGTTTAGATCCATCAATTTACCTCAAGAAGAATTTAGATTTAGAGTAAGAGGTTAATCATATCTGAGCCATCCACATTAAATAACCACTTCGCTCACCACTATTCCACCACATGGTTATTTATAAATCTAAGACCTATAACTTGTGCCTAGGAGTGAATTTTCACCAATCCTAAAAGATTAGAGTTTTTATTATAAGAATTTTTGGTGTGCAAAAACCCACATCAACAAATTAGCCTTTCAAGGATATGCTTTCATGGAAGGGTAAATACATTTTGTGGAAATATTTGATTAGGTTTTACCTTTATAGGTAGCTTAGAAATATTATGTATATGAACCATATATGTGTATGCTTTTGGGTATTCATATGGGATACCCTAAACTATGATGACCTCATTAGCATAAGTATACTTTAAACACCTATGAAATATAGGAGTGGCATGAATTTTTTGAATCCAAGGGTGTCCCAATAATATATAATACCATTAAACTAGGTACTACTTTAAATATGGTGGCCACATGTGTTGGACTAACTTGTAGTGGTAATCTTATCTCACCGATGGAACTTTGAATGTGACCATTGAATCCTTTGATTACATTGGTGGTGTGAAGAAAATTATTATCTATATATACATGGTCATTAATAATTTTTATTGTAACATATTCAGACATGAACCATTATCAACCATGACATAATGAATAGGTTGGTGATCAATGTGAGCTCAAATTAACAAAAAGTGAAAATTTGAGTCATCATCTACTATCTCATGTTTTGTAAATGTAATGAGTTTCCAACATGGAACTGAAGTATGATAGGTACCAATTATTTCATTCAAATTATGTGATACTTCTATATGAGAATGGTAATAAATTGGTGGAGGGTTTACATTGTATACATAATTCACTCCTTATGTGTCTATTATCTCATTAGATGTATGCATAGGAAAAATATCACTGAATATTTTCATTGCTTTGCTTTCACTTGGTTATGTTTTTGAATTTTTTGTTTGTATGCCCACATCAATGATGTTTACATCTATCAAATCTTGAATTTTGTGTCTAAAATTGATACATTTTTTCATAGCATGGCATGGTGCCCTATGATAATCAAAATATATATTTTGATAAAAACCTTTTGGAGGAGAATTTTTCAAATAGATCTATTTAATATTAGGGAGAGATATGATATTTCAATCCAATAGCATTTTAAGGACCTTATATATAGCTTCTAGTAAATTGGTAAATTGTCTCCATGAAGGATTTGATAAGATAGTGAATAGAGTGGGCTCAGAAACTACATGTATTATTGTATTTTGATCATTATTATTATCAATTGGCCTTACCTTGTATGGTGGCTTGCTTGAACTCTTTGTATTTGGATTTTAATTGGTTTTATACTTAAGCTTATTTATTGCCAATACTTTGACGTACCTTTATTTGACTATGTAGCACAAATATGTGAATGAGATAAATTTCTTAAACATGATGGACTTGTGTATGGGTGGAATGAAATTCTATTTTAAAATATCTTGTAATTCTCTCTCTACCATAGGACTTGTCAGTTTGGATAACATAATATTTTATCTTAAGACACACTTTGTCGTAGGCTCATTATATTTATGTTTGAGTTGAGCAATCTGAGCATATGAAATATTCTCATTGATATTGATTGAAAAATGTGCTAGGAACATATTAGCCAATGGATTGAATGCATACACCAATTGATAAGGTAAATTTTAAAACCATTTTAGAGCATATTATTTTTAACTCCTTGGGAATAACTTAGTCAGTAACCTATCATTAGACACATATTCTAAAAAATATTGCATGGAAAGATATGAGATGTTGTTCGAGGTCACCCTTTCCATCATATAATGTTATCTTGGGTACTATAAGACTTGTAGGTATAGTATATACTAAAATATGTTATGCCAATGGAATGTGCAATAAACTGTGATAATTTAGTCCCTGACTAGGTTTAAAATCACCTTTCTCTAAATGTAACACCTTAGTATCTACAGATGAAATCTCATGCATAAGGGATTGAACATTGAGAAAATAATAATATTTGTTGACCAAAGGAAGTGTTCCCAATGAACGATTAGGAATTTTCATATTAATATCTTGAATCCCTTAGTTTCCACCATTGTAAATGTTGGTACAAAAGTTGTATCTAATGGAGTAGAAATATCAAATGTTTATGGCATGCTTTCCATTTTTATGTCCAAAAAGGTTTTCAAAATTATAGGATGATCGAGAGGTTGTTCACAGAGTCTTTATCAAAATATATTAATAACTTCCTCTTTATTAAATTATATTTTTTCACCACTTATAGTAAGGAGTTTGTCTTGGTGTCCATATTGAAGACCATTGTTCTCCTAATCATATTGTTCATGCTCTAAAGTAGTGTCATTAACCTCTACATATTCACTATGTGTATTAACATTTGAAGGTTTTGACATACCTTTATTCTTATTCATGTGATGTAATTTATAAAAATTAATCTAAGTACATTCAATGGGAATAACACTTAATATATCACTTCTTCTAAGAGATTCATAAATAATTTTTTTAGGGTGCTTAAAATATCAAATGAAAATATGAAATATTATTTTAATTAAATAATATATCATATCTAAAATAACTAAACAATAATTGGAAACAATAAAAATAAGAATACAAACCCTAGAAACATTTATGGTTAGATTTTTATAACATTCATAAATAGACAGGTTCATCAATATGTTTTATCAAATTTGTGGAACTAGGTGAATGTTAGATCCTAATGACATAAATTGTTGTGAAAAATTAGAATGCTATAGATATGTGATAGATGTCACAAACTAATTTGGAACTTACTAAATTTGTAAATATACCAAGTATGAAAAGTATAAAGGAAACATAAACTTAGCTATAAAATTAATATGAAGACTATTTTTGGATTTAAAACTAACAAGGAGACTATGTTGACTAAGAGCAAATCTAAAATAGGAGTTGGTAGGGCTTTCACATAGGAGTGTTATGACTAGATAGTAGAGTGGTGTATTATTATCTCTAGAGAGCATTGGTTTCTAACAGGTAATAGAGATCTAAAATTTCTAGGGTGGGTTCACCTTTCCCTATGTAATATGTGGACTATGGGAGAGATTTTGATCTAATGTGAAAACTAGTGTATCTCCTCTTTCAATTAAAACCTTAGCTCAATGACATAAGAAGATGAATGCAATCATAGATTAAAAAGTGGATAATGGTTGGATTTTTCTTGACCTCAGCATTCCATGTGTTGAACCTTACCTACATACCAATACTTTGAAGAGGGATCAAACTCCATGTATTTATCCCATGCTATGGTAGTGTGTGTAAAAGATTGGTGTAATATGTTAGATGCTAGTGAAATATTGGTTTGATTAAGTACTTGTTATTTTTTACCTTGGGATTATATTCAAACTTTATCTCATGGTTATTATGGTTTTATGTAATTAGGATTGGTATAAAAAGGGAATGTTCTCTCAATGTGCAATTAAAATTTTGGTGTTTTTAGTGTGGAAGCCTCTTGTGTGAAAAAATGGTTTGAAATATGGCTTGATAATGGTATTTTTGGAATTAATTTTGATGGGAATTTTTAAACTTGAAATATGACTCATGAATTTGAAATTTGGAAATTAGTCATTATGTAGTGGGAGGACAAGAGCAGTGGATTCAGACAAGAGAACAGTGCACTATTGTTCAATTAGGGCATTGTTATTTAAGTAGCATAAATAATTGATCTAAATACTATGATCAATCTATGGGTGATCGTAAAATAATTTTCATGAAGAATAATTATATTCGTGGGTCATTGGTTTGCTTACAATAATTAGTCATATCTGTGTAAAGTGAAATAAAGTGGTCAAAAGGCCATACAATAAGTCATGAGCTAAGTGTGTGAAAAGGGTGGTCACAAGTGATTTATTTTAGCTTAAATGTTAATTCATTTATATACATTATCCACATTTCCTTATGACATGCTTATAATGATAGTCTTGGTTGAGTGTTGGGACTCAAACACTTACATTTTTTGGCTCCCAATAGGGGAGATGATAGTGACATTAGAGGATGTATAGAGGATCAAGTGGCTATTGATTATTGGTATATGGGTGACTTTGTAGATTGGTTGTGGGCCATATCATATAGGATAGGCTCACCTGTATATTATTGGTCATGTTTGAGGTGCTCACTATGGCCTCAGTGATTCTATGATTTTATTGTCCAAGATTGTATTATAAAATGTTTTGTGTGTGGAATTTTATTTGTGCCTTATTATCATTATTAATTATATTAGATGGCAGTGGTGTGTTTATTTCTTACCATATGCACCAATTTAAACAATATATAAAGGACAAAATCATGATGTACTCTTAGGGACACACTATATTGGCCCATTTATATAGACATTTTCATATATTCACTCAAGAAGGATTTGGTAGAAGATTTGGCTCATCCATCTTATTGCATTATTGGTATTACAAGAACATCACTATCGTACATCTAGTGTGATTACCTCATAGTGGATAAGCTACATGTACATTGAGAAGTGGGTTAGTAAAAATTTTGTTATGAAGAGTGGTATGATGGAGTGTCATATGTTGGTCTCAATTTGTGACCCATGGTAAAGATATATATTAGACTAACTATTTTAATTAAGGATAAAGGGAGATAATAGCACATGGGATATAAGGTCCCCTCATTTTTACGATTTAACTGGTTGAATCCAAGGGCCAAGAACTTTATAATCACTTAGTTGGGTGAACAATGATAGTTAACCACCAAAATTCCAATCCACTCTGTATTTCTTCATGATTATTACTAATGTTCACTTAAGTCATTTTATCTCCTTGTTCACATGGCTATCAAATTATATAAAATAAGATGGATATTCATCACAAAAAAGATATAAAAGAGAGGGGAAGAGTAGGACCAAAAAATAAGTGGTTCCTTGACTAAAATAATATTATTAATGCTAAAATTTAAAAGCCTACCTGATCATAATTATACCATTACATACTAGGTCCATCTATAGCACAAATCAAAGAAAAATAATGGGTAAGATTATGAGGAAGTAAATGAACATATTATCTTGAACTTATATTAAATTAAATTATATGAAATACATGTAGATACTACACACAATGGCTTTACATAGCTTCAATTTAGATAGAATGGAAATTTAGAACCAATCAGGATAGTTATTTCACAATCCAATTGCATATTCATTAGTAAACATGCATTGTGATCTCTTCTCAAAATTAATTAATTATATTCCATCAATAAATGAAGGAAATTACTAAAGAAAAATATGAACCTCAAACTACACTAGTACCTATTTTATTGTTATTATTAAAACATTTAAATGTGTCCTTCAGGTAGTTAATCACAAGCCAAAACAAGATGAGAAAAAGAGAGGATTGAGTCTATCATAATTTATACAAAGTTTTGGTGCATAATATCTCCCCCTTAAAACAAGAATTTAGACTACCTTATATATATAAAAGATAATGAGACTTGTCTTCAAGAATCATAAGGCCCCCATCTCTTGTCATCATCACCACTCGAGGATGGTGCAACTATAATATATTAGAATATTCCCTTTATTCAATGGAAATCCAAATTCTATTTTGTCTTTTCTCCATGGTTATGACACCTATTTAACCAAAATAATCCCCTTGTTTTTACCCATTGGGCCAAGTATTCTGAATGATTTTATGTTCATCCCACATAGGAAAATATTTTATTCAAGAAGTCACCAAATCCCTTCATGTATCCTCTTTTGACCATTCATACTCAAGAGCCACCTCAATTAATAATTTCACTTTTATTTCTAGTTTGGTCCATCTTGACATTTTGATAGGTTTCCAAATTTAGTCTCATGTCCCATAATCATCATCAGGGTCCATGTGTCTTTTACTCACTCTTTTATGATGACCTAGTCACATGATGTGTCCATTGGGTCCATTTTTCACTCATATTCAATCTCTTAGGTGTACTCCTTGGCTATGTCAATTTACCCTCAAGTTCTTAGGGCCACTTGTATATTTTATTAGCTCAAGGATCAGTTTTCCCTACTTTGCTAGCTTTTGGCTTGCATAATGGCACCATGTGGTACAATCCCACTAAATCAAAGGCTTAATACTATATAAACTACCTTAGGACCATGGGTTAGTAAGATGATTTCATCATGTAATCCCACTAACCCTTAGGCCTAGGACTATACAGACTTCCCTAGGACTATAGGTTAATAGGATGATACCCAATGGCATAATCCTACTAACCTAGAGGCCCAAAGGGTTTACAAGAAAACTTTGGCTTCCAGGCCACCAGGTCATCAAGATAATTCCATGTATCATCATACATCTACCCAAAGTCATGAATCCATTAGCTTCTAACTATCTCTCAAACCACCAAGGCCCCATGTTGATGCCATGTGGCATCAACTTGACTACCCAGAGGCTCAAGAATTTTCATAAAAACCAAGTCCTAAATTTCCTTGAGTACCTAGGTAAATGGTATTATGTCACATGGAGTTATCTCAACCATCCAAAGGACCCAAGTAAGGAAAACTTGTAAAAAAATACTAAGGTAAACACCATCAAAATGTTAGAATTGTTAGTTCATCAAAATGAGAAAACTAAGTATAGAATGAAAGCTTGAATTTTCTCAGTGAAGGAATCAAAATAGTATAAAAGGATCAACTAAAATCATTACAATGGACCTAATTTTTCCCATTTTAAAAGACCAAAATTAATGAAATAAAACATTTGAAGGGCCATGTTAGACTTACAACTTAAATACCTTAAAAGGCCCAAAGGTTGAAGACTCACATTTTACACTCTAGCAATTTACAAGAGAGATTATGATATCAAAAATAGGCTAAGTTCAAAACTAATACATAATATAAGCTTAGTTATTTTACAATGTAATAGAATAATTACAAGCCAAATTGCTAAGGCAAGATTTTTGAAAAGCTCTAAAGTTACACTAATTGCATAAGTCTCAGTTATATTTCACTCAAAGGAGGATTTTCAAAGGAACTTTAAAATACATGATCTAAAATAGTTAAACTTTATATATTTTATCAATTTCAAGTATGCTCATCAAACACCAAGCCACTGATCAAGAGTGAAAGAAGGAAGTAGCCCTACTAAACCAAGATGTTCCCCATTTTAAATCTAAAAATGGGGCATATTGGGCCCCTGACCTCTATAGGGAGAATGATGTATCAACATTCAAAATGTACACCGTAAATCTTCACACCTAGACAACTAGTACAATCTATAAATAATTCATTAAACATAATTAGAAATATAAAGGCACTAAAATCTATTTTAGCATGTGACATACTAATTATTAATTAATTAGGCCATTAGTGTGTGTAAAAGTGATTGATTTTTTTATATCCCTTAGCATTTACATAAAGAAATTTAAACTTGCCAAAAACAATTAGAGTTTTTGAGAAGGACAATTTGGATGTTTGTCTTGGGATGAAATGGTATGCGCATTGCTTTGCTACCATCTAGGCATTTATAGTCCCAATAGATATACCTTTGGTACTACTCATGGCCTTGCTCCATTTCCAACTAGGCCAAAAATCTTGTGATGGAGATTTTCTGAATCACCCTTTTGAGGAAAGAATTTGGGTTTTGCATTTATGTAGTTTCCTTTTGATTTTTTTCTTTTGAAAATATTTCATTGTTCATTCCATTCAAATTTGGGTACCAATCAATGGGTGCAATGATTGACTAATAAAAATCATAACTATTGAGACAAACTTAAAATGTTCATTTCCTACATTTTTATTTAGTTATGAAATTAAGTGTAGTTTGATGGTTTTAACTAGAAAATGAAATGTTTATAAAATTTACATATTCTATTCTGAATCATTGGCCTTCATAAATATAAAAATATAAAATAAAATTTATTCCATGTTATGGATTTGTTCCAGAACAATTACTT
Source organism: Torreya grandis (assembly GCA_037957365.1). NCBI lineage: Eukaryota > Viridiplantae > Streptophyta > Pinopsida > Cupressales > Taxaceae > Torreya > Torreya grandis. The sequence continues at coordinate 2,410,702 of JARHVA010001073.1, read as the reverse complement.
ACTACCTAACTTCTAAAACCTAGAAAATTCTCATGCATCTACTCACCATGTGAAGTGACCAATTCAAAACAAACTAAGAATACATCAATTACAACATTGTGGTTTTGTTCTCTACTTCTTCTTAAACCCAACTTTGATGTAATGTTGACTGCAAGTAGGATTTATTTTCTAGACAAACTTACAATAAATAGTCTACAAGGGAACATCCAAAATAACAATGCCATGGGGCCACCTTTGACATAACTAATTCCCTGTGATAGGGAAAGTAATTAGTCCCAATCAGTTTCCATTTCTTTTGAGAACACACTAAATAGACACCAACTATTCAAACAAAATCAACCAACTCAAATGAGTTGGGGGTGAAATAAATAGGAAAATAATAAATTCAAGAAAATAAACAAAAGCAAGAAGCAAACCTAATCTAAGAAAGCAAGAAAAACTATATATTATATACATGCAACAAACCTCCTTACTCATTTTGAAATGGTGTTAGATGGAATAGTTAAGAAGTAATGCTTCAAAAACTATCTATTAACTAGCAATTGTAAGTCATTTCCTTATAAATCCTTTAATTTCAAAGCATTTTATCCTAGTAGTTATACAACTTGATAAGGATCGGTCTAAAGAGGACTTAGCTTATAATGTTGGCCTTTCTTTTCATGGGCTTTGTCCCATAATAAAACCAAGTCTAAAATACAAAAGCATTTAACTTGGGATTTTCTATCAAACCATCTTTTCATAGCTGCCTAGTGTTTGCTAAAATTATTCAAGGCTTCATCTCTCATATCATCCATATAGATCAAGTCCAACAGACTCAACTATGCTATATCATTTGCTTCCATGTATTCATTGATGAATTGATATGTGGGTATTTTGATTATCATTGGAAATATTGGTTTCACGCCATAAACCAACATGAAATGAGAGCTCTTGATACTTTTATTTCACCTTATTTGATCAGCGCACAAAGCATAATTGAGTAGGAGATGTTAATTTCATGGGTTCTCTTCTACTAATTTCTTGATGGCATTCAACAAGTTCTTATTTATGGACTTAGCCAAACCATTTCCCTATGGGTAATAATTTTAAAATAAATGCCCACTCAATCAACTTAATTGATTGGAAGGTGTTGAATTAGGTTGTAATGTGTTCTTCAAGGAATTTGATTACCTCCTTAGCAATGTTGATCATGGTGGCATTTGCTTCAGGTCATCTTGTGCAATAGTCAGTTGATGTAATAATGAATTTATGGTCAGTTGAAGATTTTGGATTTATGATTCTAATGTTTAAGCCCCATTAAGTAAAGGATGCTCCTTAATTACTAGTTAAAGGGGCACATCAATATGAGCCTCCATTTTTACAAAGGTTTAATAGAGATGACAAGATATCACATGAGTATGAGCATCTTTGAATAAGTTCAGCCAATAATAAACACCCCTCATAATGGTATGGATTGTCACACTACCATAAGTATGGTCACTACCTAATTTATTATGGAAATAAGTCATGATGTCTAGTGATTCTTCTTATATTAATCACCCTAGGTAAATCTATTCATGATTTATATGGTATAGGACACCTTTATTCAGCATCTAGTGGGTAGCCTTCAACCTTAATGCTCTCTTTTTCCTCTCTCCAATCCATTTAGAGGAACACCATACATCAAGTCATGATCAATGGATTCATACCAGTAGTTATACTTCATCTCATATTTATTTACTTAGACAATAATGATATTAGGGTCAATTTTTATTGGTCTCAATTTGTGATTGACCTTGGCATCAAACCAACTTTATGGGCCTAACTTTAATGTCATATTTTTAAATTTTGAGACCCATCATCCCCTTCATTCTCCAAGTTCATTCTGCACCACCATCATTTTGATAGCAAGATCCACAACCAAGGCATAAACTTTTTTCCTTGGGATGTAATGCTTGAATTTCTGTATTGCCTTTACCAGTGCATAAGCTTGCTTTTCCAAAACTAGGTACTTTAATTTAAATTCATTGAAATTGGTGTTCATGAAAGTTATGGGATGCTCTCCATCTTCTAATTTCTGAGTGAGGATGACAATAATGGTATGATCGTCTATGAATGAATACAAGTAGAAATATTTTACATAATTTAGATTGACCAAAATAGGGGCCTGCATTATGGCATCCTTAATTTCTTGAAAGGCTTTCTTAGATGTAGGCATCCACTCCACTTTAGCTCCCTATTTTAACATGGAATTCAATGGTTTAGTTACCTCAGCAAAACTTGAAATGAATTTTTATACAAAATTGATTTTACCAAAAAAATATTTTAGTTCTTTCTTATTATTTGGTAATTTAATTTTAGAAATGTAATTGACTCTATCAAGGTCAATTAGCATACCTTCTTTTATAATTACATGACCAAAGAGCTTACCTTCAGTCACACAAAAAATACATTTCTTTGGATTGAGTGAAATACGAAACTTATAGCAGCATTCAAAAACCTTGTGCAAGTGCCTTAAATATTTCAATCTATATTTGGAAAAAATTGTTAAGTCATCCATATACACAACAATGCACTTACCAATCACCCCTTTGAACATTATGTCCATAGCTCTTTGGAAAGTGGTGCCAGTATTGATCAAACCAAAATAAATTATCTTATAAGTGAATGTGCCCCACTTTATGGTGAAGGCTATCTTAAATTGGTTCTCCTTGTCAACTAAAAATTGATTGTAGCCCAAGAATCCATCTAGGAAATACATCATCTCAGATCCACTAACCTTTTGGATGAACTCATCTAGGGATGGCAGTGGATAATTATCCTTGTTTGAAGCTTGATTTAAATTTTTTAAGTCAACAGAAAGATGAATTTCTTTGCTCTTCTTTATAACTAGTACTAAATTAGCTACTGGAGTTGAGTGTCTTACTAGAAAGACTATACTAGCTGATATTAACTTCTAAACTTCCTTTAGGATGAGTAGCTCAAGAATAGGATTATCTAGTCTCTAACCCTATCTAAAAGGATTTTTATGATGTTTCAAGGTAATATTATACATCATGATGCTAGGATTAAACACCTTCAAGTCATCATAGGTCCAAAAAATGATATCTGGGTAATAGATTAACATATTTTATAAATTTTACTTTTCTTCATCACTACATTCTGGTCCTACAATGATGTCTTAAGGCTTATATGGAATCCCCATAGTTATAAATCATGACCTCTAATTAGGGTGAACCACTCTTTTAGGATTAGATCTAGGCCTCTCTAAGTCAAATAATATTTCTAATGATATCATTCCCTTTTTAATTTGATTATCTTTAAGTTTTAGTACTCCATCAACATCATAGTGTTCTCCATTCAGATCACTCCTCTCGTCCTCATCAACCACCTACACATCAAATCATTTGAATTAGAAAGGAAATCCTATATGTGTCTGTCATCATCAAATACTTTAAAGTTATTAACATTATTAGGTATAGATGGACATGAAACTAAACTTTTCCATATTCATATTATCCAAAGGTGTAAGGTTAGCAACAGAAACAACTAGTGAGATTGTCATGGTGTTGCCAATTCTAGGAATGGAAACAATGTCAAATGCATAAAAATATTATATCAAGTCCCAATCATGGTGCTTATATTTATTCAAATGAAAAAAATTAATTTTAAATTTATTTCTCACCTAATTGATGACTAATTCAAAATCAGCATATACTTTTAATTAACGGACATTGTACCTAGCTACAAATTGTAATCTCAATATTAGTGGCTCATATTCTATTATGTTATTAGTACAGTGGAATTAAAATATATATGTAGTTATATGTTTTTTATCACAGGGACTAATGAGTACCATACCTACTCCTAATCCTTGCTTATATCGAGCTCTATCAAAATATAAATACCATATATTCAAATTTTGATCTCAGTCAAATTGTTTCTTCCTTGTTGCTTTAGTAGTTAGAGTATAGACACCTAAATTAATTGAGACAAAATTGACTCATTCATTGATTACATTATATTCTAAGTCATCAATTGCATGAATGGATCTCTATCAATCCTTATCTTATTCACCACTCCTTTCCATGGCAGCCACATATGCAAGAATTCTATTGCCATATAACCATTAAGAGATTTAGACCAATCTCTACTCAATATCATGTTGTATGCCTCTAGGATTTCAACCACTTATATGTCCATGAATTGCTACATATTATCTTAGACTAAAATTTGCATATGAACACTTGACAACTGTCCCACAACCTTAACTTTTTACTTAACAAATTGGACCACTACCTTGTCTAATTTTATAGGGACTGGTCTTAACTTTCTATAAATTCTAGCAGGCATGACATTTATTAAGGTGCCTAAATTAACCAATTAATTTTGAAAATTCTTGCCAAAGATCTGAACTATGAGCAAGAAGGGTGAAAACTCAATATTGGATTTGTGTATCAGAACATTGGTATTGGTCATGACCTTATTTTTGACCTTAGTGTTCCTATCTGTAAGAGACTTAAGGAACAAATCCCTCTATTTGATCATTTATGAAAATTTGTGGAGGGTTATATTAGCCTTTATCCTTTTTATATCCTCCATTATGTCATATCTCATCTTACAAGTGATAGGATAGTTGTCACTAGATCTCAGTGGAGGTGGGTCATTTTTAGCTTTTCTGTTGGGGGAGTGGTAATGTTGTTCGGTCGTGTTGAGGTTATCAAGGGTTTGTGTGCCCTAATTATAAGGGTATAATTCCCTCTTTGATACTACTACACAACATGAACATGATTAGTATTCTTCTCAAGTTTATTATCCCCTTCACTAAGAAAGTATAGGATCTCTAGAATCATGACTATACCGAGTGATTTGGATGAATTAAGAATAGCATTATAGTTATTTGGAATAATCTCATATTCTTCAATCTCCTTTTACATGATTTCAAAGGAATTAAAAAACTCAATGTAGTCAAGTTTCCCATGTTGGGTTGTGTTATGCACATAACACCAGTTGGGTAGGGTGACCTCCATTATGTTGATTTTAGGCATTCTATTAGATGGAGACTCATCTTATTTGCCTTGCCTATTATTGGGTTGGTAATTACATTGGTAAGTGAAATTCAAGGCATAATTTCCACAACTTGAACTACCCACTTGTTTTTTCAAACTAAATAAATCATTACTTAACCTTTGTACCATCATTTGAATTACATCTAGCTTAAGCTCCTTGATTGGAAGTCTATATGTTATTAGTTGTAATCATGACCATACCTTGGTTATAAATTCATGGCATAGCCTCAATTCCAATAGAATTTAGAAACCCAAAATTTTGATTTGGAGTAACATGGAGCAGAGCAAGTTGATTCATTATTAGAAGAGGTTATAACATTGGGGTGTTATGATTTATAAGTGGGATTGTATTTAATGTTGTCATGTTTGAGAGGATGTTAGGAATAAGGGCCATCATTTATCTTTGTCGATTAATCTACCTATCTAGTTTTATTTCATCTACATAGGTGAGGAGAAGAACAATAATATTTGGATCTCTCCTTAAGAACATGGTTGTCTATGGGTCTAGAGCATTTTTAAACATTTCCAATGTAAACTATTCATTTAGTCTATACATGATCATCACCCTACTATACATCTTTTAAAAGTGCACATTAAAATTATGTATAGGTTCATTGGGTTCCCTCCTCATACAAGAAAATTATTGGTATAGGACACTAGGGTCTACCACCTAACCAAATTGGGCCAATAACATGCTACTCAATTGATTATAGCTTTTAATTAAATCCTTGGGTGAGTTAAGGAACTAGTCATAGGCCACATCAAGCAAGGTGAAATGGAATAACCTATAACTTACATATTTGTGCTCAATATTGAGAAAATTAAGGGTAGTTTTATAGGACATAACATGCTCCTCAACAATCCTCCTAGTACTTTAGGTGAACCTTGGCAAGTATCTCTTTGGGTTTCTAGGTATATCATGCACATCCCATGGAACATTTAATGTAAACCCTGATAACAAAGCCATGGGTGCATCAATGGGTAGGGGTCTATTCTGGGTAATTTGAGAGGATGAATTGGTAGGGTTAGTTAAAGTTCTTAGCCTGCCTTTATTAATTCATACTCTCTTAAAGATTTATAATGGGGATATAATCAATCTACTTATGATTACTCAAGATCTAGTGATTCACTTTATAGCCTTCAGATTATTTCAGATATCAAATATGGGTTAGAAATTATTCAAACCAACTTTAGACCCATAAAACATGAAATATAGAGAATCTAAAAATTATCAGTAGATAATAAATCTTAGAGACACAAGGTATTTGGAATTTCAAACTAGATAAAAGGCGGCCCTTTTACTAGTACTAGTTTCTATTGGTTATGTTAATTAAATAATAAAAATTGGGAGAAGCAAAAGGAGAGGATGTCAATTCAAAGTTCAATGAGTATTTAAGAGGTCATCCCTCCTTCTAGTGTTAGTTATTTTGGTCTCAATTTGTGACCCATAGTAGAGACAACTATTGTTCTAACTATTCTAATCAAGGACAAAGGGAAATAAAAGCACATGAGACACAAGGTCCCCTCATTTTTAGGATTTAGCTGGTTGTATCCAAGGGCCAAAAATTTTCCAATCATTTAGTTGGGTGAGAAATGACATTTAACCACTAAAATTCCAATCCACTCCTTATTTATTGAGGACCATTACTAATGTTCACTTAAGTCCTTTTACCTCCTCATTCACATGGGTATCACACTATAATACAACAAGAAAGATATTCAGCATATAAAAAATATTAAAAAGAGGGGAAGAGGACATTAAGTGATTCCTTGACCAAAATAATATTATTAATTAAAAATTGAAAGCATGCCTAATCATAATTATACCATTGCATACCAGGTTTAGCTATAGCATAAATCAAAGAAAATCAATGGGTAGGATTTTGAGAAATTAATTGAACATATTATCTTGAACTTATATTAAATTAAATCATATGAAAGACCTAAATCTACTACACATAATGGCTTGACATAGCGTCAAGTTAAACAAAATGTAAATTTAGAACCAATCAAACTAGTTATTGTATAATCCAACTTCATATTCAAAATTAAACAAGCACGGTAATCTCTTCTCAACATTAATTAATTCTATTCCATCAAGAAATGAAGGACATTAATAAATAATAACATGAAATTTAAACCAAACCAGTACCTATTTTCATGTTATTATAGAAGCATTTAAATGTGTCCTCCGGGAAAATAATCACAAGCCAAAACAAGATGAGAAAAAGAAAGGATTGAGCTTATCATAATTTTTGTAGAGTTTTGTTGCATAAGATCCCTCCCTAAAATGAGAATGTAGATTGAATTATATATAAAATTAGATGGTACTTATTTTCAAGAAGTGCAAGGCCCCAATCTCTTATCATGATCGCCACTTCAAGCTGGTGTAACTACAGTCCATTAGAATACTCCCTTTAATAAAGGGAAATCCAAATTTTATTATATCTTTTCTCCATGGTTGTGACACATGTATATTCAAAATGATCCCTTCACTTTTCCCAATAAGGCCAAGTATTTTCAATGATTCTTTATTTGGCCCACCTAGGAGAATATTTACGTCAATAAGTCACGAAATCACTCCATTTATCCTTTTTTGACCAATTATACTCTTAAAGAGACACCTCAACTAATTATTTGGTTATTCTTCTTAGTTCAAGCAATCTTGATGTTTTGATGGGCCACCAAACTTAGCATGATGTCTTACAACCATCATCCAGATCCACATATCTTTTATTCACTCTTTCATGATGACTCAACCAGATAATGTGTCCATTGGGTCCATTTGACACTCATCTATAATCTCCTAGGTGTTTTCTTTAACTATGTCAACTTCCCATTGGGTTCTTAGGTCCACATTTATGTTTCATTGCTTTTAGGCTCAATTCTCCCTATTCTACTAGGACCAAGCTTGTAGGATGGTACCACATGGTGTAGCCTCACTAACCCAAAGGTCCAGGACTATATGGACCACCCTAAGATAATGAGTTACTGGGATGTAACCATGTGGTGCAATATTGATAACTTGAAGGCCTAGGACTATACGGACTTCCCCTGGACAACAAGTTAGTGGAATGATGCCATGTGGCATAATCCTAATGACCCAAAGGCCCAAAGGGTCTATGGGAAAACTTTGGATTTTGGTTCATTAAAAAGATGCCACATGGAATCATCTTAGCCACTTGAAGGCCCAAGTCCATTAACTATTGACTATCTCTTAGGTCCCCAAGTTGATACCATGTGGCATCAACTCAGCTACCTAGAGGCTTGGGGATTTTCATGAAAAATCAAGTTTCAAAGTTCCTTTATGACCCAGGTAAATGAGATTATACCACATGAAATGATATCAGCCATTCAGAGGGCCCAAGTAAGGAAAACATACAAAATAAGACTAAGTCAAATACCATCAAAATGTTAGCATTGTTAGTTCATTGAAATGAGAAAATTAACTAAGTATATAATGAAAATATGAATTTTCTTAGTAAAGGACATCAGAAAAATATAAAAATATCTACCAAACTCATTAAAAAGGATCCAAATTTCTTTTTTTTAAATCCTAGAATCAATAAAATTAAACATTTAAAGGGCCATGTCAGACTTGCAACTTAAATACCTTTAAAAGGCCCAAAGGTTGAAGACTCAGATTTTACACTAAGGTAATTTACAAGAGAGATCATAATATCAAAGATAGGCTAAGTTCTAAAGTAATATGTAATATAAGATTAGTCATTTTGTAGTTAAATGGAATAATTACAAGCTGAATTACCAAGGTAAGATTTTGGAAAAGCTCTAAACTTACACTAATTGCATAGGTCTTAGTCAGATTTAATGCAAAGGAGGATTTTCAAAGGCCCTTTAAATGTATGATCTAAAATAATTAAACTCTGTAGATTAAAGGAATTTCAAGTAATCTCATCACACCAAGAAACTAATCAAGAGTGGAAGAAGGAAGTAGTCATATTGAACCTAGTTAGTCCCCATTTAAAATCTAAAATTTGGGCATGTTGGGCCCAACATCAATATCAGTTTTTGGTACGTGATATTGTGTGGCAACCCTACAGGGATTTTTTAAAGTGGTTGGAGGATGGAGTGTATCTCAATCATATTTTGGTGATTTATTTGATTCATGACCAATGGTCACATATATATGATCACTTTTAGTTTGAGAGTCTGACATGGTAGTTTAGCATTCCCCAAGATGTTTCCTTAGCATCTTTGTATACTTAGCTCCTATTATATTGGTGGATGTGGATCATGTGATCCAGACTCCTAATGTAGATGATATTGGTTGTACACCAACATATACACAATGGTGGTCTACCCACAAGTGGTATATCTTATTTCTAGATGCAGTAGATGATTCCCTTAAGCCATAGGGTAGAGGATATGTAGGTGGCATGACAACATCTAGTCATAAAGCATCTCTTGTGAATATATATATGTATATTAAGTGTTTATGTATAATTTTAATTATTTTGATAACTTTGACATTGATATCATTTAGTATTTTTTTATATGGGATGATGAGTACTAGATGACCATCATTAAGACATCCCTCTAAGTTTTGACATGGCATATATTTAGAGATGTAGTTATTAGGGGATTACGTGAATATGTGATAGACATTGTAGGTGAGCATGCCCCCATTTTTTTTATCAAGCATTTATAATGAATTTGGATTACATTAAGTAGGTAATGAAGTGTGAAGACCTGAGAGGTGAGAGAGATGTGATAGTCATTGACCATGACAGATAATGGGAAAACTTACTAGACATCATTTTCCCCATCCTAATCTAGTAACATATCTAGGCTAGAGTGTATTTATTGAGTATGTATAGTTGTATCATGCAAATTTGTAGGCATGATTTGTCATTTATGATAATCATGATAGGAGTTGATCTCACTCACACTCATGATTGGCTGATAGTAGAGCCTCCTCATCTCATGGTCCCTTATTCATAGAGGGAGGTGGAGATGCATAGGATGATGAGGCCATTATTGTTTGACTTTATATATGTCATAATTTTATCATGTCAAACATTTGATATATATATAGACTTTGATATATACATTTTTTCATTATACTTTATATGAAATTTTATATTGTATATGTTCTTGATAAATGTGGTGTATGATGATGTAGTTCATGTGATGACATTAGTATCTAGTATGTTCATATATTTGATTATGATCTTGTGAGTGAGATGTGTTAATGATATTATAATTTTAATTTTTGACACATTCATGTAATTTACTTAATTACAAATTATAAGAGTTGAGCATCCTGATGATAATAACAATTATGTATTATAGTGATTGTTATTTATAGTTGAATTGTCATACTATATTTATGGCTCTATATTCTTAGAGATATTCATAAATGTATTAGTTACTTATGTCACTTGTATTTTGTGTTGTTAATTTTCTTTTGATATCTTGGAATTATGCATTTCATGTTCACATCTCTAATCTAATTTTTTTTCCTTTGGTATTGTATACACTCCTCTTTAGCCACATCCATGTCTAAACTAGATATTAGACCAATTTCTATCAAACAATGTAAATTAAACCTATAAATTACCTAAACATCATAAATTCATTCACACATTAGACATAAGTACTGAGAATAATGTTGAGGTATCCTTGTTTGGGGTATTATCCTTTATGCAATAATAACCTCTCGTGTATTCATCTCCAGTCAGGTTACAACCAAGTAAACTGACATTTTTTACCTATTAAGTGGGGCACATAATCTAATTCCTTAAATTATAAAAAGACTAATAAAAATTAATTAAACAAACAAATCAAATTAAATCCTTATTTAAATAATCCATGTTGAATTAGTGAAAATATAATTTTCAAAAATCAAAATTCAACAAATATCAGGGAAATCAAGTCATGATGACATCATCATCCTCAAATTCAAAAACACAAATGCCATAAAAATCAAAAATTTTGCACCATGGATCCATAATTCATAATTAATGACCTTATTTATTGTATTTGGACTCCAAATATTGACCCAGGGATAGCCTAGACATAACTAGACCTAGGTTGGGGTTAGTCTGAAACCTATAAATACAAAGCTTCACTCTCACTTCCAACAAGATTTCTTATGAAATGTTATAATGTTGAATTACTCTTGGAGAAGTTTCAAATGAGAAAATTTCCAAGGTCATAGACCAAATGGATAAATGGAAATGATGCAAGAGCACCATTGACAAAGAACCATTTCTCATAAGCCAAACTCAATCCCAACATCATGCCAACAAGTTCTAAAAATTTTTAAGGAATGTAAGTGTTTTTTTCATTTGTAATTTAGTTGTTATTTGGTTTACTTTTTTATTTAGCTCCCCTTAGACTCTTGGTTTGGAAATATAGCATTGTTTGATTTGTTTTTTTTAATTTGGAATAACAAAGACAAACTAAATTTGTTTTTCCTTAGATCACTTGGATACATAATGGCATGCCCAATGGGACTAAACAAAACCCAAAAATCATCATAAGAGTACATTTACACTCTTAAAAATCCAAAAAAGGCCATTTTAGACCTTAGTTTAGCTTTTTTCCTTCAAAAATACTATGTTTTTATAAATTGTTAATCGATGACTTCGCCACTTTTCTTGTATTCTATTTTTCTATATTTTTTAGGGAAAATAGTGACTTCACTTCAAAACAATGACTTCACCTAGAATTGATTACTTCACCCTAAAACCATAACTTTCTAAAATTATCAACTTTGCCTTATAAAAATGACTTTATTCAAAGAAAATAGTGACTTCATCCCCCAAAAATGGTGACTTTGTCAGGTAACCATCATTTATGTGTTTGGTGATTTTACATAAATTTTCAAGGAAAACAATGACTTTGTTAGTTATAATCAACAAATTCACCCCTACTAATCAGTAAATTTTTCAAAGTTCTATCTATCAAGTTTATTTATATGAAATTGATGACTACACCCTATTGAGTAAATGACTTCACCCTGTGACAAAGACTTGAGACTTCAAAAGTTCAAAATTTTTGAATTATTGCAAACTAAATCAATAAAATCAATCTAATAACATTTATTGCATGGATTAGGCAAGTTATAATAATTTTTCACATCCTAGCAAAGTTATTTCACTCTTTATTTTGGTTCTTTTTAAAACTTGAACAAAATAACTTTCATTGTCATCATTTAAAGTTTTCACAAAGGCCAAACTTAAATCACACTTCAAATTAGTGTTTAAAAAGAATAATCACTCTATATTTAGTGTTCCTAAGAGTGATTTACTTTCTTGTTCTTAATTTTTAAAATCACTTAACTAGTTTAATTTATAAAATAGTTTACTTTTTCATAGAAATTTTATATGTATTCTCTCCCATTATCCCTATTAAAGAACTTGGGTGACTAAAAATTCAATTGTTTTACTTGTTTTTTAGAGTCAAAAACCTTAAATAAATTTTGTGTATACTCTCATTTTATTCCTATGGACTTGAGTGACTCATAAATGATCAATATTTCATGTTTATTTATTACATGGCTTGTGATTAGGATTTCAATGCCTCCTCATGGGTTCTTTAGGGGTGTGTTGACCTAGGGTTTCATCTCCTAGCATCATACCAACCACACTAATTCTAGTGGGGTATATAATAAGATCATGCTAAATAGATGGAAAGTGGATGAGTGATTAACATGACCAGATGGAAGAGGACTTGGGTCAAGTGGTAGTTTAGACATCAGACTTCACTAAGAAAATAATGGAAGTCATTGTGCAAGGGATAAGACCCTTACATAACAAGCTATATGTTTTGAATCCATTAGTGGATATTGTTAATCATGCATAAGTATTTTTTTGATACTTGTGAGCCCCTTAAAAATCTAAATGTGATACCTTTTAGATATAACTGAACCCACTTACCATGGATTATCCTGCCAAATTTTGAGTTACTTTAGAACTCTAAGTTCCTTGCCACATACCAATTCCTGAGAGACAAAGGGGGGATTAAAAAAACCTACATGTACTCTTTCTTTATTAGATTAATAATTAATTCCTTTCAAGACTATTATATTATTGAAAAAATTGTTGGATACTATACATACCTTGTGTCAATTTTAGAGTAGGATCATGTATTTAGGTGAAACTTTTTCTTTCACTTGTGTTATTTGAGTCTAAAAGTCACTCTGAAAAAATCAAAACATCAAACAAACACATGTTACACACACCACTTTACACCAAGAAGTGTTATGTTGCCAAATCATTCCAACCATTTTCCTTGGCCAAATAAACTCAAAAACCAATTCATACCATTTTTTTATAAAATACATTATTACACTATCCAAATTATTTCAACCATTTACCTTAGTTCAAATTGAGGTCAAAACAAATTTGTGCCTTTATTCTTCAAGAGCATTGTTATGTTGTTTGGTTTAGTCTTGATCATTTATTATTTAAAAAATCTAAGTCTTTCAAACCAAAGTTTAAAATCCATCTTTCAAAGTTTAGATCTAAAGATAATTGGTTTACACTTGAGTCTTGCCTACAACTTGGGTTTGAGATGTTCACCTTTCTGTGTTTAGATTATGTAACTTGGATCGATTTCTAGTTTAGTTTAAATACCTTTGCTTAGACCAAGTTCCTTTTGGAGTGAGATTGAATTTTGCCTTGTTTCCAAATTCTATGAATACCAAGTGTGATTTTTGTTTCAAATCAGGACCTTAGACATAACCATAGCTTTAGTACCATACTTAGATCAAATTTATTTTCATATACTTGGACCAAGTTTATTTTCATATACCTAGACCAAGTTTGTGCCAAGATCAATTTCATATACCAAGACCAATTTTGTGTCAAGACTAATTTTGTGCCTAAACCAAGTTCTTTTTCAAGACCAATCTCATGTTCATAAACCTATACCTAGATCAATTCTAATTTTGTGTCAAGACTAATTTCGTGCCTAAACCAAGTTCTTTTTTGAGACCAATCTCATGTTCCTAAACCTAGACTTAAGCCAATTCCTGGTCCATGTTAATTCAAACCATTTTTAACAAAAACCAAGTACCTATTCTAATTCCCATTTCATTTCAAACCAAGACCTATTACTAGACCAATGTCACTTTCAAACTTAGACCTAGACCAAGTCCATTTCACTTTAAACCATTTTTATAAACCATACAAAATTCACACGTGCCAAGTTCCATGTCCAAATTGAACATGTTCAAATCTAGACCTTTTCCAAATATCAAGTATTTCAGCCAAATTACATAGTCATGCCAAATCATGGTTTGTTTTTGAACACACATTCTAATCCAATTAGAGTCATTTTTTATCCCACTTAGACCATGCCAATCAAATCCATTTCATAACCTAGACTTATATGATGTTAATTGAATCCCTTTCATAACCTATACATAGACCATGCCACTCAAACCCCTTTCATTACCTAGACTTAGACCATACCAATCAAACCCATGCTAATTATTGAGACAAAATTCACCCTCTTTTGGGCCACACTAATTATTAGGAACCAATATCGCCTTATTTGGGATAATTTATAATTGCCAAGCCAAGTCGTGATGATTGTCATATGCAAAAACCACCCTTATTTTGGGTAATTTATGAGACCAAGTTTTCCCTCTTTGGGGTCATCACAAATACCAAGATCAAGACCACCCTCTTTGGGATAATTCTAATTGCATGGACCAAACCTTTAAAACCAATCATGGCCCCAAGTGGAAAATTTACCTAACAAAGCCATAAGGGACATATTTTCTCAATTGGTCATAACAAACATAATTTTGTGTCCACATACTCAACCTTTTCGTGAATTAATCTCAAACCTCCATGGTACCAAACATATGAATATTGTGAGTATCATGGGATTCAAGGCCATTCACTTAATCGATGTGTGAGGTTCACACAACACGTCCAAACCGTGATTGATCATGGGGATATCATAATGGAGATATAACCACACCAATCATTACTTTATAATTCCCATCCATCTAAGTTAGTTAGTGCATCACCAACTCATTTTCAAATCTAATTTTATAAATGGCTTGTTGAGAATAGACATGTATCCCTTCTGAAATCATTCAGGGTTGGATCAAGATTCCCATCTGACTTTACTAAATAAAGATTGAATAATATTCTTTAGAAATAAGAAATACATCTGATAGTCAAGCTAGTCTTTGAGCTACAACATAGTTCATCATTGCCTATCCATATGCCATCATTAGAATATGACATGATAAAGTATCCAAGTGTGTCTAAATCTGATATTTTGCAACCAATAGTAAGTCAAAGCCAAGAGAACCAAACAATCCTTGATATTTTTGTTGAAATACCTATTCATTACAAGTCAACTTGTGATAAATCACCATTCAATCATTCCTCTACCTTTAAGGAGCCTCAATTTGGTAAGTTAGTCTTTATTGAGCCACCTTTAGACCAATCCCTTATCCTCGATGAGCCTCACTTTGATGGTCCAAAATCTATATTCTTAGACCATTACCCTATCTTTAAAGAGCCTCAATTTGACAATCCAACATTTGTTGAACCCTTTTTAGATAATCCTATTTTTAAAGAGCCCATTATTAAACCACAGGTCATTACTCATTTATTACCAAACATTCAATAAGATATCTTTATAGTTGAATATACATTAGAATCAAAATCAACATTAGTATCAACATTGATTCAGAGTCATTTGATTTAGAATTAGCTTTGGAATCAAAATACATTAGTGTGTGTTACAACATTGGTTACACACTCCTTGCAGATCAAATTGAACACATTAGTGAGCCTTCTATAGTTTTTGAGGATGTTTTCTTTAGCATCAACATAAGCTATCATAGTAGCTTCTATGAGGATTATGTTTCATTTTATCATTCCATTATTATTCCATTTTATATTGATATCGTTAATCATCCTAGCCATTATATTGACATTCCACCTCCCACAAGCATCATTTTTGACCAATAGAGTCACACATCTTAAACTGCATCCATGGTGACATATCAGCTATAGAATATCAAGGGGGCCAAGACTACATTTAGGCTGAATAAGAACAATTTACTAGTGGAACCTTTTAGGAGGTGCTAGTGGACATTCAAAGTCTAAACTTAGAATCTTCTATTGAAACCTTGTTTGAGGCACTCAAAGATAATCAAAGTCAAAAGTCAACATTCCTTATTCAAATATTTTTGGAGATACTATGGAACAATCAAGACAACTTTATTGGTGAAAACATTTTTGAAGAACTAATAGATTATCACAATAGTTCTTCATTGTTTGGCGAATAAATTATTAAAATCCATATGAGCACAAGTACTAATCCCAAGCATAATCAGATTGTAGCAACTCTTAGACTTAAATAACATAAAAATATGGTGGTCCTATTGAGAGCATATATAGAATTATTTATCCCTACCAAAACCAAATTTATGTTGAATCTAAAATCAAAAGTATTGTGTGTGACTAAAAAACCCAATATTTATTTGTTATCCAACCATTATACATTTTGTTATAATCTATTTATTTGTTCTATACCTATATTATGTTACCAAATCAGAGCTTTTACCCAATGCTTATTCTTATTTACCATCCCTGGTTATACTTTCCTTTATAGAGGCTATGAAGACATCTTATATATAAGTTTATAGGAAACAAAATCAATGACCAATGAAGATCACAATAGTGTTATTGTAGTCCAAATCAATACTAGGTTCTTGATGGAGCTCTTATTCAAAAGGGATGTGGGATAGAAATCTAAATAATTGATTATTCTAGTTGTATCATATGTTGATAAAGATGAGTATATCCACATTAGTAGAAACAACATAATCATAACTTGCCATTTACCTTGCCTTATCATTTACCTTGCCTTACCCTTTGCCTTGTCTTACCATCATTTCATACCCTACCATTTTCCTATTCATGAAAACATTGTTACTTAGTTATATCCTTAGCTTTAGGGGAACTACAGTGGCTTGAGGTCCATTTGGACTATGTAGGTATTACTCAGGGTTTTCTAAGGTTAGCTTGGCCACCTTGTATTCTCACACTCTTGTCATTTTATGAGTAACCTAAGCCAATGTTCTCACCATTTTTCAAGTAACCTAATATAATGTTCTCACTATTTTTAAAGTCACTTTTATATGCATTGTGCATTTGAAATTGATGCACTATTGAACCCTTGGTTTGTGTCACATTCTCATCATGTTGAGATCATTCACCTTTTGTATCTTGTAAACTTCTATTGAGTTAAGATGCCCTAAAACATTTCAAAAACATTTGAATCATTGCTAAAAAGGCCTAAAATTTGGAAAGGGATTGCAATCTCTATATGACATATAAAACCACAAAAACATAAACATTTTAAAATGACTTGAAATCTCTTAGAGAGATATAAATCCCTAAAATCTAAAAACATTTATCTTGTCCTAAACCTAGTCAGCAATCTTCAATCCACCCACTTTGGGGCACCTTAGTCGTTGATCTAATTATTTTAGAAACCATTGGGATTTATAATTCCCAAATCCAATCTACATGGGGGAATTAATTATTGGTTTTAGTCTATTATGTTTCAATTATAGTGTGACCTTCCCTTTGCATGTATCCTTTCTTAGGGGCACCTTCTAATTTACACTATTAGGGAAAACTCATAGCTTTCACCCGACTAGGGTAAAATCAAAGTGTGCAACTTATACTAGGATATATTATCATTTTATGTCATTCCCTTGCATATATAATTTATTAGGGGCACCATCTATTTATCATTCCATGGAGCCTTCACATGTATATATTGACTTTGTTAATGGCATGATGTTTTATATTACTTTTATTTTCAAGCTTTGTGTGTGTTTATCTACTTGTTTGTTTGTTTATTTTCATGTTTATTTATTTTCATTATTATGCCTTGACTCAGTATATATGCATTTATTGGGTTATTCCTTACACATTTTACTTGTTCCCATTCATATTCATACATCAATATTATCATCATGGTTTTTATCATTGGTACATTATTTTCAATTATCTATTGGATCGGGAGTCAATCCTTATGCACATTATGACCACATCATCATGGTATTTTATATCATAGTACATAGCATCACATGTTAAAATAAAAACTAGGCTAGTAGATCTTACAATCAATGGTGTATCAATAATTTCCCTTGTTCACTTTGGTAGTTATCTCCTACTCCTTGATCAAATCAACTCGTTGACCATTCTATTTGTATCAATGTTAATAAGGATGAGCATCTCTACATTTTTAGGCACATCCAAATCATCCACATTGATAAATTTTTATTCTTTTATTATATTCCTCATTCCATTTTCTCCCACTTTTGGGAGAACTACATTGTATTGAGGTCCATTTGGGCTATGTAGGTAGGGCTTGGACATGTATATTAAGATCAGCTTGGCCACCATTATTCTTCCATCACAATTATTATTCCATCCCCATTATTATCTTTCAATCATAACTTTGTTCATCCTTGTGTGGTTATTTATTTTTGGCTTCTTCAATCTTTGAAAAGTCATTAGACCATTATACCTACATTTTCACCTGCTCATCTTTAATTTATGTGACAGGTTATATCTTTGAGTTATGATTGTCAATCTACCCTACTAAGGATAATCAATTTATCATGATCAATGATTTATTCTACCTTTATGGGTAAAAATAAATTTTATTCCATGAGCAATCTACCTTGTTGGAGCACATCATTATGCCACTGATTATAAACACGTTTGGGCAAATCAGTAGATTAACCCATCTACCCTGTTGGGGTACATCACTTTTCCACTGATTATAACTACCTCTGGAAAAATTAGTATTTTAATAAATGTGTGAAATCATTATCTCAATTATATTAATCTCATCCATGGGTAAATTACTTTATTATTCTTACTTATTTTTTAAGGCATATCCATCAATCGTTTGTTTCAACCACTCCTTTGAAGGGGCATCAGAGGCTTCCCAAACTTTGTTTGAAGCATCATTCCTCAATAATTATCTTATTTTTCTTCATAAAAACTTTTTCATTATTTGAGAAGACATTACTATGTATGTGTCTTACAATGCCTACTCAAATAGGGGTAAAATATAGGCACTCCTTTTTGGCCACATTTGTGTCTAAATTGGATATCAAACCAATTTCTAAAAAATAATGTAAAATAAGCCTAGAAACTACCTAAACATCCCAAATTCATCTACACATTATATGTAAGTGCCTAGAATCATGTTGAGGTATCCCTATATGGGATATTATCTTGTATGCAATAACAACCTCTTGCATATTCATCATCAGTTAGGTTGTGACCAAGCAAACTGACACTTTCAACTAATTAAGTGGGGCACTTAATCCAATTCCTAAAATTACAAAAATACTAAATAAAATTGATCAAAAAAACAAATCAAATTAAATTCTTATTTAAATAATCTATGTTGAATTAGTGAAAATACAATTTTCAAAAATCAAAATTCAATAAATATCAGGGAAATAAGGTCATGATGATATCATCATCCTTATAGTTAAAAATGGAAAAATATCAACATAAATTTCATTAAAATAATAAAGTTTGAGCCATGCCTCTATAAATGCATAATTAATGACCTTATTTATTGCATTTGGACTCCCAAAGTTGACTCAAGGTTATCCTAGACCTAACTACACCTAGGTTGGGGTTAGTCTGAAACCTATAAATACAAGGCTTCCAACTCACTTCCAACAAGCTTTATTGTGAAATGTTATTATGTTAAATTACTCCTAGATAAGATTGAAAAGAGACCAATTGTAAAATCCATATACCAAGTGGATAAAGAGAAATGATGCAAGAGTACCATTGACAAAGAACCATTGCTCACAAGTCAAGCTCAATCCCAACCTCATGCTAATAAGTTCTATAAATTTTCAATGAAGGTAAGTGTTTTTGTCATTTGTATTTTAGTTTTTATTTGTTTTAATTTTTTATTATCTCCCATTATATCCTAGGCTTGTAAATATAGCTTTGGTTGATTTTTTTTGTTTATTTGGACTAACAAATATAATCTAACCTTATTTTTTTCTTGGATTCCTTAGATACAGGTATCTATGTTTGTGTAATTCAAGATGTATTGTTATAAAGTACCATGGTAGCCTTCATGTTTTCTATATTGTTTTTAAATGTTAATAAACCACCTTTGAAAGTGAAAGATAAATTGGTATTATCCTTTTTACTTTTTCATTCATTTTGTATAACCAAGGTTATTCCAAAACTACATTTCCCTATGGAATATTATGTTGTAAAACTAATAATGTGTTATTTGTCTTGTGTCCCAAAGTGATTAGTAAAATAATATGTCAAGTATTAGATCTATGTGTATGTTATAAATATTTCTCATTGTATCCCATTTAGTGAATAAATTATATTGTACATGTATTATGATGTTGTGGATTATCAAAAATAATATCTACTTTATGTGTAATATTGATGAGTTTTTGAATGATCATTGTATCTATTTGATAAATCATTGTCTTCGTAATATAATATATAAGAGTTCAATATATTACTTGGTTGTCCAATTTTGTAAATGTGAAGATCCCTTTATCTACAAGTTATGATATATTTTCACGTAATTCATAACAATCATTATCATGATGTCTATTTATACCATTATAAATCCAAAATGGTTTGCCTTATATATACTCAAGATGATGAGGACAATAGGATTTAGGAGGAAGAGCGATTAACTTTTTATCAAACAATGTGTGTAGAATACCTTGTGGTTGATTTTTTAATCTATCAAACTAAAGTGTTACCTCTTAATAAAAGTAAATTTAGTCACTTTAGGAGATGTTTTTTAAACTAGGTCTTTATCTTTATTGAGTACCTAAAAAAAAAATTCCTTGATGAATTTAACTAGATTCTTGTGTTTAGATGTTAAATCAGAATTCAATTATTTATTGATAAATTCTTACTTGTGAGAAGATGATTCTGACTCATTAGCCTTTTGTGTTATGGAATTTATATCACATGCATATTTTAACACATTAATTTATATTTTATGAAAATAAATATAAATTTTATGCACGACTCTTTCTTTGAGTGGAGATAAGAGACCCTTAAGATAAATTATATTTCCAAATTCGAGAGCTAATAAGTTAGAAAATGAAAAGTATTTTTAATCTTGAGATTTTTTATTTGATAAGTTCATCATGACCATATTGTAAACCTTATATGTGTTCCAATGTGAACTTAGGTACCATTTTTTTGTGATAGTTTGATAAGAATACATCTTCTAAAAATTTTAAGTTAGGTAAAGAGCCACTAGGTAAATAGTAAAACCAATCTAAATCATTTATTATGAAACTTATATGGTAAGCTTTGAGTAGAATCCATTATTTCCCCATTCTCTAAAATAAAATGTCTATTGAGTTAAATGAGTACAAGTATTTCCACAACCATCGAATAAAGGTAGTGTAGGCATAAAAAATATTTTGGATATAGAAGTTCATGGTTGTCCTAAGATAACATTGTCTTTAATATTCACACAACATGATCTAGTTTGTAAAGTGAGATCAAGTACTTGCTTTTGGATATCACAAATAGCATGCATCATGGATATAATAATACTCATAATAATGGTAATGCTTTATAAAGGCTCGTTTATGTATTGTAATTGATCATTTAATTTTAAAATTGGTATGAGAGGATCATGATAAATATCATTACATGGATTAGGATTGAATTATAATATATAATCAATGCAAACTTTAGAATCATTTCCCATATTATCACTTTGAATTTGTATATAAATAAATAAATCACATTTCTCTTTATTCAATTCTATTGACTTAGGAGGGAGGGAAGGGTTATCATAATTATTGTTATTAGGAGACTTTCCTTATATGGATATAGGATGATTAACTTGATAATATTCACATAATATGACATGATCATTATTTTTCAAATCTAAAGTGATATCAATTTATTTTTTATATCACAGTCATTTTCACCCTTTGACATTTTAAGAGAAAAAGAAGTATCATTAGATGTCATAATAGTATTTGTAACTTTCAAAGAATGGGAAAGAGTTTCACAATATTGTATATATCTATCCATGTCTAAATAATATTTTTGTATATTATATGCATTTATATCATCTACCTTTTCTAAATAGGAAGAAGGAATAACACACTCATTCATATCATTTACCAATTATATGTAAGGGTTGTGCTTTTGTAATTTATATTGATTAATGTGATGTAGTGTAGTAGCAAACTTAAAAGGTAAACATATTCATTATTGATTCATCATATTTGGATCCCTATGAGAGATTAAGAGAAATAATATATTCATTATCAACATGCTATTTTTTTTCTTTATGAAACTAGGAATACAAGGGAGGGATAGAGAAAATTGGTTTTCAACTTTTACACTTTGTGTTCATTTTCCTATTCATGATTGTACCAGTCATCTTGATTTTTATAATCATAGTCATATCTATCACAATCACATTCATCATTAATGTAAGAAGCATCAAAAATTATACAAGTGCGATCATTAGTCCGTTCATAGCATAAGGTGTAGCATTGTTAGAGAAGATTAAATATAAAGGATGAACACTTTTGAGTATTTAATATTTATAAGCCATACTATATTTTTTGACCGACATTATAACCAATATGGAAAATAACAAGTTTTTTTCTAACAAATAAATGATCATACCAAGAAATAAACTATATCAATGGGTGTAACTAGGTAAGATGTGTTTGATTTGTAGGCTCTAAGATATATTGATCATAGTCATAAATAGTGAACATGACCAAAAAAGGCACTAACTAAGAAGGATTAAACCATCTCATAGATACACTATCTCATTTATATGGTACATTAAAATTAATTTTTGGGGACTAACCATTTATGGGTGCATTAGAAGAAGAGACGATCGAGGGATTCTTATGGCTGAAAAAATTAGGTGTTTTCCATATACCATGAGGTATGTGAAAATTAAAATACACATATAGTGTTGTCTAATGACTTGAGTATCAGGTTATTACCCATCACAACATGTCTTAGGTAAAATTAAAGACCACTTTACCCAAAATGATAGCTCCTATGAGTTTTAAAAATATCAGAACATGGCTTCTAGCAAGCAAACAAGAAAAACAAATTGAAAACTAATGACAAGAAAACATTTTTATTCAATAAAAATAGGAATTATGAAGCCTCAAGTTCAAGGATAAATTTTATTTAGAGATTTAAAATTATAAATTCAATTGAAACCCTAAAACAAAAATTGAAAAGGTAACACTACTCAAAACAAACAGCAGGTTCACAAATATGTTTTAACCTTCTTTTTTTTTTTAAGTTTACATGATTAATAGGTGTAAAAATAAATAGATTTTATGATTCCAAATATGTGAAATAATCAACCATTTTGATTTTTGAACTTTTTAAATATGGAAAACTGTTATTTTTTTAAAAATACTAAGTACTTAGCTCAAACTTTGATTTTTGTTGACTATTCTAAACAATTAAAAGTGAAAAAAAATGTGACATTGCATGCTCAAGATCAAGGATAGAATCTAAAATTTCTCTTGGATAAGTCTGCCCTAGTAGACTATAGTGCGATAATGCTTGAGTCTGTTGACTACAAACTTGTCCTAGTTGACTATCATTGGTGACTAACCAAAAAAGTAGAAAAACTATAATTTTGATATTGATATATTAGAGGTAAAATCTCAAAATATTCCTAGACACATCTATTTTAAGTGGCCACCAACACTCAATTTCATTGACCAGAGACTTGTTTTGGTTCATTATGATGAAAATATGATTGTTTCATCACCTATGTATATATTATTTAGGCATATTGATGCATTTTCATATCTATAATATCACACAAAATACTTATAATGAGAAAACCCTAATTTATTTCACACAAACCAAATTGACATTAAATGGTGTTGTCAAGGGAAATGGATTGAGTTAGACTGACCTTGGCCAATCCCTATTGAATGACCAAGCATTGCACTACATTTCCAATACTCTGAAGAGGGATAAAACTAAAAAGTATTTCTCTCTCTTACATATATGTTTTAAAGTATGAATACAATTATATATGTTATTTCGTCTATTTTACCCTTGGCACAAGCATGCAAATATGAAATAATCCTTTGAAAACCTTGAATCTATCTTCAATATTTATATAGATAGAACATGTAAATATTTTAATGTATTTTGAGAGTTAGGATAACCATCCTTAATTCCTTAGATTAGCCTTGCATTAATAAAGGTTTTGATTTAAATTTGGGGACCTATTAGCATGCAAAAGCTGACCCAAGATAAGACCTAATAAACAAAAATAAGAATTAAATTTAACATGACTCAAAATAAGATCTAAAAATAATACTTGGATAAATATGTTCCTTGTGGATAAGACCATGGGACCATTCATGTTTATTAATAGTGGACTTGTCCAAATGGATAAAAAACCAGGATTAGGGATCCCATGATAAAATGATAATATGACTATTAAATGGATTAATTCATGAACTAGGATAGATAAACCATGAATAAAATGTGTCAATAGATACCTTATCCACTACTATTAGTTTATATGTATAAATATAAAATAAATGACATAAAATATGGGTTTGTACCAAATTTGGGTGTCTACACCATGTCTGTAACATATGAAATGTAGGGAATGTAAGTGTCATGTCAAGATATATATATCAATGAAGCATGTAGTATAAGAATATATGAATAAGACTACGTAGTAAAAAGTGCATTATCTAGATCATGGCACCACTCATTGTTATCAAGCTCAACAAGCACAAGTGTTAGTGTCACACATAAATTTAAATGATGCATACAAGGGACATAAATATGTCATAAAAAATAAGGTCAAGGACCATATTCAAGGGCACATAAAGATGTCTCAAATAAGGGACATTAAATATGTGACATTGAATAAGGCCAAGGTAAACACTTAGAGGACATAAATATGTCTCAAATTAACCGAAAGGGCCACAAACAATAGATGAGTGTAAATTAGCCTATCATATAAAATAATAACAACATCAATAGAGCATACAACAAGTAAATTAGTCTACACCATCTATATGTATCAATGTCACATCATAATTTTAGTAGCATATCCATGTATCAATTCATAAGATATGAGTAACTAGAAAGTCATGTGTAAGAAATATAGGTATCTCAACATGGTAGATGAGGTCATAAAAATATATAACCTATAATATTGAAGCCTATAGAATATTCCCCTAATATTGGCATAGCTACTAGGTAGAGGAATGTCTAACATTTTTATGTCCATGTGTAACTTGTATGACCTATATAGCAATCATATAGCATGAAACATAGGTGTGTATTAAAATAATATGCCATTTATCAAACATGTGGTAAATAACATATGTAAATAGTGTAATGTATTAATCATGTCATGCACAAGTCTTGATTTTGGATTTTTTGAATATTTGAATGTTTTTGTATTTTTTAATATTTTTGGAATATTTGAATTTGTGTGTAATATCAATGAAAGTACATGATGTTCATAGGGTTATTCATAGGTTTTACTTATATTTTAGATCATTGGTATGCTCTTATACCCACCTTCTCTATAACAACAAAGTGGCCCAACCAATTAGGCTTAAATTTTCCTTTGTTATCTTTTTTTGTATTATTGTTATTATGTTTCTCTTTTAATACTAAGTATCCAGCTTGAAATTCATGATTTCACACTTCATTTCCATATGCTCTCTTGGTATACTTTAATATGTTCAATAACTTGAATTCTTCTGTCATCCAACCTTTATAATTCACTAGATATTCATTATCTTTGATGGTGTTTTTGAAAGAAACACCCAAAGATGGTATATATCAAGATATAAAGGTAATATTAATTCTAATCCATAAACAAGAAAGTAAGGTGTAGCCTTAGTTTTTGTACAAACACTTTTTGATATTCCCAAAGTGCATAAATAATATGATTTTGATAATCTTGACCATTCTTACAAATTATTTTACTTAATATATTTGTAAGTGTTTAATTTGTTGCTTCTACTTGTCCATTTCATTGTGCATAATATGGCTTATCTTTTCAATATATGATTTATATTGAAAAAGGATTGAAGTATGGGTTTACCATTTCTTCCTTTGTTTGGGATTTGTCTAAAACCTAATTAACCACTAGATGAGAATCCTAATATCTGTAGTGATTTTATCTATAACATAATTGTTGTTCATAACCTTAGTATCAAAGCCACATAATATACTATGTTATTTATACATGAAAAACCTAAATGATATGCAAATGGAATAGGTTGGTCTTGAGGTTTGATGGATACTATTGAAGCATAGGCTCCCATAACACATTTTTATCCTTAAAATTACATGGTCTAAATATCATCATCAGTGTCATATGAAGTAAATTCATCCCAAAAATCATCATTGATTGGTAGTTGTTTATCAATAGATTTATGGCTAGTTATTTTGTATCCTTTTATTGATTTTTGAGATATGAATGTTATATCAAATTCCATGAGTAATATTTCCCATTTTACTATGTGCCTTAATAAGTGTGTCTTATACATAAGGAATTTGAGTGGATCCACCTTTGTGATAACTTGTGTCTTATTTTTGAACATGTAGTGTCATAATTTTTGTGCAGCAAAAACAAGAACTAAGATAAATTTTCTATAGGATTGTAAATTTTCTCATAGTCAACAAGTATACAACTGATGTAATACATGGAACACTCTTTATGATCATCATCGTATTATGTCAATAAATCCTTTAAGGCATGATTTTAGGCCAAGGTGTATAGTAATAAAGGTTGCCCAGTGTTGGAGGCATGATAAAAGGTGGATTAAGTAGATATTATTTGGTTGCATAAAAAATATATTAACATTTTATATCCCATTTGAATATTTTTTATCCCTCTTGAGTAATCATGTGAAGGGTTGCATCTTCTCGGGTAATTAGGCAATAAAACATCTTATTGCTTAGATTTTTTTATTTTAATGGTCATAGTTCCATTGGTCCTTTTGGTAGAGGCATGTCTAAATATATTTGACATTTTAGAGATATATTTTAATGCCTCACTAATATATGATGTATCCCAATAATTTATCTAAATATACTATGAATACACATTTATTTGTATTTTGAGGGACATTGTATTTTCGTAACCATTAAAAAAAATCATAAATCTATAGCATGATGTCATTTTATTTATTTTGAAAGGAGTTCATTAAAAAATTATTCCACTGATTTGTGTAAATAGTCATGAAATATATGGTTCATGGCTTGATAATAAGTAGCCCCAAAAAATTTCAATCCATATGGCATGACTACATAACAAAATGTTATCCATGGTATAGTAAATGAAGTCTTTTCTTGATCTTATAGATTAATTTTGATTTTGTTGTATCCTAAGAAACCATCCATGAATGATAACATCTCATAACCAGCCATAGAATCAATGATCATATCAATATTTGGTAATGGGAAATTATTTTTGAGACAAACTTTATTTAAGTCTCAATAATATGTACAATAGTGAATTTATCCATTAGGATTTACGACTAGTACTATATTAGAGACCCACTTAGGAAAATCTATGGATCGAATAAATATTACATCTAATAGTATTTTTAATTCCTCTTTCACCAATAAAGCTACTCTTGGATACATTTTTTAAATCTTTTATTGTGTTGGTTTGAAATCTAGAAAAGTACAATATTATGAAATGCATTTTTTAGAATAATTCTTGGCATATCAAAGTAAGTCCATGGGAATATTTCCAGGTAGTCAGGTAAAACTTGTTGAAGTGTCTTTCCTTCAATTTTTTTAAATTTAACTTCTAATATTAATGGTCTAGGAACCTTATATGTTCCATAACATAATTATGTTATCTAGTCATTAATTAGAGTTGATCTACCTTCCATATACGGTGTGGTAGGGATTGTATCTAAGCCATATGCTTGGATATAGACATCAGTATTTTCACTATCTCCAAAATATGCATCATCAATAGTTATAAAAGGAAACATATTCTTATGATAAAAGGGAGGGAGATCTTCATATGCCTTGAGTATTCTAGGAGAGATTCATCATTTAAAAGATCATCTAATTTCTAAATCTTTTGGGA